>OZ022238.1:47329580-47439580 GCA_963978895.1 Erpobdella octoculata | reverse complement strand
CATAACCATAGCCATAACCCCAGAATGGTTGGGCTACATAGTCAAAACTTTCTCCAAAAATAATCACCTATGAGGACTGTGGTTGGGGTACAGAGTCGAAAACTTTCTCTAAGCCTCAACCCCTACGAGGGCTACCATCTTGCCAAATTTTGTTTAGATTGCTCCAGAGGCTGGGATAAGATAAGCAAGCAAACAAACACACACACATTGGCTTTTATGTATAAAGATGTAACAAATAATTTTCCTTTAATTTGAACAATTCTTTTTCAACCATTCTGAACTGAATTTGATTTGGTTGTTATTAGTTTTATTAAATTGAGATTTGCTAACTACAATTTGGACTGTGCTGGGTCAGTCGATTAATGGGTCAGAATGGGTTGTCACAGAAAATACACTGCAGTTACAACTAACTACTTTTTAGTTAGCTAGTTAGTGTTCTACAATGCAGTAGCTGTATCTTGATTTTTATTGTATGTTTGTCAGGGCAGATTTCTTAACTGAAAGATAAGAAGTGAGATATGGAAAAGAAGAAAATAAGAAAAAGAGAGAAAGAGAGAAAGAAGGAGCGAAAGTAATTCATTTTTGGTAACTTGCAGCTTGTAGCTTTCCATTAGTAGAACATGATTGAAATAGTCATATTATACTTATTATACTTATATGCACCTTGAACTTCTTGTTACTCTCTGTGGAGTGTGAATATTAATTACTAATTACACTTGTTTCCTCTTCACTAGGTTTCCACTTAATAACAAAGATAACATGTTTTAAATGTTGCAAAAATAATAGTATAGATTATTTCGTAATGTATAGATTATTTGTAAATAATAAAAGCTTGCTATGTAAGGCTTGTATTATCTTTATCATTATTATTATAATAATCAATCAACACAATAAAAAAATAATAATCATAAATCATTTAAATATTAAAAATAAAATTGATTAAGAAAAGAAAAAGAAAAACCTTACTTTTAAAGATGGATTCCACATTATATAAAACAACATCAAATCTTGATAAAAGCTTGTTCCCTTGGCTCAGATTTCTTAGCTGGTAAAAAAATTAACTAAATTAAATTTGATTTATTTATTTAAATCAAATTTGATTTATTTATTTTAATTAAATTTGAATTATTTATTTTAATTAAATTTTATTTATTTATTTTAATTTATTTTGATTTATTTATTTTAATTAAATTTGATTTGATTTTAACTAAATTTGAGTTATTTATTTATTTTATAATAATCTTTAAAACAAAACACTACAAGAAACAAATCTTCAGAAAATTTCTGATTTATATACTTGAATAGAAATTCCTATTAAAATTTCAAAAAGATGAAGGCTGCAATATACTCTGGTGGCCTGGTCGTGATATCGGAATGACCTTTATGAAGCCTCAGCAGTCAAACACAGCTGTAAACTCAAAGTATAATAATCTGCAACTTGAACCCTGAGAATGATTCAATTCTGTATAACGGCTAGACTTACAACTTACCTACAACTTTATTAACCTACAACCATAAAAAGCTCTTTTTTTCAAAGATGGAAGATGGAAATCAACACAGAGAACAGCTTTTCAAAGCTAGCCTCCTAGTTTTGTTTACATTCCACCCCAAGCAAAACCGAATTAAAATATAAAAACCTCCAGATCCGTTGGAAGAAAGCGGAGACGGAAATTGGTAAGAAGTAAGGAGCCCTCGATTTGGAAAATTTCACTTCGGCCGTAGGAGATCCAGCTGACGTTTTTGCATCGTGTTATTTCATTTTCGCCTTTGAATTTTCAATTTAATAATAAACAAATTAACGTAAAAAATGGATAGAAGTATTTAATTACTCCAAATACTTCTAGTATGTCACTAAATACAAAATAAGTATTATTGATAAATAAATAAATATACAAATAAATAAATACATCAAATAAATAAATGAATAAAAAACAAACAACCAAATAAATAAGCACAAAAACTAAACACAAACATGACAGAACATTTCCTTTTAATACTAAATAGAAACTGATTTTTTTTTAGCTTAATAACTTTATTGCAAGACAGCCACAAATAAAAACTTTTTCTGCATTAAAAACCTTTCCTTGGCTTTCATATTATAAAAATATAAAAGATACCGCAGTGGAAATATTATATTTAGAGTGCTCTTTGATAAATCTTTGACACAAACTATTTTTATGCATCAAAAAATACGGTGGAAATAGAAACAGATTACAAACTATTTAGACTGATGGGATATATTCCATTTAAAAGATAAATTGATTTAATCCAGATCTTTCATACACCCCAATCTATAATATAACATAACATAACATGACATAACATAACATAACATAACGCAACACCACACGATATAATACAATATAATTTAATATAATCAACATACATAATTTCCTATGTCTGAATGTATGTTTGTTAGCAATTTTGCATAATGCGGCGCCGCAGTGGTCAGCAGTTGCTAAAATTAGTATGCGCTGGCTGTTATTACTAAATTGCACACTGTCAGTCCTCTAGCAATAACATAACATAACATAACATAACATAACATAACATAACATAACATAACATAACATAACATAACATAACATAATATAATATAGTATATAATATAATATACATGTGCATATTTGCATATACACCATTAATAAATCAAAGAACAAGACAAGAAATTATACTTTTATACAGGCGAGAGAAATAATAATTTGAAACAAGGAACGAATGCAATGCGAATGGCAAGCATTTTGGAAAGAGATTGTGCATAAATATAATGCACCTTCAAATAATTGTAAATAATTATCATAAATGTAACATACACACACACACGTCATTGTAACTTATTATCATAAACTCTAACATACACACACAAATATGGACACACATACACATATGCACATTATGTATGATGCCTTAATAATTATAATTTCTCTTGTATATAAAGAATAAATTTGTTGATGAGTTTAAATAGCTTTCAAGTCCAGGAATAACATGATCAGTAAAAATTTTTTTGAGTAAAATCAATTGTAAAATAGTTGTAAATTATTGAAACATTAGCTCCAAATAATTAAAAATAAATTGTTTACAGATATCATCATCATCCGATAGAAATTGTACTAAGTTCAATTTAAAAGCGTTAATAGTTTTACTATCTAGTTAGTATAAAAACAAATATTCCATAAATTCCTAAATTCAATGACTTTGCATCCGGACAACCATAAAAAAATTTTTACTGAATTTTTTACTGAGCAAAGGTTGAAATCACAATAATAAAACTGTTTATTTTGTGTGTGCGTGTGTGTGTGTGTAAGCAGATGATATATATCTGTGTGTGTATGTGTGTGTGTGTGTGTGATTATTACAGGATTAGGCTGTGGAGAGAAGTATGGATGACTCACTTTAAAAAAATTTGTTATGCTGGACTGATGTGTTTCAGAGAAATATACCTTTCTGGTATCTTGAGTTAGTGGATGATTAATTGAAGCATACACTGAGAATATAGTGATCATTTTTCATGACACAAATCTGCACCAAAATTTGACATAAACACTTTTGTAATTGCCAAGAGCATCATTTCAGAAAATGCAGCAAATTTAGAAACATTACTTAAACCTTTCTTGTTCCAATTAAGTGAATTCCTTAACAAAAATGTTTCTAAAAAATGCATTTCATCACTATTAATTTATACTATTTAATATCTAAACCTTCTATCAAAAACACTACTCATCAATCTCTGCTCCTATAAGAAAGAAATAATAACATATATAACTGTAGCATTATTACCGAGCAACCACACCCATGTATGTATATATGTATGTGTGTGTATGTGTGTGTGTGGGTGTGTGTGGGTGTGTGTTTGTGTGTGTGTAGCAATGGCCATCTCTCTTGGAGTGGAAATGCATCCATCAGTGTCTACTTCAACATTTCAAACCATAAGACCAAGATAATTGAAAAGAAAAATACATCATTCCAAAGAAACTATTTTTATTTAATACCCTTAACCAAACTTTAATAAAAAAAAAGTCAAATTGTTTATTTTGTTAAATATTTACTTATTAATTCTAGTTGATTTGAAAATAAAAATGAGATGCTTTCCATTTTAAATAAAGATTACATTTCTTCAACAAAAAAATATAATAAGGAAACACAACTTAATTTATTTGCTTAATTCTTGTGAATTATTTACAAATTATTAACACTTTCGAAAACACCCATACTGATTTCTATTTCCAATTCGTTTAGAGATAATTTTATGTAGTAGCTGTAGTTTTATAAATTGTAATAGTTATATAAATCAACTGTTGAAACTCAGCCATAAAAATTTGAAATCTAATAAAAGCATATAAAAACTAAGAGCAATAAATTGTAACAACAAACCCCCCTCCTCATCTAAAAATAACTCAATTCTGCTGTTTGATCTGGACCAGAGTTGAGTTTTAAATGTAATTTAGAAATGATCAAACTTGTTATTAAAAAATGCCATCCATAAAATCTATAACTAACATCTGATAAACTGATAATTTAATCTAAACCGTTTAAAATTAGACAAATTTTGTAAAAAGGTTCTAAAAATATCTTTTAATAAAAAAATTCTTCACACATATATACACTAATACATTGAGTGAAGTTGGAAAGAAAGATTTTAAAAATAGATAACAGGTGATGGGATGTAATAAGGATAATTACATCTAAGAAACAGTCATTTGTTACCATGATGATATTGATGTTAAACTCTCAATGACATGCAAAAAATAATCGCATAAATTGATAGTTAATGTTTATAAATAATGTTAATTATTTCAAAAATGATACTATTATATTACAACATCATCATAAACCACAAACAACAGTAACACATGTATTTCTCTTTCTCTTAACTATTTTATATTTCTATTCATATTAAAAAAAAACCACAAAACTCTAGTAAAGTTTTCTGCCTTGCAAAATAAGGCTTTTCCTGCTCCTTCAAAGAAATGTAAACTGATTTAGTAAAGCAAAGGAAAACAATCAAATGTGTATTAAATAATATTTATCTTAACAAAGCTGAATTACAATTTTTATATATCCCTTCTACTTTTGCTTGATCGTTCCCTCTATATATGTTAATATATATATATATATATATATATATATATATATATATATATATATATATATATATATATATATATATATATATATATATATATATATATATATATATATATATATATATATATATATATATATATATATATATATATATATATATATTACACAATTCTTTATTATTTATTCAATGTTCTTTAGATATTTTTTAGCAATATGAACAGAACAGTCAAATTAAAAGAGAATGTTCTTCTGCAGCAGTTTTTATAATTGAGCTTTTTTTTGACTGAGCTACTATGCATTTTCTTTTCAATAATTATCAAATAGGGAGACAGGCTAAATACAGAGCTTTGTCACAAGAAAGCAGGATGATTGAGAAACTACAAATTAATTATAAACCATGCCAAAATGAGAGAAAGAAAATATAATTTACTCTGTAAAGGTCATCTGATTAAATATTACATAAAGTAGAACAACAGTGTTAAGTTAATTTTACAAATTTATAGAAAATTAATTGTGAAATGAATGTTAAAAAACTACTAAAATTCAATGATAATAAAATCTCTTCATTATATTGCATAAAATTACAGTAAGTATCAAAAGAATTTTTAAAAACAATTATGAATTAGCTGAACAGAAAAGTATGTTAAATCAAAAAATATATAAAAATATATTTATAAATAAAATTGTTCTACAATAAAATGAAACATAGCTCATAAATATCATCAAACAAATATCTTTGAACACAGATTACTACACAAGCCATATAAAAACAAAGTTTTTAAACCAAATGCTTTTGTGTTATTAAAACTCAAATTTTAAAATCAATTTGTTTACATTTTTATTTTTTTTTAATTAAGTCACAGTAAGCAAAATTAAAATTAGTTAAATTAATTGACTTATTGATACACTAATGATTGAATATTTTATTGTGATTTATATATGTACCTTTTAAATCGCATGAATAAAAAAATGGGATATATAAATATAATGTATATATAAATATTAAGAAACATCCTATAAGCGTCACTATCTGCACTGTAACGATAAAAAAATTAAAATAAATTTAGTCATTTTTTTAATCAATACACTGCCCACCTTCTATCCAAGATAATTCTTCTTGAGAGATCTGAGATAAAATAGAATATATTACTTTAAATAGGTTGTTAAATTTAAAAAAAATTACTAGACTGACTAGAGACTAGGACTAGAACTAGTTAAGTTAGACTATTATAGTTAATACTAGTAGATAGAGATAGAAGAGTGACTGAATTTGAGTTATAGAAATTAAATAATAACATAATAATTATTATTATAATTATATTATGATACCAATTTAATAATGCTTCTCCACGACATATAATAAACGTGATAGTTTAACAAACACTTTATTGTCATAGTGAAATTACTTTTATTATAGTATATATACAAATATACATACTTGTAATTGTGATCCGGAATTTGCAGTTTGGGAATAATAGACGTCTTTCAGACGTGGAGCATGGCTTTTTAAATCCATTTTCACTATTCAAGGTTAACTCAACCGAACCTAACCAATTTAATACCATGAAATGACTTAAAATTTTTAAGTCATTTTAAGTTAAAAAGCATGAATTCTGTAGTCACTTCACTCCCCACATAAGACGAGACATTGACTATTAAGGCTAAGACCTAAGAAGGCTAAAACCGGTTAAGGTTTCAGTCGGTAAGTCGGTAAACATGACAATAATGACTAATGGTTCACGAAATTCATGGTCCAACTAACTAACTGTTAGTTACTGACAACACGAACAGCTCCATATCTGTTACTACATAAATAATAATATAAAAAACTTATAAATAAAAATGTAATTATTTGTTAACAACATTTAAATATGAGCATCTTTGATATTTGTATGCTTTATCAAAGGTATTTAGGTTTCATAACCCCCAGCCATATATATACATCATATATATAGAATAATTCTATATATATGATATACATATATGCCCCCAGCGTGTATACTGTCGAGTCAGCAGATTTTTAATTGCTTCTCCCGATTGCATCATTGTTATTTTGATTCCCTCTTTTTGTTCTTTTTACAGATTTTTGCAAAAAACAAAATAACTTTTATAGGGACTTGTTACTCTGCAACTTCTGTTGTTATCCAACAGACGTTTGAAATTTTGAAAATAAAGGGCAAAATATAAAATTAAAGTCAATTTTTGTTCATCAAGGGCTAATATGTCCCACAGAATAAAGTGCACATGCAAGGCCCAGAATTCTCAGATCCAGTGTTCAGCCCCGCAACTAGACGTCATGCTCTGGGGGGGGGGCGAGCTATCTCTAAAGGGGGCGAGCTATCTCTAAAGGGGGGCGAAATGAAAATGGCCAAAAAACCACTAAAATTATATCGGGAGTTGAAAAGACAATGTAAATATTATATGTAAAACCAAGGTGCGTCAGCAACACCCATATTGTTTATTATTTTTCTGACTTCATTTTGGATTTGCTGGAATAGTTTATAAAAATAAAATGACAAAAAGTGCAATAAATAAAAATAATCAATATTTATCGTAAATCTTTGCATTACAGAATTAATTTTCTGTTTTGTTTTTTAATTTAAACACAATCTGTTATTTTATATAGGTACACTTCAAGCTTCTATTCTGATATTTTAGGTTTTTGAGGTTGGATAGGCCTAGTTGGCCCCCCTGAAGTGGTTTAACATGTATGGATAAACTACTTTCGGATATCCCCCTCTCCCGATCATCAGCTATCAGTTTTTATACAGAAAAAATAAAAAAGTGGCTTTGAAAATGTTTTGAAAAAGCAGCTCCAACTAAACCCCCCGTCATCAGTTTTTGGAGGAAAAATTAAAGAAAGGCTTTAAAAAGTTTTAGATTTTTTTTTCAAATATAAGTGGGCCGTGAGAAAAAGTTGCATCCCAAGGTTTTCCTGAGATGTTTGCAGTGATGCGTTAATAAGTTAACCGTATACAATACACTATATTGCAGATGTGTTGATAGATACCCAACATTCCCAATTTTGTGAGTATTCCTGATTACGCTGCTTTAGCCAGCTATGTACCAGAATAACGGTTTACAGGCTTATAAAGTTCAAAAAGGTACATAACTTAGAATTTTTCAGTAAGGGGGAAGGGGGAAGGGCGAAATACGCTGCCTTATCTAGCTAAACACTACATAACAGGTTTATAAAGTTCAAAAAAGTACATGTCTTAGAATTTTTCAGAGGGGGGCGAAATTCCTGCCTTATCGAGCTATGAACTTGTACACAGGTTCGAAAAAATAGGTACGTATCTTAGAATTGGGGGGGGGGGCGAAATCTGCTGCCTTATCCAGTTATGAACTTGTATAATGGTTAACAGGTTTGAAAAAGTAGGTACATATCATAGAATTTGGGGGGGGCGAAATCCGCTGCCTTATCCAGTTATGAACTTTTATAACAGTTTACAGGTTTATAAAGTTCGAAAAAGTAGGTACATATCTTAGAATGGGGGGGGGGGGGAATACGCTGTTTTATCCAGCTACATAACAGGTTTATAAAGTTCAAAAAAGTACATGTCTTAGAATTTTTCAGGGGGAGCGAAATCCGCTGCCTTATTATCGAGCTATGAACTTGTATACAGGTTTGAAAAAATAGATACATATCTTGAATTTGGGGGGGGGGGGCGAAATCCGCTGCCTTATCCAGTTATGAACTTTTATAACAGTTAACAGGTTTATAAAGTTCGAAAAAGTAAGTACATATCTTAGAATTGGGGGGGCGAAATACGCTGTTTTATCCAGCTATTTACTTGTGTAACGGTTAACAGGTTTATAAATTTCAAAAAACTACATATCTTAAAATTTTCCAGGGGGGCGAAATACCTTATAGTGGAGCTTTGCCCCCCCTCGCCCCCCCGTAGTTGCGGGCCTGCCAGTGTTGCCAGTAGTGTCACGAAGGGGAGACTCTTCCTTATCTATTCCGCCTCCTACTTTGTATAAGTTTTTTCCAGTCAAAAAAATTTGTTACTATTTCAGGTTTTGTATCCATATAAATAAAAAAAAACTGCACCCGTATTGCTTGGTACAGTATCTAGCGGACGAAATACACTCGAACGTCAATTGGGGGAGGCAGGGAGAAATTGCCCTCTGACTTTTGGGTGGGCTCCCAAAATATAGAAATGGGCTATAAAAATTGCCTGAGTAGTGTAAAGTTGAGGCTTCAGAGGTTTGAGCGGGCCCTTTTTATAGATAGGCGGGCCCCGTATGACAATGAAGTGAAGTCGGCCCCTGGGATGTTTTAGTGGCTAGTGGGCTTCCTGACAATGTGAGTGGGTTATTAAAATTATTTGGAAAAGTAGCTCGGACTAATACCCCGTCTCCGGTCATCATGGTTTTCGATGAGCAAAAATGAAAAAAAAGGTTTTCTAAAAAAAACATTTAAAGTAGCTCCGACTACTCCCCTTTCCAGTCATCAGTTTTTTAGAATCAAACATGAAAACAAGTAAAGGAAAAACGAGTTTTTCAACACAAACTTTGATTTCAAATATACTCGATTTAGAAATACGAAAGATGTTTAAATTAAGGTTTTTTTTTCAATTGATTCATGTATTGTCATATAATATAAAACTATGCTAAAAGTTTCAGCTTCCTAGCTAGTCAAAAAGCTTAGGGTTAAGGCTAGGGCTAGGGTTAGGGCTAACATCCCACTAGTTACTTCGTTAAGGTTAGGGTTAAGATTAGCACTAGTTACTTCGTTAGGATTAGGGCTAGGGCTAGTTACTTTGTTAGAGTTATAGTTCAGGTTTTCTAACAAACAAAAACATTTTTTTCAAAGATTTAACATTTATTGTTTATATTTAATCGAATATCATTAATTGAATAGAGTGTTTGGCGTGCAGCCGTAAGAGAAAAAATGGTTAGGGTTAGGGTTAGGGCTAGCATTTCACTAGTTACTTCGTTAGGGTTAGGGTTAGCATCCCATTAGTTACTTCGTTAGGGTTAAGGCTAGGGCTAGGGTTAGGGCTAGCATCCCACTAGTTACTTCGTTAAGGTTAGGGTTAGGATTAGCACTAGTTACTTCGTTAGAATTAGGGCTAGGACTAGTTACTTTGTTAGAGTTATAGTTCAGGTTTTCTAACAAACAAAAACATTTTTTTCACAGATTTAACATTTATTGTTTATATTTAATCTAATATCATTAATTGAATAGAGTGTTTGGCGTGCAGCCGTAAGAGAAAAAATGGTCAGGGTTAGGGTTAGGGCTAGCATTCCATTAGTTACTTCGTTAGGGTTAGGGCTAGCATTCCATTAGTTACTTCGTTAGGGTTAAGGTTAGCATCCCATTAGTTACTTCGTTAGGGATAAGGCTAGGGCTAGGGTTAAGGCTAGCATCCCACTAGTTACTTCGTTAAGGTTAGGGTTAGCACTAGTTACTTCGTTAGGATTAGGCTATGGCTAGGGTTAGGGTTAGGGCTAGCATTACACTAGTTACTTCGTTAGGGTTAAGGTTTAAGGCTAGCATCCCACTAGTTACTTTGTTAAGGTTAGGGCTAGGGTTAGGGTTAGGGTTAGGGTTAGGGTTAGCATCTCACTAGTTACTTCGTTAGGGTAGGACTAGGGCTAAGGTTAGGGTTAGGGTTAGGGCTAGCATCTCACTAGTTACTTCGTTAGGGTTAAGGCTAGGGCTTGGGCTAGGGCTAGGGTTAGGGCTAGCATCTCACTAGTTACTTCGTTAAGGTTAGGGCTAGGGTTAGGAATAGCAACCCACTAGTTACTTCGTTAGGGTTAAGGCTAGGACTAGGGTTAGGGTTAGGGCTAGCATCTCACTAGTTACTTCGTTAGGGTTAGGGTTAGGGCTAGGGCTAGGGCTAGGGTTAGCAAACCACTAGTTACTTCGTTAGGGTTAGGGTTAGGGCTAGGGCTAGGGTTAGCATCACGCTAGTTACTTCGTTAGGGTTAGCACCCCACTAGCTACTTCGTTCACCGGCAGTTAAGCACAGGCATCCAACATTCGCTAGTGCTTTTTGCTATTTTTCTCTGTGTAAGCTTTTAACTTGAAAGAAACTCTTGCAAAACCACAAATTCATACTACTGTATTATTTTATTTATTTTAATCTGTCAAAGAAAACGTCATATAATGGAAAAAAATCTTACAACAGGGGGGAATGTCTTACCCTGGGGAGGAATATCCTAGCGTCTGTCGGGTAGGAGAAACGCCTCTGGGAAAATGTCCGGGGGGAATGTCCTACAATTACTATCACCATAAAACAACACAAATTCATTCAACAATTCTAGGATAATTACCCAAAGAAAATCATTCCAAATATTTTTACAAACTTTTATTTAGGTTACAATCTTTGTTTGTGTGTGTGTGTGTGGCCTTCTCTGTACACAAATCTTGCAAGCAAAATTTAACCAGCTTTTTGACTAGTTAGGAAGCTGGAACTTTTAGCATAGCTTTTTATTGGATGACAATACATAATTCAAATAAAAAAAAAAAACTTAATTTGAACATCTTTTCTATTGCTAAATTGAGTGTATTTAAAATCAAAGTTTGTGTTGAAAAACTCGTTTTTTCCTTTACTTGTTTCTATTTACGTATTTGAAGTTTTTTTTACTAATATTGCATGCTTTATAAAAAAAAAGCCGCAAAAACTATTTAAATATTGCTAAACAAATAGAACATTCTCCCCAGGGGTAAAGTTAGAGTTCAGGTTTTTCTAAAAAAAAAAACAAGACATTTTTTAAAGATTTAACATTTATTGTTTATATTTAATCGAATATTATTAATTGAATAAAGTGTTTGGCGTGCGACCGTAAGAGAAAAAAGGGTTAGGGTTAGGGCTAGGGCTAGGGCTATGGCTAGTATTCCTCTAGTTACTTCGTTAGGGTTAGGGTTAGCATTGCACTAGTTACTTCGTTAGGGTTAAGGCTAGTGCTAGGATTAGGGTTAGGGCTAGCACCCCACTAGTTATTTTGTTAAGGTTAGGGTTAGGGTTAGCACTAGTTACTTCGTTAGGATTAGGGTTAGGACTAGGGTTAGGGCTAGGGCTAGGGCTAGCATTCCACTAGTTACTTCGTTAAAGTTAGGGCTAGGGCTAGGGTTAGGGTTAGCATCCCAATAGTTACTTCGTTAGGGTTAAGGCTAGGGCTAGGGTTAGGGCTAGCATCTCACTAGTTACATTGTTAAGGTTAGGGCTAGGGTTAGGTATAGCATCCCACTAGTTACTTCGTTAAGGTTAAGGGCTAGGGTTAGGGTTATGGCTTGCATCTCACTAATTATTTCGTTAAGGGCTAGGGTTAGGATGTAGCATCTCACTAGTTACTTCGTTAGGGTTAAGGCTAGAGCTAGGGTTAGGGTTAGGGCTAGCATCCCACTAGTTACTTCGTTAAAGTTAGGGCTAGGGTTAGGAATAGCATCCCACTAGTTACTTCGTTAGGGTTAGGGTTAGGGCTAGCATCTCACTAGTTACTTTGTTAAGGGCTAGGGTTAGGAATACCTTCCCAATAATTACTTCGTTAGGGTTAAGGCTAGGGCTAGGGTTAGGGTTAGGGCTAGAGTTAGGGCTAGGGCTAGGGTTAGGCTTAGGGCTAGCATCCCACTAATTACTTCGTTAAGGTTAGGTTAGGGTTAGGAATAGCATCCCATTTCGTTAGGGTTTAGGCTAGGGCTAGGATTAAGGTTACGGCTAGCATCTCACTAGTTACTTCGTTAGGGTTAAGGCTAGGGCTAGGGTTAGGGTTAGCATCCTACTAGGGTTAACTTTTACTTCGTTAGGGTTAGGTTTAGGGCTTGTATTAGGTTTAGGATTAGCATCACGCTAGTTACTTCGTTAGGGTTAGCATCACCACACTAGCTACTTCGTTCACCGGCAGTTAAACAAGGGCATCCAACACTCGGCAAAAATGCTTTACGCATTTTTTCTCTTTATAAACTCTAGATAGCCTCAGCTCCTGTACCTTAACATGAAAGAAACTCTTGCAAAACCACAAATTCATACTACTGCATTATTTTATTTATTTTCATCTGTCAGGGAAGTCATATAATGGAAAAAAAATCTTACAACATGGGGGAATGTCCTACACTGGGGGGAAAATGTCCGGGAAGAATGTGGAAATATCCTAGGGTCTGTCGGGTGGGGGGGAACGTCTGGGAGAAAACGTCCGGGGGGGGGGAATGTCCTACATTCCAATTACTATCGCCATAAAACAACACAAATTCATTTAACAATTCTAGGATAATTACGCAAAGAAAATCATTCAAAATATTTTTTCTATTCGGGTATTTGAAGTTTTTTTTACTAATATTGCATGCTTTATAAAAAAAGAGCTGTAAAACTATTTAAATGTTGCTCAACAAATTTCTTTCCATTTATTCTAATGGGAGCTGTATGCTTTTGTGGGCCTATGATGTTTTTGTCACCCTTCATTACTCCCTCTACTTTTTAAGTAAGTTTTTGAATTTTGTGGGTTAGGTACATACCCACCATTCCCCTCTGGAGCCGTCTGTGAACAATCAATCAATCATTATCAATCAATCATTATTTCTATAGCGCTATTTCCGCAGTGTTCAATAGCGCTCGGTCGTGAACTTAGTAAACAGATATGTTTTAAGTCCACGACGGAAAACTGCGAGAGAAGTAGAGTTAGTAAGAGAAGAAGGAAGAGAGTTCCAGAGATAGGGACCAGAGTAGGAGAAAGAGCGTTTAGCAAAAGAATGCTTAATAGTGAAGATGCGAGAGTGATTACGAGAAGAAGAACGAAGACCAGACTTAGGAGGGATATGTATTAAATTAGTTAAGTAGAGAGGAGAAAGGCAATTTTTTATTTTGTACATTATTAAACAGATTTTAAAAATCACCCTATATCTGAGAGGAAGCCAATGGAGAAGAACAAGAGATGGAGAGATGTGAGAGGAGTAGGAGGTGCGAGAAACTAAGCGAGCAGCCGAGTTGAAGGCTTTAGAGAGAGGATAGAGGGTAGTGTCAGGAAGACCATAGTATAGAGAATTGCAGTAGTCAATTCGAGACAGGACAAGAGAAGAGACTAGAAGTTGCAGCGAAGGATCATCCAGAAGTGGACGAAGCTGCTTAATACGGCGAAGATGAAAGTAGCAGGATTTAGTAACAGAATTAATTTGGGGGGTTAGCGACAAGTTAGAGTCAAAGAGAAAACCTAAGCTACGAATCAAGGGAGAAGGAGAAATAGAAAGAGAAGATGGTGGTGGCAAAACCAAAGGAAGAGGATTTAGGGATTTAGAGGACTTGTTGAAATAGATTAGTTCAAACTTGTCAGGATTAAGTTTAAGACACATAGAAGAACTCCAGGATATAATAGATTGAAGGCAGGCAGCTATTTTGTTAAGAACAGACTCAAGAGAAGAGTTAGAGAAAGTAGAATAGACATAAGAGTCATCGGCATACATTTGGCTATTGAGAGAGTGAGAAGATATAATATGAGGAAGTTCAGAAGTATAGAGAATAAACAGTAAAGGACCAAGAATAGACCCTTGAGGGACACCGTAGCTCAAAGTTACAGGAGTAGATTTAGAAGATTCAATAGAAACATAGGAATATCTACCAGATAGATAAGATTTAATCCACCGGAGAGCATCGCTAGTTATATTAAAAGATTTATCAAGTACATCCAACAACAGTGAGTGATCAACTGTATCAAATGCAGATGAATAATCAAGACAAAGAAGAAGGGTAGAGAGGCCAGAGTCAGAGGAAACAATAAGGTCATTATGAAGCTTAAGTAGAGCAGTTTCAGTAGAGTGGCCAGGTCTGAAGCCAGATTGAGAAGAGGGAAGAAGTGAGAAAGCAGTTAGATAAGCACTTATTTGCTCATACACAACTCTTTCCATTATTTTAGAGATAAAGGATAGGTTAGAGACAGGCCTATAGCTAGATAGAGAAGAAGGATCAAGAGAGGCATTTTTAATAGTAGGGATAATAAAAGAGGACTTAAGAACAGAGGGAAACACAGATGTAGATAAAGAGAGATTAATTAAATCAAGTAAAATTGGATAAAGAACAGAAGAAAGCTCTTTAAAGATAGTAGTAGGAATGAGATCCAAAGAGCAAGTAGAAGAAGACATAGAGTTAATAAGTTTAGTAAGATAGTCAAGTGTAATAGGAGAGAAAAAAGTAAAAGTTTCAGTAGAGAATTTAGAAAAAGTAGGGGTTTTACTATTGTTAGAAGATCTGATGCTTTCAATTTTCGTGGTAAGAAAATTATGATAGTCATCAGGAGAAAAAGAAGGAGGAGGAGATTTTTTATTAAGGAGTTTAGAAAGAGAAGACCACCTATTCCTCGAGCTAGAAGCAAGAACAATAGATTTTCTCAAAAAGGAAGAATGCTTAGTAAAGATGAGGTTATGGTATTGTTTGAGATGGTATTGCCACTCATACCAAGAACCCTTAGACAATTTAGAACGATAAGCTCGCTCGGCTTTACGTGCAGATTGCTTCAAGAGAACACAATCACGATCAAACCAAGGAGCTTTTTTAGAAAAGAGTCGAAACTTAAACGTCTCAAAAGGAACCAACGTATCCAGTATGGATGAAATCGTCAGATTGAGATTGTCCATAAAGGAATCAACATCAGTGAAAGAAGAAGAAGAAAACCCAGAGGTGAGAAATAAATTTGAAAATTGATTATTATCAAATCTAGACCAACACCTTTTAGTGACTGAAGTAAGATTAATTAAAGGTTGAGATAGAGGTAAGGTGAAAGAAATAAAGTAGTGATCAGTAAAGTGAAGATTAACAGGTGAAAGATTGCTTATATTAGAGAAAATAGGAGAAATAATAAGATCCAATGTGTTACCCCGATTATGAGTCGGAAAGTCACAATGCTGAAAGAAGTTAAAAGTAGATAAGATTTCAAGAAATTGAGAAACAAAAGAGTCCTTAGTTTTATTAATAGGAATATTAAAATCCCCAATGATAAAAGAAGGAGTAGATAGAGAGAAGAGAGATTCAGAAAGGTTGTAGAAATCCTCCAGAAATTGTGGTTTAGAGCATTTAGGAGGCCTATAGATACCTATTAAATTGAACTTAAAAGAATTAATTTTAACAGAAGTAAAGAGGCATTCAAAAGATGAGAATTTAGTAGAAGAATTGAGAGAGACAGAATAGGAAGACTTAAAGAGAAGGCATATGCCACCATAGGAAGAATGTTGAGCAGAAAAAGGATTAGTAGGAGGCCTAGCCTGCTCAACAAAAGAGAAGCCAGTAGGAACAGAAGCAAGGAGAGAAGGAGAAGAAGCAGATTCATGCCAGGTCTCAGTCAGGAGAAAGAGATCAAGATAGTTAGACAGGGCTAGCTCAGAGATAAAGAGTGATTTATTATTTAGAGAACGAATATTAAGAGTGGCTATATTAAGGCTAGAACTATGATTATTATTATTATTATTATTATTATTATGACTATTATTAGTTTTAAGATTATTTATTTTAAGAAGAGGATTTGATATAGAGAGATCAGAGAAAGAAGAGTTGCACTTAGCAATACGTTTAAATTTCCTAATATAATTTAGGTTAAGAATATCAAGATAATAAATCTTACGGCGAACAGTGCGAGTGGGCAGAGTAGAAGATTGAGAGAGGCTTAATAAGAAATCCCTAGAGTACATTATTAGAGAAAGAAAGGTTTAGAAAAGGGAATATAGAAGAAAAGAGAAAAAACTCACAGTTTCCACGTGAAACAATAAAACAACTCAAATTTAACTTCGCTCACGAGCCGAAACGCCATGACACCACGGCGCTAAACAACAGAAAATTGATTAACTCTCGAACATTATGACTTTAGAGTAAATGTTTTGTTTCAGGAGTCCTAATTATCAAGTTATATAATTATATTGTAACATTTTAACTCGTCTTCCTGGTTTGCTATCATTCGATGCATTTGTGAATGGAGAAAATAATTGACAATCGCACGGCCCTGGCGATGGATGATGGGATGGATTTATTACTTATCTGATGTAAATATAAACAAGCATTTTTCATTGCTGTTCTACTGCTGTTGGTATTTATGTGTTCTTGTTTTGTGTGTAAGGTGTCGCCAAGCAACGTCTGGCATGTCTCAAATAGCCAGAAATAGATGGAAACTACTTTTCAATGTAACTTCAACTTTATATTTAATTACGAGCTTCTGAAAGATTGTTCTGTTTCATAAAAAAGAATCTCTTAAAAGTCTGTAGCAGTAAATTCAGTAAATAAGTAGTAATGTAAAATGAAAATGTAGGATAAAGTAGGTCTTTCATGTCCCCATATTGATTAACTCTCGAATTCGCCATTTTCACATTCTGTTAAAAATAACAAATTACTTCAACCTTGAATTTTTTAACCATAAGAAACGTTGTTCAAAGAAGATATATGTACCAATACCTTCAAACACAAACAGTATGACTGGATTGAGTAGTCAGTAACTCAGTAGTATAGTCTACTTAAGTTACTTTACAATCCATTCCTTAGGTTCTTAACCTCCCAGCCCGACCTTAGCGAGAGGAGATGCAAGAGGTACTTTTACTACTAGTTTGAACAAGAACTACAGGGGAACAAAACCAACTTCTTCATCAATAGCATTTTTTAATATTACAGTTTTGATTGGATCAAAGTACAAATTGGCCAACAAAATTGTCCTAATTTCCGTAGAGCAAGAAGACATGTTAAAAAAAAGTTTACACATGTAGGCCTTTAGCAATATTCTTTACATATTTACTCAGAATAATTTTTTCATAAGTGACTGAGTCGGGTTTTATGTATGTTTCTATAGCATTTTTTCAGAGTTGCCTAGCCTAATGAATTTAAAAATTCTACATAAATTTTGTTGTGGTGATAAAGAATTTTCTCTGTCTCATTACATAATTCACAAGATGAAATATCTCATTTTAATTTTCAAGAAATGTATTATGAAAATAAGTTTTTTTTTAAATGTTTACTTTAAGATATAATACTCATTTTTCTATTTTTGCTTTGAAGGCCCTTGTTCTCAAACATACAGAACCGTGTTCATCCGTGTCTGTAAGAAGATTTAGGTCCTTCGATCTGTTTTCGTCCGTTCCTCTTTTGTCGAATAACTGCTTTGAAGGTAATCAACTTAAAATTAGTTTACTAGAGTTGACTTAAAAAATATTAATCTTGATTTTATTATTCAATTAAGGTTAATAATTTGGTAAAAAATTTTATTAATTTATTTTCCAAAATTTTTTCTTCATATATAATTATATTATTATTGAGAAAAGAGCTAAATATCAAAACGATGTTTAATTGTGTTTCTTTTTATTTCAGAGAATGATTGCTGGTTTTGTTACACCTGCTCGATTTTTCCAGGTTTTAGCATTTTTATCAGGTTAATATGGCTTACTTCAAATTTTTGTTTAAATAAATTTTATTTGATTTACTCTATTTTTTACATATTACCTATTTAATATAAACTAATATTAAATTAAATTAATAATGTGATAACCAAATAATAAATTTAGTGCCATAAATTATGACTTTTTAAAACCTGCGTTGCGATCTCGCAAATAGTTGGTGGCATTATGAATTATTGTAGGAGCTGCGAACTTTGTTGTTTTCCTGTGCTTGTTATGGCATGTTGGAGTAGTTTATCTTTGTGGCTTTTTTATTATTATTGCTATTGTTGCTAGTAAATAAAATCAGTTGTTTATGAAAATGCATTTTTTAGGTTTTCTTAGTTTAAATAATAATTTTAAGTTTTAAATTATTTTTTGGAGTTTATTCAATTACTTTTATTTTATTATTTATTATATAAAAGTCAAATTATATATATATATATATATATATATATATATATATATATATATATATATATATATATATATATATATATATATATATATATATATATATATATATATATATATATATATATATATATATATATATATATATATAGCATGTATAAATGTAATACCTGAATCAACCTTATTGGAAGTTGACTTAGTTAGTTATTGTTGTTTATTAATAATCACTAATCAGACACATCGAAACAAAAGTTGCCTTGGAAAACATACAGAGCTTCAATAACACTGGCAATGTTTGTGAGTATTTTTTTTTCAGCAGATGTTGATTTTTGCACATGCAATAATTGTAAGAACCCACAGTGTATAAATAAGCTGAAATGCAATTTCTTTATTTATGCATAAATTATAAATGTATATAAAAATACATTTTAATTTAAACAAATCTTAATTTAGTTATTTGTATATTTATAGATTATTCATAATAATTGAATTAACTTACTATTTAATTATAGAAATTTGTTAAATACTTCTACATTCAGGTATTTGGCCTTCGGAAGAAGTTCTGGCCTTTTATTGCATCAGACACTCTTACATGTTCAAGTGCTGTTTTATAATCTTCATATTTTTGTTGTCTTTGTTTTTTTTACTTTCAAATGCTTCTTTGTTGCTATTTATTTTTTAATAATTTTGAAATAAAATTATATACTAGATATTAAATATATATAATTTATTATAAAAATTAGTTTAATTCAAAATAATAATAATAATTAGGAACAAAAAGATATGTGAACTTGGTGGTGGGATGACCTGTCTTGCTGGAGTAGCCGTTAGTCTTTCTAATTGTTTACTTAATTTGTATTCCATTATAGTTATTTGAGTTTATATTTTCAAAATCATTTTGTTGTTGTGTAGTTTTATATAAACATTTTTTTTCCAACTATTTAGTAACATTTTATTTATTTTATTTTACAATTTCTAATTTCTTTTCATTTTTAACAAATGAGGTCGCCACCCAAAAAAGTTTGGGAACCACTGTAATAGAACATTTATAACTGAAATATTTGAATAGAATATTTATAACTGAAATATTCGAATAGAATATTTATAACTGAAATATTCGAATAGAATATTTATAACTGAAATATTCGAATAGAATATTTATAACTGAAATATTCGAATAGAATATTTATAACTGAAATATTCGAATAGAATATTTATAACTGAAATATTCGAATAGAATATTTATAACTGAAATATTCGAATAGAATATGAAATATTCGAATAGAATATTTATAACTGAAATATTCGAATAGAATATTTATAACTGAAATATTCGAATAGAATATTTATAACTGAAATATTCGAATAGAAGTTTACATTTTAAAAGTTTTCTCAAAACTGCAGATTGCCATTACTTCACAAGCCATAGAGGTTCTACTGACTGATGGAGATGAAATTTCTGTACAAAGTGATACCTTTCACAATATTTTATCATCCTCATCATTATCATAACTGTCAACAAACTTTGAAAATTTCTTTTTCCAATGATCTTTACCAATTGGATTTTATCGAATTTATGAAAGTTTCTTATGACAATGAACTTTACCGATTGGATTTTATCAAATTTCTAAAAGCTCAAAATATTTAAGTTTTGTTTGAATGAACATTCACTTGTGAATCGTATATAATTATAGCTGAAAATAATTATTGATTTTTCAGATGTTAGAAGTATCGTCCAAAAAAACATTTCCTCTTTTAAAACATCTCTTGTTCATTCCAGGTTATTTGCACTTACTTACTTATTTGTTACCATTGGTTTTTGAACTAGCTGTAAAATATATGGTTTTTGAAGTAACTGTAAAATATTTGTTTTTTGACTTAGCTGTAAAATGCAAATTTGTTTGACTCTGAGTATCAAAGACTTTATAAATATCTAATGCTGTTGCCATCGATACACTCTTCCATGTAAAGGCAACTCATCTCACAACGTTGACATAGGATTAATTTCATTTAATTCCAGACTTCTCAAATGGGAAGACGCGCTTAACGATGAGGGGCTTCGCGGCTCCTACGACTGCATAATTTCTGCTGATTGGTTGGTTTTGATCGAATGCTCTTTTTTTCTCTGTACAAATTTGTTTAATAAATATTGCAACCTAGTGAACGTCAGAGGAATAATTTCAGTAAAGCTAGATTGTTGAAGTTTACAAACTTTTAGAAGACATTCCTGTTAAAAATGCTTCATCTATTTATTTCCATTTTAGCCTATTCTTCGAAGCATCCCATGAACATCTAATGGCCGCAATTCTTCACATACTCAAGCCGCAAGTAAATAAAGCCTTTTTTCTTCATAGCACACAAAGTCTATCGTCTGCAATTTGTTGACGACTTCAAAAATATTTCAGGGCGAAGTCATCATGTTCGCCCCGCGGAGACACAAAACGCTCGAACAATTTTTGAATCTCGCACGAAAGAGGGTGGAGGTCAACGTTTCGGAGAGGTTCGATGAAGTAATATGGAACCTTCACTCGCAGGTAAGCCGAGTGGTTTAAAAGTGAACTTTAAACGTTAGATACCATTAAATTTCTCTTTTATAATAAATATTTTTCAGAAGTTGGAAGAAGGTAAAGATTCCTACGATGAAAACATCCACTATCCTCTCATGGTACATTTAAAAAAATGTTAACTGAAACGCGATTTCTAGTTCTTCTCATCGCTTTTGCTATTTTATATTATAAATGCTTCAATGTTTTAGAGCATTACTTTGTTATTCTGTCAGGAATTTTTTTAGAACTTTTGTTTGTTTAATTGTAGTTTTAAATAATTTTGAAGCAGATCAGTTAATACTCATATCGGTGCATAGTTTTTCTACTACCTACTGGTGACACACACATAAATAAACAGATTGTTCACACTGACAAGAAATTTAGTATGGATGTTACTGGTACAACTTTTTGCTCTTTTGTTTGGTTTTATTTTAATTTTGGGGTTTATGATTTTCTAAAAACCTGTTTCTGGTGTATGATTTTACAAACACCGAGTTTGAGTGTACGATTTCTAAAATTCTAGGTTCCGGTTTCAAAATTAAGACATTTCGGGTCGAGTTTGGATAGTACCAATTCAATAATTTTTGGAAACACACATGGGGATGTTTTTTACGATTATATATTTTATAATAGGGTTAATGGATTTAGAAAAACGCTTGTGAAGTTCTGTTTTACAATAACAAACAAAATATGCCTTCATCACGAGTTCGCTCCGTCTTACCTGCGTGGCTTCTCTCATTAAACCTGAGTGCCATCCCTGAGGAGCGCTCACACCTGTTGTCGGGTACCCCACGTGTGCCCAGAACGCAAACAAAAATGGTTGGTTCACAAGCCTTTGTTGTGTCTTCCCTGACGTCGTGGAACTATCTCCCTGTTAACCTCTGTGATCTTTTCATAACCTCGTACGTAGTCTTCCACCAAAAACTGAAGACATCTTTTTGAGACTGTATTTAGCTCGTTGATTGCTAAATGTTTTTTGTTGAATGCACTTTTGTGGCTTATTTAGTTGAACATACAACGTGTGTTCAATGCCCGTCCTCCCCCGAGTAACACATCTGAAAAAAAAATCAAACCCCGCAATCCTTCTGTAAGTCTGTAATCATGTAACCTCAAGCGCCATTCTGATTGTATGAATTATAAAGCCTTTGATGTTCGTACATATGCACTTTTGGTCTGGAAAGTTTTCTGGTCATAAAATTTTAAAAGAAATTTAAAACTACCTTATGTTTTTCTACTCTTTGAGATCTACCTCTATGCGAAATTTCTTTAAAATTGGTCCAGCGGTTTGGATTTGCATAGAAGACGGACAGACAAACATCCTCATTACATTAATTTTTTAAATTATGCATGGCCAGCGTTATTACTAACTTCACATGAATGTACTCAAATCGGTGCATAGTACGATTTAATGATTGTCTACTGACTTGTGACATAGACATAAACAAACAGATGTTTCACAGTGACAAAAACGATATAATCATGTGCATACTAATTGTCTACCATCATTATACGAAAAAAAATAGTTATTTGTATGATGCTAGGAATGATTCCAGTTGTGGAATGTCTCTTTCCAATTGCTCAACATTTAGCTTGATGCTCTCCAAACTCTGCCTGATATTTCTAGCTGCAGATGGAGCCGGATTCTTTTTAAAGAACTCCTGTCAACAATTATTCAAGTATTTTTGCAGGTGCATGTTCCAACGATCGGCAAGCACATGAAAGCGATTATTTAGCAGAATGTTTTAAAAGTATAAAAGGCTACTAATTCAGACATTCAAAGTAAAATAACCTCAACATCTTCTGCATATTCTTTGCTTGCAAAATGTTCAGTGGTGTGCTTGAATACAAAGAATTGATTCGTTAAAAAATATGAATATTTTCAACACAAAAAAAGAATATTTTGAACAAAATATGAATATTTACAGTAAAAATGAATATTTACAGTAAAAATGAATATTTACAGTAAAAATGAATATTTACAGTAAAAATGAATATTTACAGTAAAAATGAATATTTACAGTAAAAATGAATATTTACAGTAAAAATGAATATTTACAGTAAAAATGAATATTTACAGTAAAAATGAATATTTACAGTAAAAATGAATATTTACAGTAAAAATGAATATTTACAGTAAAAATGAATATTTACAGTAAAAATGAATATTTACAGTAAAAATGAATATTTACAGTAAAAATGAATATTTACAGTAAAAATGAATATTTACAGTAAAAATGAATATTTTCAAAAAAAATTGAATATTTCCAACAAAAAATGAATATTTCCAAAAAATAAATACTTAAAAAAATTAACATTCTCAACAAAAATTGAATATTTTCAACAAAAAATGAATATTTTCAACAAAAATTGAATATTTCCAACAAAAAATGAATATTTCCAACAAAAAAATGAATATTTCCAAAACATAAATATTAAAAAAATTAACATTCTCAACAAAAAGTGAAAATTTTCAACAAAATTTGAATATTTTCATCTCGATCGACTACCTTGATGAGTCGAGGAAACAGAAACAGTGCTCCCTTGTATCTTTCAGACAACTCGGCCCACTTGTCCTTCACGAATTTCCAAGTCGCCTCGCGTCCCTTCGCTGACCCGGTGCTACCGAGAATGCACAGTATGGTGTCTTGAGAGCGAACCTCTGGCTAAAATACATAGAAGATGTTTCTGAATGATTAGTTATGCATAATAAAAAATGTTGTTATGAGATTTCAAGACAGCAATATTTATATATATATATATTAATAAATTTTTACGATAATGTAGACATTACAGACTGATATGCTTACACCCAAAGAAAATTCAAGAACTCTGTTGATCAGCTCAGGTGATTTGACAGATCCAAGAGATCTCAAAATTCTTACTTTCTCTTCTTGAAGATCTGTTGACCTGTATAACTGTTGATGCAAAAAAACAAATTTGCACAAAAATAAATTTACAAGTTGTCATGTTTTTAAACAATCAACATAGAATTTTTTATGAAACAAGTAAATTGAATTCAAACTAGCTAAAATATACAATTTTTGTATTTTAGGTAGCGATATTTAACATTCGTTTTAACTTAACTCTTTGTATAGTTTGTATAACAAAAAAATATTCTATGTAATCATCAGCACCAGGTTTGAATAAAAGTAAACAATTATCATACTAATGCTGGTCAGTGTAGAAAACTAATGATAATTCTGTGTGCGTGAAATCACATGACCATCAGCTACAGGGCTAGAACATCTTACACAATTACAAGAGTGGTATAGTAACTTTGATGCCATATATCTCGGACAAAAGCTTAAGTAAGCTTTAGTAAAGTCCAGGGTTGTTAACGCTACTTGTTCAAAGTAGCGCCGCTCTTCGCTACCGCTACCAGTCTTATTAGTAGCGGCGCTACCGCTACCGCTACTGAAATTTATAAGTAGCGTCGCTACCGCTACCGCTACCGCTACTCTGCTGAAGACTCGTAAAAAGTTACAAAGTAGCACCAACAACCCGCACATGATTTTTATTGACATCAACAGTATTATACTTGCGAGAAATTCGCTTTCTGGTCATATTTCGCCCCAAATTTGTTATTCCCGCTTGTGCCCCGTGTCTGCCAGTCCGCCCTGCCTTGGTCACGTCTACTGCACAAGTGCACAAGCTAAGAGTAAAAACCTAACTTGAATAAATTGTGCAAATCATTTACAAACCGTCATGTGCTTCTTCAAATTAAATTTCGACTTGTTGCCAGACGAAATATTCTTTCCTTGTGCATCGGCTGGACAATGCAGACTACGATATAGAGAAATTCCCTCCGTTTTGCTTTCGCCGGTGTAGAAAAAATAATCCGGTGGTACGCAAATCCGTCCTACACAATCGATTTCACCAGACTTTTAGCATTATCCCCACTTGGTTTTTTGGTTTTTGACATCTTGTACGTTCTATGTGGTAAGATAACGACTTTTTCCCACAAACGATGAAAATACAACTAGACAAGAAATAACTTATAGATTTTAAGTTCGAGCAAGTATGCGATAACGAAGGAAAAGTTGAAACAGCACCAGAAAAATTATATTCTACTGTTTTTGTAAATCGTATAGGTACGCATTCACCAGAGACTACAAACACGTCAAAGCATCACGCATGCCCGCTATATCAAATCTGGCATCAATCATTTAACACTAAAAAGCCACGCTTCAAAGACACACATGCCTCGAGCAATCAACAAGTTTGTAGAGGACATGGTAGTAATATTTCAAATAAAAACTAAATACATGGGAAATCATTTAATTGATATAAAAACATATTTTGTTTTTGAATAAAAGTAGCGGTAGCGAATAGCGCTGAGAACAGCTAAAAAATGTAGCGGCGCTACCATCAACCATCTTGTCAGCCAATAGTAGCGCCGCTACCGCTACCTTAAAAACAGCGCCGCTACAGTAGCGGT
This sequence comes from Erpobdella octoculata, assembly GCA_963978895.1. Taxonomy (NCBI): domain Eukaryota; kingdom Metazoa; phylum Annelida; class Clitellata; order Hirudinida; family Erpobdellidae; genus Erpobdella; species Erpobdella octoculata. The sequence goes on along the minus strand of OZ022238.1, from coordinate 47,413,752 downwards.
AGCGCGGCGCTACCGCTCTTAACAACCCTGGTAAAGTCACGATATTAAATTCAAAGTAGTTTTTCGATTTCTGGTAAATTCAGAACCAGGAAGTTAAATGACTTCAAAAGAAAAGTTTAAACGAACCTTCAAGAGGCTCTCCAGCTCTTTTTCTGAACCATGAGACAATGCAGTTGAATAAACCTGAATAATAAAAGCAAATATATCAAAAAAAGTTGACAATAATAATGATATTCTACACAATAACATTTTATATTTAACTAAAAACACACACATAAAAGAATAAACACTAACAGCATTTCTGAGGTCTCCTGGAAGTTTAGCATTTCCACTGCAGTGATCTTCAAACCTTCTTTTGGCTTCCTTGACTACTTCCTCATAATCACACTTTCCCAACCTGCTTATGACCAAACTTCTCAACATGGCAGTCAATGGACCTGACGATGATAAAAACAAAACAGATAAACATAATTCTTAACAATGACTGTTACTAATAACAACTCCATAAAGAATTTATTTATATACAAGCTCGACTGAGTCAAATTTTAAATGTTGATTTTATTCCAGATTTTTATAACATGTCACCATAAGCACAGAGTTACAATTTTCAATGAGGGGAGGGGCTAGAATCAAATGAACCAAACCAAAAAGTCCTTAACTACGAAATAGTAGTTTTTACAAATTTTCCCAATGTTAAGCTAAATCATCACAAAAACAGTTGTTTCTAGGGTATAAGATAAGCATTCAAGCACTTTTTTTTATTAGTTCAGGAAGCCAACCTTCTCCTTCCTTGGCGTTCCAGCCGAGAGTTTTCATGACAGGTGTAAAAAGCTTCTTCAAGAACAATTTAAATTGATCATGGTGATCGGTGTACTGGTAGAGTACTGACAGACCGGCAAGGTTTGAATTCAAATCAGACCATACAGTGTAGTTTGTCTCGTTTTCAAAAGATTCAGCGACTTTCAGCACATTAACTACGTTGGTCACTCCTGCCCTCGACTAGAAATCAATGAATTGTGCTCAATTACTAACATTTCAATAATTACTAGAACGTTAATAAATGTTAAAACAAATTTGTATCACTTTCCACATACAAGAGCAAACAGATCATTCTGAAGAGCCAGTCTATCTCTGGGTGAGAGAGATTTAGTTTTGATTGAGGGTAGCAGTTGCTGTAACATATCAGCAGAGTAGTGTGTCCTATAGAATCCCACTCCTCCAACATTCAACTAAAATTAAAATATATATATATATATATATAATTTTATATAAATATATATATGTATATATATATGTATATATATATATGTATATATATATAATTGTTTTAAATTCTGCCACACACCATCTCAAAAATTAACAAGTGAACCATTAAAAACTTTAAAACAAAATCCTTTATTGACCACAGTCTCTTAAATACTTAAAATATACGAATTATGTGAGGATTGAAAATATTAGAAACTTTGAATCAATATGAAATAAACAAATTTTTATTATACATTTTTAAATTAAAAAATTTAATATCGCTTCCTTTAAATAGATTAAAAATTTAATGTCCTTTTCTCTACATAAAATGTTTAAAGTTTTAATTGATTTTATTCTATAATTCACTCATATTTTGTCCAATCGAGCTTAAAATTTAATAAAATGTAAAATCCACAGCAACAAATAAACCCACTTAATTTCAACTTGATAAGATAACGGAAAGTTGTTTTTTTGAGTGGTAAAAAGTCCCAACGTATGCTCAAGCAAGCAAGCAATCACGGTCCAATTAATATAAAGGATTTAAAAATAGATTTGATTGTAAGTGGTAAAAAGTCCCAACGTATGGCTCAAGCAAGCAAGCCAGCAAACACAGTGAAGTTAATATAGATGATTTAAAAAAAGAAGCAAATGATAACACAGATTTTTTCAATATGGAGATAAGAATTGAATAGCAACAATAATATTAAATAAACTGAATAAAAAAAAGTAAAATATATAACTACCCCATTAACTAAAATGTCCAACAATATCGATATTTTTATTTGAACTACAATTAGCTAAACAAAAAAATTTGAACCTTGATCCAATCATCTTGGTTGATATTATCAAGAGTGATGACATCCTTCTCCTTATCAAGAATGAATCTATGAATAGGTGTTGAAGGACTCGAAGCAGAACAAATAGATATCGGTATCAACCACGTTTGATTATCAGCTACAAAAGACAACTTAACGGTAAGCTATACAAATAATTTAAATACAGAAAATTATCATTTTGTATTTAAAAGTAAAAAATAACCAACCATCTTTTGATCCATCAGCAATAAATCTTTTCTGTGTCAATGTCAAAATCCTTGAAGTTCCTTTGATCTCTTGTTTTACCTGTTAATTGAATTTTCTTTCAAAGTTAGAGATTGATTTCATGTCAAAACTGCTATTTTATAATAATCATATTATTTTTGAATAGATATTAATAAAATGCATAAATATATGCAAACATTACAATTGCACATCGTTTGATTTAAAAAACTCAAAATTCAACTAAGATAGCACACACAGAGAGCTTTAAAAACTTAAACAAATGCTTTTAAGAAACTTTAGAGCAACTGCCTTATGCAGACAATTATCATCAAAAGCATTACACTTGAAATGCCAAAATTATGGAGAATGAAAATATATAGCTATATAAACATATTAGGTCATTTATTACATAAATTTTTTTTTCAATATTTGCTCACATCGATAACAGGATATCCCATCTGTTTTGTCCAGGTATTCATAATATCATTGATTGGCTTTCCACTAGCTTTACCAAGAGCTGCCCAAAGATCATCTGTAGTGGTGTTGCTGTATTTGTATTTCGACAGGTAGACGTCCATTCCTTTGCGGAAATCCTGGAAAGGATGATAACGATAAACAGGAAAATTAAAATAATAATTCAAAATAATGTAATAGACAAATTCCACAACTTTCTAGAATAACAGATTATCTCACATCATCTCCGACGTAGTCATGCAGCATTCTTATGATGGAGGCTCCTTTGGAATAAGAGATGGAGTCAAAAATCTCCTCTATTTCTGATGGATGACCCACGATCACCTGGAATCGGAAAATTGTTTCGTAGAATGTAACAATATAAATTAACTCAAAAGACAAAACTAAAAATAACAAGCATCGTTGACAATATGAGACCCGAATAGGAATAACAATCATTTGATGTAACAAAATAAATCAGTTCAATTAGAAATAAATATAACACAATAATAACAAAATTAATATTAAAAAATAAAGACAAACCTCAATGGGATGGCTATTCTTAAGCGCATCGAGATTGAGAGCCACACTGAAATCTGAAGTTGCAAACTGAGTCCAGATGTCAAACTCTGGAAAGCAGTGATCGACACAAAGATATTCTATCCATGAAGCAAATCCTTCTTTCAGCCAGAGATCTGTCCACCATACCTGAAAACAAAAGAAGCATCTGCCATGAAAGATGTGTAATATAAACTTTACTTTTATGCTAAGATATTTAGAAGTGACACAGAGAGGAAGAAAAATGGAAAAATATAAAGATGAAATTAATGTACAAAAAAAATGTCAACATATTGAAAAACATTAAATAAAGGAAAACAACAAGTATTAAACCTAGCAGCCAATAATTAAATACAAATACAAATAAGAGTAACAGAAGCCAAAAATATTAGACACAGGCTGATTTTTCGCAGGCCACACCCATGTCTTGTTTTTACAAGCCTAAAATCCCTATAATTGGCACAATAACCTCGGCCAAAGCCAGGTTTGATTTCAGGCAAATCCGAGTCGAGATATCTGAGCCAAGTATAAGGAATTTTAGGCCTGTAAAGACGGGACCTGAAAAAAAAATAGCCGCTGGCCCGGCCCGGAAAAATTGCCCCTTGCAGTACTCTATCAGACGTACATGAACCGATTTATACAAAACAGAAAAACCGACCATGGTGACAAGATTGCCAAACCACTGATGTGCAATCTCGTGCCCGACTACAAGAGCAACCCATTGTTTTGATGCAGAAGACGAATTGGACTCATCTATCAAGAGAGCTGTCTCTCTATATGTTATCAGTCCCCAGTTCTCCATGGCACCTGATGTAATTAATACACATACAAATTTTATTGAGGTTAAATTACTAATATACTTTTTAATGTTAATGATATTACTTTACATTATACACAATTCTTCTTTACAATGTAAACATTTTTATTACAGGGTTAACATATATAGTGTATAACTTTACTAAACTGACCGCCACCAAAATCAGCAATAGCTATCAAGTCCAATTTAGGCAAGGGGTAAGCAATATTGAAATAAACTTTGTAAAAAGGCAATGTCTTTGTGGCCACCTACAAGAACAAAAAACCGTATACCTTTTGCAACAAACTGAAACAAAATAAATCATGAAAAAATACTCCAAAAGCCATTTAGTTAAAAAAAAAATTAGAACTGAAAATTTTATTCTAATGAGCTTTATGCGAAACTTGAGAGTTACCTAAGTATTAATCTATTAATGAATATTTAAACCAATAAAATAAGCATAAAAATATTGGAAAGAATATCCATCATTAGGTAGCATGGATGGATAAGTGATATTTTAAATATAAATGTTGCTGAAAAACACAACTAATCGTAACTAACACTAAGAGCAAAAAGGCCATGTTCTTTCTTTCCCAGTGGAGTGTACACTCTGACCAAAACGCCGTCCGAATCGCGGTCTTCAACATAATCATATTCACCAATAACAAATGCAACAAGATAAGTGGACATTATGGGACTTCTTTTGAACGTCAGAACTTTCCACTTTGGGTCTTCATCCAGCAATGATTCCTTATCAACTGGCTGAAATTGTTACTATACTTATACGGATGACACCCAAAAATCAACTTGCTAAACAACTGTGCTAAGAGAATGTTAACTCGAAATAAATATGTCGCAAAAATACCATGTTTGAGAGGGCAACTCGATCTAAGGGAACAATAAGAGTTATGTCAAATGTTGCCTTTATCGACGGTTCGTCCCAGCAAGGGAAAGCCTGCCTTGCACCTGTAGGCTGAAATGTCACACAAAATCTACTTAAGCATTTTTGTTTATTAACTCTTCCAGCTTTTCACGATTTAACTTTAAATTTAATCAACTGTCGCAGAATTTGTTTTACTCTCACTTCAAATTGAGTAACAGCAGCATATTTTTCTTCTCCAGTGGGAGATGTATATTTACTTCTGTAAAACCCCTTCAACTTGTCATTCAATATGCCAGTGAAAACCATGCGCAATGTCCCAGAGCCAACCTTAATACAAATTTGAGGAAATTTAAAACTCGTATTAATCGTGGTCATTTCATCATCACGCATTCTCGATACGTGGATCGGCTTTAATAAACAATAAAGCATAGGAGCAGAATTATTCTACAATTTAAATCATACTTTTAAATTTTCAGGAAAAGTGAAAGTGACTGTTTCATCCTCCTTTGAATAAGAAACTTTTATGCCGTCACCGAATTCTGGTAGGAAAATAATATGAACATTTTAGAACGCATATTTTCTATGAACAAAATATTATGCTGAAAACTCAAATTTTAATTTGCATTCTGATCAAATTAAATACAAATCCCAACCTTGGTTCTTAGATTCATACTTGACAGATTTGACAACAATGTTGACGTTATTCAATATCACAGTATTTGTAGCTGAATGTACCTAGAAAAGTCAAATATGATTTGTTGGCATGTTACCTATCTTGCAGACACATTATGTGTATAAACTCTGACATCAAATAAATAATGGCATTATAAAAAAAAAACCGACTTATCACAATTTTCCCATTCATGCAAAAACATATACGTGAACAAATTAAAACAAGAAAGGTAAGACTATTAGCAAGTGATATGAGTCTGTTTGTTACATGAGTAAAATTGCAGACATTTCTAGTTTATCGATACCAGCTAATTTCTACAAAAATAATGAAAGACAGTGCTTGGTGAAATGTGGCAAAATGATAAAAAAAACTTGTCCAAAAAAGCACTGAAGTTAAATATCGGTAGACAATCACGTTTATAAGCGAGACAAAAGTTTAATAAAGCATTAGTAGTTTTGCTTCAGGAGTAGGGAATCGTGTATTAATGCTTTGGAAAAAAGATGTTTAAATAGGTCCACTAAGTAAGCTCAGGAATATGTTTCATATCTATAATGATGCAAGCATTTTTAAGTGTAATTTTTTTTTAAGGCCTACATAGCTTTAGAGCTTAGACTGCTTGGTAAAGTTACAGCTGAATCGTTATAATAAGACTAACGGAGACAATTACTACTTCCTACTTACTTAATGCAGTACAGATACAATAACTACTTCCTACTTACTAAACAAAATACAGATTCAATTACTTCTTCCTACGCAATGGGGCGTTACCGGAATATTGAAGTGGGGGCCCTGGAATTTTTAGGGGGCACCATGTACAATTTTAATTGCACGTCCTAATGAATCGATCTTAAAAATGTGATTCACACGTTAAAAACCAGGTTAAGAAATTTGGAATAATCTTAAAGCTACAACATGTTGAAAAAGCTCGCAAACTTTCCAAAGCTTGTAAATAGAAAAAACTACATATTATTTAAAAAATTATAATTTACACTGCAAGTCTCGTATTTTGACCATGGCATTTGCAAAAAAAAACAATTTCCAGCTTGGAAACTTTGGGGTTTTCACGAGTTGGTAAGTTTCCTTGGTATGCAATGTTTCATCTTTATTGTTCTTGGAAACCATTGCAGACTGGTAGTGACTTCTACACTTTTGTGCAAGTAACAACTTGATTTTGTTGTCTTCACATTTTTCTGCCATAAATTCTTGCAGAAATACACATATAACTTTTCACATAAACTGAAAAATTCTTTAACTTGACCTCTGATTACATAACCACAAGATGGATATAGTAATTTTAGCAGTGCACGTACTGTACTGCGTATAGTGTCTCCTTTTTAAACAACTGCTTACTATATACTATTATACATGGTATACAAAATGCTTGCCCTTAGAACTGTTACATATATTTGAACTGCTATATATATTTAGTGAACAAAATTTAGGTAACAGAGCATTCAAAATGAGAAAATAGGTACTGCGTGCCTTTCCACAAAGATATATGTAGTTTTCTGGAAAGAAATACAAAACTAGGGGCCTGAGCCCCCACCTCCCCCCGACATGGTAACGGCTTTGGGTAATCTTTCCCACGGACGGCCCGTGTGGCGGATTAATACATAATTCTCGGCTATAATTAACTATAAACACGATGAAAAGTAAACACTAGTTTAAAAATTATGATAATTTGTATAAATAATTTATTTAAAATGTTATACAAAATTATTTTAATTAAATAAATAATTTAATTATAATTTAAAAAATTTTACATAGAAAAAATTTGAGTTTTAAGGAAAAGTGTAAACGAATGAATCGCGTAGCGTGTTATATAACGTTATAACTATTACCACGGCGGTAGGCGCCGGTATGCGATCTTTTTATTAATTTTATTTTTTACACTATATAGTATATTCAAACTCAGAATTTGTACCTTTATTTAAAATATTAGTAAAATTTAAAAAAAATTATATTGAAACTTTTTATGCGACTACCTAGGTTAGGGGTAGGGATAGGGTTATGGGTAGGGTTAGGAGTAGGGTTAGGAGTAGGGTTAGGAGTAGGGTAAGGGGTAGGGTTAAGGGTAGGGTAAGGTTAGGGTTAGGGGTAGAGTTTCATTTTAATACGGGATTGCAATTTTACAGATTGCAATCACGGCGAACCGCCGGGGCAATAGCAGCGACCTTATATAAATTGACTATCGGGGTTTACTTCGTTCGTTGTTTCTCTCGCTTTTTGTTCTTTATCGTTTTACATAGAAAAAGTTTTAAAATTTAAATTTAATTTTTTTTATAACTGAGTTTGTTTTTTAAATAAAATTTTATTATAAACTAATTTTTTTTTTTTTATTCATACGATCATCGTACCTCACCACTCACAACTACGATGTAAATAGTGCTTGGAAGGGTACTACTTACCGTTTTCAAAGTCTCTCAAATTACGATAAATATTTTTTTTTTAAATTAAATTTGGTATTAAATTTGTTTTGGTAATCATGTACAATAGGTCCAGTAGTTATTTTCGGTGTTTTTAATTATTTTCCCGCAATAATAATTATATATTTGTAATCACAATAATAACTCCAATTTAATGATCCAAGCAGTTTATTAATTTTTGATAATAAAATTTTCTCGGAAAACTCACGAAACGCGCAAGAGAACAGCAACAAAAACTATGAATAGCGAAGTCAAACAGAAATTACTATTTATTGCGCAGACAAGAAATACTTACAGCGCTTAAAAAAATATTATTAGCAAAAGTAACACAAGGAATAGTAATCACGCAGTCAAAATAACATTATTTACAAAAAAAATTTAAGTTTATTCAAGTCTGAACTGTTCTTCATAGAATGTTAAACGCGATAGTTTTCAATTAAGGCATACAAATTAATTCATACTTTTTTTTAAAAATAAGTAATTTTTTTTTAAATTTTTTTATAAAACTCGCACAATAAATTTATTTGACAACTAATTTATTTGACATTTCATTTCGCTTCACCTTTACTTAGTTCACTGTTTATGAACCTAGTTTTTCCTACTACCTGGCGGTTTTCTGTCATTAACTTCTTCTTTAATTATATTTTCAATAAATTATTTGGATCATCCGATTGGTAATTTTATTCTGTTTCTAATTATATTAATTTTATATTAAAAAAATAATTAAAAACACCGAAAATAACTACTGGACCTATTGTACATGATTACCTTTGTTTTTTAGGTTATTGTAACAAAATAAAAATAATACGACTATTTTTCGGCACGGGCCGTCCGTAGGAAAGATTACCCGGCTTTGTTCATGCTTACTAAACGCAGTACAGATAGCTACATTAACTATTAACAAAATAAATTACCGACACAACAGAACAATATACAAATACAAAACTTAAACAAATTAATTAAAATATAATAGACAAAAACTAACTTGTACAGAAACAGACGCCGTGCCTTCAAAAGTCAATTCCTTAAGATCAAGCTTGATGGATATAACATAGTTTGTGGGAAGAACATGTTTCTCCAAATGAACAAAATCTTTTTTGCAAGACATTTCTGATATAGAATTCAATCAAGAAATGAAAGCTCTAACACACGATGGGAAACCCGTACAAAATGTCGCGGGCGACCTAGCTGAGGTGTTGAAATTGGATTGGTTTGTTCTGCTATATATAAATATATATATATATATATATATATATATATAGTTTTGCTCATAGCACTAGCCCTAGTACCTAGCTAGTGCTGCGCGATAGCGAAACTGATTACTAAGAAATAATAATTAGTTGAATAAATTACTGAACAGCACAATTTATATACTTTTATAGATTTTATACGGACAGCTTGATCCATCTAATCAAAATTTTTTAGGTCTACACTATAAATGGGTCTACACCACTTAATGAGTCAATAATTTTATTTTTTGAAATTTTTTACAAACTTTTAACCAAAAAATGTTTTACGGAAGCGCCGTGTAGCCAATCGCGAGTCAAAGAAATAATGCCAACTGGTAACTAAGGGAATGTCCATAAATAAAACCACACACAATTTTATTTTTTGAAATTTTTTACAAACTTTTAACCAAAAAATGTTTTACGGAAGCGCCGTGTAGCCAATCGCGAGTCAAAGAAATAATGCCAACTGGTAACTAAGGGAATGTCCATAAATAAAACCACACACTTGTCATGATGCATGTCGAGGATGAGGGAGTCAACGATTGCGACCTCACATTAAAATAAATGAGTGCCTTGACTTTAATTTTCAATATTCTTATGACTGGACCACATAGCCTGACATTGCACTGTTGAGCATCAGATAAGCAGGAGTTAGGTCTGGAAAAAGCTGGAGACCGCTATATCTGTTTTTGCTGGGCTAATTGCTTTTAATGCTATCTTTTCCATTGAGAGACTTAGACCCGTCGGGCAGTAAAAGTAATTTAGAACCTGGACATTTTCATTTGTAGAAATTTATTTTTTCGGGGAATGGGGTGCGCAGAGTTTGAGGGATTCTTACTTTATGACAGCTGGCCTCTAAAGAAGATAAGCGTCCTTAACTGTGACTTAGACCTCCTAGCCGAATTTTTTTATGTTTGTGGCTGGCTGAACAAATATTTCGGCTGATATCCGGATTAGCCGAATTTACGCGTAAAATTATTATTCGGCTTGAATTTTAAATTATCCGGCTGATGATTCAAATTTGTGGCTGATAATTATTTTAAATTAGGCTAAAATTTAATATAAAATTATTTACTAAAGTTAATAAAGTTCAAAATTTATTACCATTATATAAATTATCAAATTAATAGCAATTGTCATAAAAGTTAATTAAATCATCAAAAATGTCATATGATAAACAAAAGTACATCATAAAAAATAATATGAAAAAAAATTTTACATTGCAAATTTAAAATTGTCATGTATAAAAACAATCTGATTTAATTTATCAGCACTTAAGGCTGATCTGCGGCTGTTCTCAGGGGCGGCGCCAGGAATTTTGTTCTGGGGGGGTCCAAAATGTCCAAGGACAAGTTGCAGTATATATATATATATATATATATATATATATATATATATATATATATATATATATATATATATATATATATATATATATATATATATATATATATATATATATATATATATATATATATATATATATATAGTTTATAGTCCTTTGCTCATTTTTTTAAAAACTGAAATAGAACTATGTAAGAAATAAATACTGAAGTATTTACACTAGCAGATCACAATTTAGTCCTGTTTTTCTTTAGTTTATCTTGGTTTGTTATGGCGCAAAGCGTGCGTCAAATGCTTGTAAAATTATTATTCAATAATATCATAAAGTACTTAACAGTAAAAAAACAGTGAACTATCATAAAGTACTTAACAGTAAAAAAACAGTGAACTATCATAAAAAAAAAACATTGAATCATCATCAAACTATACAGAATGTTTAAGAATAACCACTATAATATAGTTTAAACTCCATGCAGCAAAAACATAGTTTGAAAAAGGAAGAAAAAAAAAGAAAGCCCGCCGCAGCCGAAAAATTTTTTGGACTATTTTTAGTCTGCAGTATTTTTTTGGTATCTTTAATAATTTAGTAATGAAAGAAAAGAAAGACTGCAAACTGAAGATAGTCAAACTCAGTCTCAAACCAGTTAAAAATACAGTGATTAACCCAATGAGACTCAAGTACCCCCCCCCCCCCCCAGTAAAAAAAGTCTTTGGATTTGCAAAAATCCCACGGGTGACACCTGTCGGAGCTGGGGGGGTCCGGACCCCTGGACCCCCCCGCCCAGCGCCGCGCCTGGCTGTTCTTAACTAATCCACATGTTGAAAACATACTTTCGACTGGTACTGAGCTGGCCGATGTTGTCAAATACACTTCTGCAACTTGAGATAATACAGGAAAATCATCTGCATGGTTTCTCCAAAATGTAAGACAGTCTGTATGTCTGCTATCAACAAATGACAAATACCTAGCAATTTCAACAGCATAATCATTAGTAGCATTATCCATATCACTCGTAGAGCTCCTTGCTTTCAATTCATTCAGCATTTCCTGACGCAGTTTCATACGCTTTGTTGCTGGCTCATCTTCATAACTTTCCATCTCAGGAGCGGTTGTATGAGTTATTAGTTGTTTGTCGATGCACCTTTTTATTGCTTGTTCTAAAAGTTCAGTTGCAGTGTTACGTGAAATTAGTGTTTTGGTTTCTGGGTCCAACACTTGTTGTAATTTGATAATGTTTGAATCTGGCAAACGTGAATCAAGTTTGGATAGAACATCTTGTTTGATTGCTCGTATTTTTGGATCCTCATCAGGTTTGCAAGTACATAGCTTTCTTATTTTTGCTTTGGCTAATGGAATGGAGGATGTATTTGGAATAGCACTACTAAACAACTTCGTTAAATCTTTAAAAGGTCGTAAAAAACATGCCAGCTCTCTTACACTTTCCCATTCATCTTCGTGTAAACAGAGGTCGACCCTACCAGATCGCTTCAAGGCATTACTTACTAACTTCATGTCGAAGAGAAATGAGGGATTCAATCATTTCAAGTGTAATATATATATATATATATATATATATATATATATATATACACGTTTATATATATATATTTATACAAACATATATATAGGTTAAGCCGGCGTTCGGAAATTTTATGGCGGATTTTCGGCGTACCGTTTTCGGCTGGCCGCCGGCTAGCCGTAATTTTTTTTCGGCGGCTGTAAAAAGTTCGGCGGCGGCGGCTAGGAGGTCTACACTGACTGTGACTACACCGCCTCAATAGAAATCAAAGACACTACCGAAAAATTCGCAATGCCTAACCTAAGATCTTAACATTGACACACCGCCCATTCTTTCAATTATCACATCTACCAGGTTTAGGTAAGTAAAACTGACTATAATAGCAAAAACAGGATCAAAACCACTGAACAAGATGAAATACAACTAAATTTACTGGGAACTTTAATGTAGAACGAGGCCACGAACATGTTGATTCATCTCTGGAATGCTTTGATAGACGTCAACAGAGTTAAACCAAGTAGAAACATTACTGGCGATATCAAACGTGAGAACAAGAACTCATCAGAGGCAAACATCAGAGATGCACGACTATGCACCCAACAATGTGGAACCATATTGAAATAATAAACATAAAATAAAATCGCTTCAGAGAAAAACAAACTGTAAACTTTTTCATACAATCAACATAGATGGAAATACTCAACACATTGATGCATTGATGGTGGTTTGTCACCAATGTTAGCTCATTTACTATCTGCTCATTTGAAGGATGACAAGAACCCCTTAAGCTCGGGGGAGACATCCCTGGACAGCTGTTCAATGTTGAGCTTGATATTTTCCAGACTTTGCTTGATATTTCTTTCGGCCGAAGGAGCAGAGTGTTGCTTGAAAAATTCCTGTTAAGACAAATTTGCTTGTTATTTATTCATCAAAACACAATGTTTCTGGCATGCTTCATTAGAAATGCAAAACAGAATAATGCTAAATAATAATTAAAAAAAAACATAAAAAAGAATTGCAACAAACCTCAACATCCGTTGCATATTCCTGCTTGGCAAAATCTTCAGTGGTGTGCTATATTATAAATAAAAAATAAACAAATAAAATTCATTATCCATCACATAAAGAGCTTACAAAATGACCTCAAGATGGTAGCAGATATAATTCTGACAAACCCAGCCATGATTGAAATAACTGAAATTCTCAGAACATAAAAAAATGTCTAATAACCTTGACAAGATGTGGCAGCAGGAAGCCTCCCTTGTATCTTTCAAATAACTCATTCCACTTGATTTTCACAAAGTTCCAAGCAAGTTCTCTGCCTTTCACTGACCCAGTGACTCCGACTATACCAAACACAGTGTCTTGGAATCGAACTTCGGACTGAAACAAAAAATCTCAAATCTGTAAATTAAATCCATGAAGGAAGAAAACAATCAGATTTTGGCCTGATGTAAGATTTGCAGGATGTATAAATGGAAAAAAATTGCTAAGATGAAGCATAACTTTGTAATTGAATTAAAAAAAAAACTTACGCCCATAGAAAATTCGAGAACTCTGTTGATCAGCTCAGGTGATGTGACAGATCCAAGAGATCTCAAAATTCTTACTTTCTCTTCTTGAAGATCTGTTGACCTGTATAACTGTTGATGCAAAAAAAACAAATTTGAACAAAAATAAATTTACAAGTTGTCATGTTTTTAAACAATCAACATAGAATTTTTAATAAAACAAGTAAATTGAACTCAAACTAGCTAAAATATACAATTTTTGTATTTTAGGTAGAGATATTTAACATTTGTTTTATCTAATTCTTTCTATATTTTTTTAAAACAACAAAACTAATGATATTGCTTTGTGCGTGAAATCACACGACCAACAGCTACAAGGCTAGAATACCTTACGCAATTACGAGATAAAAGTTACGATATTACATTCAAAGTAGTTTTTCGATTTCTGGTAAATTCAGAACCAGGAAGTTAAATGACTTCAAAAGAAAAGTTTAAACGAACCTTCAAGAGGCTCTCCAGCTCTTTTTCCGAACCATGAGACAATGCAGTTGAATAAACCTGAATAATAAAAGCAAATATATCAAAAAAAGTTGACAATAATAATGATATTCTACACAATAACATTTTATATTTAACTAAAAAAACACACACATAAAAGAATAAACACTAACAGCATTTCTGAGGTCTCCTGGAAGTTTAGCATTTCCACTGCAGTGATCTTCAAACCTTCTTTTGGCTTCCTTGACTACTTCCTCATCATCACACTTTCCCAATCTGCTTATGACCAAACTTCTCAACATGGCAGTCAATGGTCCTTTAAGGATAAACAAATTGTTTTACATTTTATAAATAGAATTACTTAAAATCAGAAATTATTTTTAATGTCATAGAACTCGATTTTTGGGCTCCGTAGTTTCAAAATCTTTTAGAAACTTGAAACCATGGGGCCAATGCTGCAACATATATAATTTTTGAGCTCCGTAGTTTCAAAATCTTTTGGAAACTTGAAACTATGGGGCCAATGCTGCAACATATATAAACTACTAGACAGATGCATTTGGTTAGCAGAGAGGTACATCTCATATTGATACATAGAAAACACCAAGAAGATCTTTTTGACAATGATTAACAAGGCCATGAGCAACTCATCACTGACTCTTAACTTGCACCAATCGTAGGACCATTTTTCATGAGCTTATCAACACTGGTAGGATTCGAACTGCACATCCCTTCAGTTCCACATTCTAACCCAATTTATCAACAAGCATTCCTAATTATAAAAACAGTTGTTAACCAACCTTCACCTTCTAAACCATCCCAGCCTAGAGTTTTCATGACAGGTGTAAAAAGCTTCTTCAAGAACAATTTGAACTGATCATGGAGATCGGTGTACTGGTAGAGTACTGACAGACCGGCAAGGTTTGAATTCAAATCAGTCCATACAGTGTAGTTTGTCTCGTTTTCAAAAGATTCAACGACTTTCAGCACATCAACAATGTTTGTCACTCCTGCCCTCGACTTAAAAGTTAACGAACAATCCACCATATATTAATGAATAACAATAATTAATTTCAATAATTATTAGAAATTAATAAATAGAAAAATACATAAATATATACAAAAAAACTCGTATAACTTTCCACATACAAGAGCAAACAGATCATTCTGAAGAGCCAGTCTATCTCTGGGTGAGAGAGCTTTAGTTTTGATTGAGGGTAGCAGTTGCTGTAACATATCAGCAGAGTAGTGTGTCCTATAGAATCCCACTCCTCCAACATTCAACTAAAAAAGAAAATACAAGAATAGACTTATCACACGAAAAAATAAATTAGCATTCATACTAAATATTCAGTATAACAATTACCAATTGGTCAACATATAAAAGCATGTAAATAATTGGTAATAATAAT
Source organism: Erpobdella octoculata (assembly GCA_963978895.1). Classification (NCBI taxonomy): domain Eukaryota; kingdom Metazoa; phylum Annelida; class Clitellata; order Hirudinida; family Erpobdellidae; genus Erpobdella; species Erpobdella octoculata. The sequence goes on along the minus strand of OZ022238.1, from coordinate 47,398,164 downwards.
AATAACATTTAAAATAATAAAAAATAAATTCTAAATAATAATAATAATAACATTTAAAATAATCAACTCAATAAAAACATTTATCCAGTAACTTTAAAAACAGAAAGATTCAAACCTTGACCCAATCATCTGGCTTGACATCATCAAGAGTAATTACAGCTTTCTTTTCACTCAGGATGAACTTGTAAATGGCCGACGTCGGGCTCGAGGCTGAACATATAGAAATAGGCACCAACCAGGTTTGACCTGTAGCTGTATTATAATTGAACAAAACACATTAAAACCGATAACGACAACCAAAAATTTATTTTATATAATAATAATGCAAATAAAAATTCTGTCACAGAGTTTATGTAAAGTGAAAATTCAAATATATGCCGAACCATCTCTGGATCCGTCGGCGATGAACCTCTCTTGCTCCAATGTCAAAGTTCGTGACGTTCCTTTCACTTGTTGACTTACCTATTTTATCAAAATTTGTAATTTCATTAACACCCGTCCTTCTCTCCATTGAAACAAAAAATGTCATTTTTTCCACAAAATAAATTCAACATTTAGTAAACAGAAATAATAACTTCATTCAATACAATACAATACAGCATTGATTATTATCAAATGTGATATGGAACAATAGTGGGTGAAATATCAACATTTTTGAATCAGCAAACTTATTGTTAGACTTTAAACTATAATTATTTTTTAAAGAAAACTTTAGAAGATATATATTTTAAGAAAATGAATAATGACAATAAATTATTGGTTCATAATAAGGTGTTTACCTTGATAACCGGATATCCAATCTGTTTGGTCCAGGTGCTCATAATATCATTAACTGGTTTACCGCTAGCTTCGCCTAGAACTGACCACAGATCCTCCGTGAAGGTATTTTGGTATTTATGCTTAGTGAGGTAGTGGTTCATGCCTTTGCGATAATCCTGGAGATAAGACACAAAATGAATTATTATAAACATATAAAATAATGCTGTACAAACAATTTTCCCATTTTGAAAAAAAAACTATAACTATATAAAAAAAACTTGCATATCGCACATATGTATTTATTTATACATATATTAAAATACTTTTATACCAAATTCAATTAAATCTACACGACATCAAAACTTACATCATCTCCAATATAATCATGCAACATTCTGATAACAGATGCTCCCTTGCAGTAAGAAATTGAGTCAAAAATTTCATCAATCTCTGATGGATGGCCAACAGCTACCTGAAATGCAGAATGAAACATTGTCAAACGTATAACCGAAAAGCAAACTCACAAATGTTAAGTGATATTATTTACCACTAACATTTCAGATTCAAGATAACTAGACAATTATAATTATATATAAACAATGCACAATTAAACATTACGATAGAAATGAAATCTTAAATATAAGCACAACAAAGAATTCAGTAACACAAACCTCAATGGGATGGCTATTCTTGAGCGCATCGAGATTGAGAGCCTCGCTGAAATCAGAGCTTGCAAACTGAGTCCAGATATCAAACTCTGGAAAACAGTGATCAACACAAAGATATTCTATCCATGAAGCAAATCCTTCATTCAGCCATAAGTGTGTCCACCATTCCTGGATAAGACAAATATTCAGACAAACGCCTCAAGAAAAATTTGACAAAACTCACAAATTTAAAGTGATATTATTTACACCAAACCCCTCAGGTTCAAGATACTAGAGGGCTATAATTAAATGTAAACCTTCTATATATGACACTCTTATCAAAATGTGTTATATATGAAAACATTTTCTTCAATACATTTTTATAATTCACATTTAAAAATTTAAAAAAAACATTCTTATTTTTCATTAATATTTGTTATATAACATATTTTTAAAGACATTAAATTAATTGTCTTAGAAAGAAAAATCATTGAAGAAGCAATTTGTATCAGGTTGAGTTAAAGGCATATGGAATGTTTTAAGGAAGGCTAACAGTTTGCATGGTTATTGGAGATTAGCAAACGGTAAATCAATTTAATCTTTAATAAGAGATAACTATTGCAAAGACTCTCTAAGTTCTGCTTATAAAATGCAAACCAAATAAACCTTTTAGTTATACAAATTGAATAAATATTTAAAATTACCAACAAGATGAAACTCAACAAAAGTAGCACCAGATTTAACTATTATCAAATAAAAATCGTCTTTCAAAAACTGACCATGGTGACAAGATTGCCAAACCACTGATGTGCAATCTCGTGCCCGACTACAAGAGCAACTCTTTGTTTCGATGCCGCAGAAGAATTGGACTCGTCTATCAAGAGAGCTGTCTCTCTGTACGTCACCAGTCCCCAGTTCTCCATGGCTCCTGAATAGAATTAATATTTTATTATCAACAACTATCAATACATCAGGATATGGTATCAAAACTAAATGAATGAATGAATGAATGTTGGACAATATTTAAGGTGGCGTAAGTCCATGTTAATGGGCCTCAAGGCCACAGAATTTTTGAAGTCGCGACAAAAACTCCAACCCTGCGACGAATCGGTCCAGAGCGCTACGAAATCTCCCACTTTCGCGGCCAATAGCCTCATAGTCGTGACAGGTAAAATTCTGTTGCTTACAAGCAACTAGAACAACCCCACCACACGAAGCCATCTGCCCGGCGAATGCAGTTGGATACAGCATTAGGCAACACCACTCGGATACATGTATCACAGACTGGCGCAGCTACTGTCTATACATAGAGATTTGAAATTGTTAATAGTCAAAAAACAATAATAACCTGCAGCAAAATCAGCAATGGCTATCAAGTCCATTTTAGGCAGAGGGTATGCAACTTTGAAATAATCTTTATAAAAAGGCAACGTTTTTGTGGCTACCTGCAACAAATAATTTAATAAGAACTACTTCAGATATGAAAAATTAGTTAAAAAATTAAAAATATAAAGCAGGAACCTACTAATTTTGATATTCATAAACTGAAAAATTATAAAACAGCCTTGAAAACCCAAACTAACACTAAGAGCAAAAAGGCCTTGTTCTTTCTTTCCCAGTGGAGTGTACACTCTGACCAAAACGCCATCCGAATCGCGGCCTTCAACGAAATCATATTCACCGACGACAAATGCCAGAAGGTAAGTTGACATAATAGGACTTTTTTCAAATAATACCACTTTCAAATCTGGATTCGATTCTAGCACTGTTTCTTCTTTTACTGGCTGCACAAAAAAAATGAACAATTTAAATTAAGATCAATACACAAGAAATAATTTTTTAAAGTGACTACACACCATGTTGGAAAGGGCGACTCTGTCCTTAGGAACAACAAGGGTAATGTCGAACGTAGCTTTGATAGCTGGCTCATCCCAACATGGAAAGGCTTGTCTGGCATCTGTTGGCTTCAAGCAATATAATAAATAGTAAATTGTTCAAACATTTTTTTCTAGCCAATTGTCATAACTGTCAACCTCAAATTGAGTTACAGCAGCATATTTTTCTTCACCAGATGGAGATACATATTTGCTCCTATAAAATCCCTTCAGTTTTTCATTTAACTGGCCAACAAAATCCAAATGCAGCATCCCAGTACCAACCTTGATAAAGATAACATAATAATGTAAAGCAAATATTACGGTAATCTTTCCGACGAACGGCCCATGTGGCAGATTAATACATAATTCTCGGCTATAATTAACTATAAACACGATGAAAAATAAACACTAGTTTAAACATTATGATAATTAGTAAAAATAATTTATTTAAAATGAGAAAATGTTATATAAAATTATTTTAATTAATTAAATAATGTAACTATAATTAAAAAAATTTTAAATAGAAAAAATTAGAGTTGTAAGGAAAAGTGTAAACGAAGGAATCGCATAACGTTATATAACGTTATGACTATTACCATGGCGGTAGGCGCCGGTATGCAATCTTTGATTTGCTATATCTTTATTAATTTTATTTTTTTACACTATATGGTATATTCAAACTCAGAATTTGTACCTTTATTTTAAAATATTAGTGAAATTAAAAAAATTTGGGTATTTTGAAACTTTTTATGCGACTATCTAGGATAGGGGTAGGGTTGGGTTGGGTTAGAGTTAGGGTTTAATTTTAATACGGGATTGCAATTTTACAGATTGCAATCACGGCGAACCGCCGGGGCAATAGCAGCGACCTTATATAAAGTCACTAGCGGGATTACTTCGTTGTTTCTCTCGCCTTTTGTTCTTTATCGTTTCACGTAGAAAAAGTTTTAAAACTTTAAATTAATTTTTTTTATAACTGATAGTTTGTTTCTTAAATAAAATTTTATTATAAACTATTTTTATTTATTTTTTATTCATTTCATTCATACGATCATCGTACCTCACCTCTCACAACTGCGATGTAAATAGTGCTTCGAAGGGTACTACTTACCATTTTTCAAAGTCTCTCAAATTACGATAAATGATTTTTTTTAATTCAATTTGGTATAAAATTTGTTTTTTTATGGTATTGTAACAAAAAAAATCAAAATACGACTATTTTTTCGGCACGGGCCGTCCGTAGGAAAGATTACCATATTAGAAAATTGTTCAGTATAATCTTTAACTTTAGAATAAAAGAAAAAATGATTGAAAACGGCAGCAAAATAATAAATGACAAAACTTTTGATTGATACTTAAAATAAAATCAGTAGATTATTCCAAGCAGTGGGACCTGAATGATAGAAACCTTTGTTTCCTATTTTTTCCTTCTTTTAGATTAATGTAGATGGCACTCTAAGCTGACCACCAAACGCCGACCTGAGATGCGCACAGCCAGGAACATTAGTTAACAGCACGCACTGTCTAGACAGGTAGTCTGGTGCCAAACCATGCAAGCATTTTCAAGATAAAATGCATAGCTTCAACATTACTCATTGAGGAAAGCCCAATGTTATCGTGTTCACATGCTAAATCATTAGAAGTCCTTCAAATTGCTTCCATCGCTTGACAATAAAACTTTAGTTTCTTCTCAATTGGACACTATTATCCCAAAAATTACACAATTTTTTATGTGTTGCCAATTATTTTACTATCAACTGCATATGCCTTTGCATAGTAGTAGGTTAAAGAAAGTAATGTATATAACTATGCAATCTCCAAAAAGCTGATTCTACAGTTTCATCTTGCTTTACAATTAAATGTTTTCTCTCTATGTAATGGAGTGATGAGCGAAATACTTTATAGTTATTTTAAAAGTAATTACGTAAAGCTTTAAATAATGGTTTTTTTATATTGTACTTGATTAATTTTCAAATAAAAATATCTTTGTTACCTAAAGTAAAAAAAACCCAATTTTCAACTGTTATTATATTAAAATGATACTAACTTGCAATTCTTCAGGGAATGTCAGAATTACAGTCTCTTCATCTTTAGAATACGTTACTTGAACCTGACTATCAAATGCTTCAGGAAAAAAAAATTAAGAACGGTTAAAATGCGTTGCCTGAGAATCTACACTGAAACAAAAAAAGTCATACCCTGATTTGCAGAAGTGAATTTCACTGAGCCAATAGTGATCTCAACGCAATTCAACACAATGTTCTTGGTGGCTTTATGAGTCTATAAATAAACATATAGTCAAATCGGTACTCATTTACGGTATTAAAACGCAAACTATAATATTCAATAATTCATTTAAACAAGAAAACCTCAACAGAAATCTCAGCCCGCCCCTCGAATGTAAATCGTTTAAGATCAGGTTGAAAGGAGAGGGCATAATTCTTTGGTAAAACATTTTGTGGCAAACGTTGGAATTCTTTCTTGTCAGACATTTTAAATTTAAAGCTGCACTGAACTGTGGATCTGATGCACCTCTTTACGCTACCAAAATTAAATTGAATTCCTAACAAGCTGTATCCAAGAGCCGGAAGTCGCCTGCCGCTAGAAAGCATGATTCGGCTAAAATATGAAATCGTTATCAAGGTGATTAAATGTAATTCTTAATCATTTTATTTTGTCAAATAAAGTTTAATAAATTAAAATTTTTAATGGCTAAAAACTAAGCAAGGTTTAAACAAAATAAATTTCAGCTACGTGTTAAACAGCTCAAAGTTTTTGAAATATCTACAGATCGAAATACAGCAGCTTTTTGTTTTCATCTTTTAATTTCTCCCATATAAACAGGATTTAAGTGACATTATCGAAGCACGGAAAAAAAATCATAATTATAGCAGACTACATACGAAACAAGGTTATCAATCCATTAAATTTGTATAACGCTATTTACTTGGCGTTCAATAGTGCTCGGACACGAACTTATTAAACAGATGAGTTTTGAATCCCCGACGGAAAACATTGAGAGAAGTATATTTAGTAGAGAAGTAGGAAAAGCGTTCCAGAGAAAGCGACCAGAGTAGGAAAAAGAGCGTTTAGCAAAAGAATGCTTAACAGAAAAGATACGAAAGTGGCTAAAAGAGGATGATCAAAGTCTAGATGACTCAGGAGGGATTTTTATTAAGTTAGTAATTAGGTGGAGAAGAACAACTTTTTAGGTCTGGAAGGTTTTTTGGCCCCCTGAGCCGGGAAATCAGAGTAAAGAGTCTAAATCTTTTTAATTTTCTTTCCCTATATGAGAACTACCTCCTTGCCAAATTTCATCAAGATCGCTCCAGCGTTTCAGATTTCTATAAAGGACAGACAGAATCACAAACTCACAAACAGACTCACAAACATTCATTTTTATATATATTTATAGATAAATTTGTTTCATCGTTTTAAAAATAATGAAAAAGTTTTGCAAGATATGGAATGAATGATAATTTTGTCTAGTTATATCTTATATATTTTTTTGCACCAGCGTTTGAAAACTTTCTGCTCAAACTATTGTTTTTTTAATATTTTTTTAACAACAAATTTTTTTAAAAGTAGTTTTTCTTGTTGAGTGCTACAAAATCTGAAAGTCTGCCTAGCATACCTTTCGCACTTTTTGTTGTGGCCGAAACGGATTTACGGATATTTGTTTTTTGTCGTACAATTAGGGACCTTTTGCGAAAACTGTCTTCTTAACTTATAATTTAGGTCCCAATAAGGATTACAATGTCTGAAGAAAATGTCTTCTCCATTCAAGGACAAAGTTCGTTAATTTTCTCAAAATTAAACTAAATACTAAATATCCATTATTTATTTTTCATTATTTCATTATTAATTATTACTTATTTAACTTTAAACAACTAGAATTAACTTGCTACTTGCTTATCTGCCGTATTTAATTTCTACCATAATATATATATATATATTAGCCCTGTTTATAACTTTAAACTTATAAGTTACACCTTTTAGTTTATTTTATTTATTTGATAACATAATTGTCTTTTTAAATTTTTTACAAATAAACGTAAATACGGCTGCAAACAAGGAATTCGTTAATAGCCTATCTTCCCAACAACGGGCTTCCTTTAGACGTTTTGAGTCTTTAGCGAAAAAATTAACAAATACAAAATAGGCAATTATATTCAATGGAGTTTGCGTACAAGAAAATATCGTACCGCTATATGCAAGAACCAAATATATATATATATATATATATATATATATATATATAATATACTGTAATGATTTGATTTAATTTAGTTATTAGTATCATAAATTAAATTAAACTAAACCAAACCAGCATGTAGCATTTATTGTTATTTACATTTACATGGGATAGAGTAAGGTTTATTTGGGTATTGGATTACTTATTGGATTGTTGAACGTAGACTTATTTAAACTTACTATTTTGTTACACAGATGCAGTTTGGGATCTTCTCAGACACAAACCGAACAGTTATTGCCTTCAGATGGTTCAACTGGAGGTGAAACAAGATAAATATGAAAATAGGATATTGGTATGTATGGATTATTTATGGCAAGTTCAAACAGGTAATCCCATCAGAGAGGTCGTATTGACAAAAAATATTTGGTAAAAGCGCACAATCAGTGACCCCGGCTCTAACCCTAGCCCTAACCCTAGCCCTAACCCAACCCTAACCCGGGGTCGCTGATTGTGTGCTTTTACCAAATTTTTTTTTTTCCAATACAACCTCTCTGACGAGATTACTGTTCATACATTGTGGCCGGTTTTCTTAATATTGCTATCTGTGTAATTATTTTATTGAAATTTAGCAAGAAAATTGTTGAAATAATGATGTAATATAACATTTCTAAAACAGGTTGCCGCAGACAACAGATTGTTTTTCATTAAAAGCAAACCTCTTAAAGTAAATTTATATTTTTTTTAATAAAAAAAGATGTTAAATCATCTTTTCATTAAATAATTATTTGATTGTATTGTTTAAAGGTGGATTTCAGTATTTCATACAGAGACATTACTGTATTTCATTCCAGTGATGTTACTAAGGTTGTTTAATTATTTTATATATATATATATATATTATTTGCTTGTTTATTAACTATTTAGATTTTTATGCTCCATGATCTCTTGCATTTTTCACCTAACTTATGTTCTCTTTTTTAACCATGTAGATAATTTTTCTAATTTTTCATTGTTAATATGCATGCCACAACAAATAAGCGAAATGACTAATATACTGTCAAAACTATGACTAGGCCCAGATTTGCTTTTTGAAAATATAAGCTTGCTATATTTTTTTTACAATATTTTAGTTTTATCTGTTCTTCCGTTTAAATAAAAAATTTTTTTTATGGTGACTAAATGTTTTAATTTGAGTTGTTATAATATGAATTTTCTTTTACCAGTTTTTATAAATTACTCATAATGCTGTTATTGTATAAATTTCTGAGAAAAAGTAACTGAAATATATTTTTTGACATTTTTTTTTTATTTTAAAATAATGCAAAAATTTGAAAAATTTAATAAAAATATAATGCCAAAAAAAGATCAAAGTTCATTAAGGTCGTGCACTTTCTTATTTTTTTCTTCTTTTGAAATGATGCACACAACACTGCATTGAGTAGTTGTTTTAATAATTTAGATGTCAACAAAATTAGTCATACTGCATTTGTACTAAATAATCATCGCTTTCGTATGATTACGTTTAAGTCGTTGCGGCACTTCTTTAAAGTTAATTATTATTATTATTTATTATTATTAATTGAATAAGGCGTAAGGCACATTGCCTTCTTGCCTCTCAGTCACGATCAACCGCTGCACAATCACCATACATGTCTCCTCGTCAACCACGCCTCGTCTAAATTATTTTTAAAATCATTAATTGTTTCTGAGCAAACTTCTTTATCATTCAAATTGTTCCATAAACTGGTCACTCTTATATTAAATTGTTTTTTTTTTTATAAATTTATCATTTATTTGTGAGCTACTAATTAGTTATAACCAATTGCTTAATGTTATAATTTAAGAACCAATTATGAACTTGTTTTATTCTTAGTTAAACATATAGTAGCTAAATATTTATGACTATGCACATCCATGTACTTATATGAATTTATATGTTTATGTATACAAATACACTTATACATAATACATATATCATGGATAGATAGTTTAGATTAGATATAGGTATCATTACTTGTATATAAATCTTTCGCAACGTGGGCTTTTAGCTGTCTGAAAATTAATTTATTGGAGAAATCGACTTATTGAAGTAGAAGATATATTTCATTATTTCTTTTTTTTTTTTACTTACTTCTCATCTTTCACCGGTTTTTGCTATCATGGCTTTCCACTCCTTTATGATGTTTAACATATTAAACATATTATTTATTAAAGTATTTAGTTTTTATTAAAGTCCTCATAGAGAATGTTCAACTCTATCATGCTAACATGTTTCTGTGCATTTTTGGTTGTTGTTGTTGTTGAAATTGTTGAAAACTTGTAATTGGTTACATGGTTTACGTTTAGTCATTTTGTCATTTCAAGATTTATTTTCTTTTTGCTTACAAATATTTGTTAAATTTTATACTTAATTATTTTAAATGTTATTTATCTATTATGAGTTTTTAATTGTTTTTTTTATCTAAAAAATCAAGTAATTTTTTGTTTTCATAGCTCACTATCACAGTGGAAAGTAAGCAGTATAAGATGATAGCAAGGGAGAAGGAATCCTTCATTACCATCTCCTGTCATTTCTACAACTTTTACATCCTCAATAAGTAATACTTAACAATTGTTCATTTTGTATATAGTTGTTGAAATCGTTAAGCTTTCTATGCATATTAGATTACTGCACGGGCTGATTTTTGGGGCCCGACCCATTTTTATAGGCCAAAATCCCTATACTTGGCAAAAAATCTCAGCCCGGATTGACTTTGGGCCCGGTCCATTTGAAAACCCTAAAAATCACAGTCCCTGGCCCGGTCCGTGCAGTATTCTAATATTTATATATTTATATTTATATATATATATACACTTGAGAAATCTCAAAAATCATCTTTATTGTCTCAGTCATATACAGACGTTAATTAATCCACACAATCCACCCACACACACACACACACACACTGTCGAAAATGTCAAATTTGGAAAAATATCATTATATATCATTTTGCAATTGAAGCATCACCTAACGGCGTTACGCGAATTTATAACATACATACAGACATCAGAAATTATGCATGTTGATAAAATTTTGATAAGATTGAAACATTTAAGAACAAATTGTCTCTACAATTGTATAACTTTTTATGTAAACAATTTTTAACGTTATTATCATCGTACAGGCAGTGAGCAAACAACTCTTTTTATGAAATTAATTAATTGGCTTATTTTTACTTATTCATCAAAATTTAATTGAACATGTTAAAAGTTATCTATTTAATTTATTTATTTGTTCATTTCAGTTCATTTCCACCGATGGATGTGGTGTATTATTCCTCGCTTCCAAAGGGGTTGATGCTTCCCATTGATATGCCTCACTTGCTCTCCCCTTGTGGCAATCTTTCTTCAGTTTACAAATCCAAATGTGACCAGATGGGCTTAGATTTCCATGAAGACGTGGCATGGGTGAGTTCATTTTTTATATTTATGGTTTAAAAAAAAATTAATCGGGTTTAATTTTTTTTGTGAGTTTTAAAAACTTGAATTTTTTTTAAATTTTAATAAATGTTCTTTTGTTGTGGTGAAGTATTTTTTGTTTTCAAGTTAAAATAAGATGAGCAAGCAATGAAAGTTATTCAGGAATCAAAGGTTCACCATAATTATATTCGTTGACGTATGGTACGATTGTTCTCAACATTTTCTTGCAACATTTTTTTCTGGAATATATATTCAAGGTTCCTTGTATTTCTTCCATGTCACGTCCATGTTATGGGAATCAGCTGTTATGTCATCAGCTGTTATGTCATCAACTGTTAAGTCATCAGCTGTTATGTCATCAGCTGTTACGTCATCAGCTGTTATGTCATCAGCTGTTATGTCATCAGCTGTTATGTCATCAGCTGTTATGTCATCAGCTGTTATGTCATCAGCTGTTATGTCATCAGCTGTTATGTCATCAGCTGATTTCCTGGCTGCAGAACAGCTGAATTGATATCAACGATAAATACAAATACAAACCCGGAGAGAGGAAGGGAGGCTGTCAAGTAGTACTAGAAAATAATACATCTTTCATTTTCTTTATTTATAAAAAGTCACAAGATAGGAAGTTAAAAGTTCTATGAAGGAAGTTCACTGCTGTTTCTCCTCCTGCTAAACAGTTTCTGGTTCTATGCTGTTTCTATGAGATTTAATTTTTTTTTATGTTTGTTTTGCTTCATCAAGTTGATCTGAGTAGAACAACTTCCTCAAATGAACATAAGAGCCAGCACAGTTTCTTTCTAATTTCACAACAGCCTACACACCTCTATTGAATTTAATCACTAGTAATATGAATTTCTCACTAAACACCTCTGTTGAATAATAATTGTTAGTTATGTGGATGTCTCAATGCATACATATCAAGCACGACATTGTCATGTCAAGCATGACATTGGTACATCAAGCATGACATTGGCATTGATTCAAACTGTCGACATTGGCATTGATTCAAACTGTCGACATTGGCATTGATTCAAACTGTCGACATTGGCATTGATTCAAACTGTCGACATTGGCATTGATTCAAACTGTTGACATTTTAATCATCAAGAAAATGCTTTACAATTTTGCCACCAGCATCCAACCAACAAGTGTATTTATTTCAGATAAATGGATAGAATTGAACCTAATTTTATGCATGTTTGTAAGTGAGCTGAGATGTTGTTATTTAATTATCTGTGCAATCATTTAGGTGTCAAACCAGTTTGTTATTTTGTGTATGTATGTATGTATGTATGTATGTATGTATGTATGTATGTATGTATGTATGTATGTATGTATGTATGTATGTATGTGAGTGTGTGTAGCTTATGTGTGTGATTATAGCATGAAGTTGTTAAATAATTTTTTATACTGTTATCTTTAAGATACACTCTAATGTTAATTAAATAAATTTTTAAATGACTTAAGTTCACCAAATTATTAAATTTGATTATTAAAGTATTTATTACATTAAATATTGAATTAGATTATTAAATTACTAATTAAATGGAATAATAAATGACTCATTATGTATTTTACTAAATGAGTTATTAAATTATTAAGTTAAATTTAAGTTAAATTACTAAATAGCTTAATTAATGTAATATTCAATATTTGTTTTGTAAAACTTAAAACAGGATATCGATGCCATTTACAACTCTCACAGCTGTTTTGAACTGAATCTCTCAGATTTTGACCACTTGACTCCAAAGTAGGTAGATTAGAATGATACTATAAATGATGATGATGATGATGATGATGATTATGATTATGATGGTGATGATGATGATGATGATGATGATGATAGTAATGAGGAAGATGATGATGATGATAGTAATGAGGAAGATGATGATGATGATGGTGATAGTAATGAGGAAGAAGATGATGATGGTGATAGTAAGTAATGAGGAAGATGATGATGATGATGATGATGATGATGATGATGATGATGATGATGATGATAGTAATGAGGAAGAAGAAGATGATGATGATGATGATAGTAAGTAATGAGGAAGATGATGATGATGATGATGATGATGATGATGATGATGATAGTAATGAGGAAGAAGATGATGATGATGATGATGATGATAGTAAGTAATGAGGAAGATGATGACATTGTGTTGTTGTGTGTTTTTTTCATAAGTTTAGAATATCTAAAACTTTATTGAACTTAATAAAAAGAGTTAATAATTTTCTGCACTGTATAGTAATTCTTATAAAAATCTAATTTCCATATTTGGATATTTTCATCGTGTTGTGTTGAATTGTACATAACTATTTAAAACATATTTTATAACATAACATGCTTATATTGCTTGGCCTGGCTACGAATATTTCTATATATTTATTTTTATATGTAAATATTATTGATCATGATGATCTTGATTTTAAGGCACTTGATTCCACTTCTGTCATCTCTTGAAAAGAACACTTATTTCACGAAACTGACTCTACCTACGACAAATACAGCAAATAAGCCCTACTTTGTTCGTATTTGTCTCAAGTTTTTGTTTCCATTTTAATTATATTTCAAATTAATTATTTCATAATAAGTGATTTTAAAAGCCTTATATCTAAATATTTTTGTCTTATATCTAAATATTAAAAAAAAAACAGAACAAACCAACGTTCATTATAACCAATGAAAACTCAAATAAATAGTCTTCCATATTTTTGGGTAGAATGACACCCTGCTAAATAACTGTTAGGTAGTGTAAAATGAATAACAGAGTTAATAACTTCTCTGATTCAGACTCCGGAGTTGCAGAGCGAGCTGTTGAAAGTTCTGAAGGAGAACAAAACATTGCAGGAAATTAACTTCTCAAATACTGGAATAAAGAGGTTGAAGGATTTTAAAACATTGTTATTTTATGAAGGTTCTATTTAGTGTTCATTTTTAATTAATGTTTGTGTGTAAATCTTAACTGACGTTCCATGTTTTAATTCAAATGTAGAATTTCATAGGTCGTTTGAGATAAAAATACAATCTGATTAAAAAATATTTTTCGCAAATATTTTGGTTATTCAAATAAATAATTTCTTATAAACATTTAATTGATTTAAATAATTAAAAATAATTACTAAATAATATTTCAGTGATTTCCTGATTAAACTGGGCAGCACATTGGCATCTGCTCCAGAATGCAGTATCAATAATTTGGACTTTTCAAACAACAACTTGGATGATAAAGGTATATTCTGATCAACAAATTGAATGCAAAAAAATGCATAAGAAATATTGTATTTTATTTTGTATAATTCATTATTGTTATTATTTTGTATGATTTATAGTTTGTTATAATTTATTTCATTGGCATTTTTGACCTAATTTGTATTTAGTGGTTATATTATAATTACAATTGGTTTTCATTATCTTTGTTTACTTTTCATCATGTACAGGAATTGCAGCTATCTCCCCTTTCATCTCCAATAAAAAATCGGGAATGAAGAGTTTGAACTTCTCGAAAGCGTCCTTGACCTCTCGTGGAATCAATTCATTGGTCGATGCTCTCCAATCCAAGTCTGTCAAAGATGCTAATTTCAGTGCTCTCACACGCCTTGACTTTTCCGGAAATCAACTCAAAGAGGAACCGACAGTAAGTATTTTTTATTTATTTATTTTATTTATTTATTTATTTATTTATTTATTTATTTATTTATTTATTTATTTATTTATTTATTTATTTATTTATTTATTTATTTATTTATTTATTTATTTATTTATTTATTTATTTATTTTATTCAATAATTTCCACTCATTCACCCCCACTCTTGCATTCACTCATTTACACTCGCTCACTCTTGGTCTTATTCATTCACTTCCCCACATTCATACACGCACACATAACACATAATAATGAAGATAAAAGTTTGTTTACAAATTTTTAGACCTTAACAAAGAAAACGGAAATTGTTAACAGCATTTCCATTGAAAACTTTTTTAAATATTTGTTTAAATTTTTTTTTTAAATGAATAATCAAATTATTTTAATTAATTTTGAGAAAACATTTTGTCATCTTGTTTCAGATCCTGCATAGCTATCTGGCACAGCCTAATCAGATAGAGGAACTCAGACTGGCTGACACTGAAACTCCACTTGACAATGTGAAGTTTTTATTTTTATACAATTTTTTATTCTTCTAAGAAAACCCATTGTTCATGTTGAGAGCTGTGGATGGAAGAGCATGTGTATGACGTGCACGCACATATATTTATGTGTACGAGTGTATATATATATATATATATATATATATATATATATATATATATATATATATATATATATATATATATATATATGAATGTGTGCGTGTATTAATGATAATCACCATGTGTGCACATATATTTATGTGTGTGTGTATATACGTGAATTTGTGCGTGTATTAATGATAATCAGCGTGCGTGCACATAACTGTATATATATGTGTACATGTGTATATATGTGAACGTGTGAGTGTAATAATGATAATCACTAATCACCATGTGGCAACTCGATGGTGGCAGTTGTGCAAAAAATACAATTTTTTATTATTCTGGACATTTTTTAAATGCAATTCAGATTTTAATTATTTTTTAAATCCTTTACATCAACTTCACCATTGGTCTTGCATAGAAATTGAAAATTAACTAACTTCCCGTCATCCAATCGAGCTGAAATTTGAAATATAGGCTCGCTCTTCATGACAATGCATTCAATTAAAATCTGAAATTTAAAAAAATTTTTTTTTAATTAAAAATATAAATTATTTATGTTTAAAAAAAACAAATCAAACACAATTATGCTAATATGTAGATGTTTACATATATAATTAAAAAAATGTCAATTTAAAAGAAATATTTGCAATAAATGAAAAGCCGGCAAATTCAGAAATATAAGGGACTTGTGAAAAAACATCGTTTCTTACTTGTTTTATCTTGACATGAATGATAATTTCTTTTAATATTATTTTTTATGTTTTTTCTCAAAACAATTATCCGTGGTTGTTGTTTTTCTTAACATAAATTCATCTAATTGTACATTTCATGAATGTTTATAACTCATTGAACCATATGTAAATATTCATAACATAGTTGTACCTTATAAATATTCATAACATGTCATTAAAATATTCATAACTCTTTGTCATTAAAATATTCATAACTCAGTGAACAGTTTGTTAATTTTCATAACGCAGTTATTCATTATAAATATTCATAGCCTCATTTACATTGAAATATTTAAAACTCATTAAACAGTATTTACATTTTTACAACATAGTTGTTCATTATACATATTCATAAACTCGTTGACATGAACATATTCATAACTCACTGAAACATTGTAAATATTCATAATTCACTGAAACATTGTAAATATTCATAATTCACTGAAACATTGTAAATATTCATAATCTAGTTGAGCATCAAAATAAATAATAATTATCTTGATATTTTATTTTTATATTTATTTCTTTTTAACTTTATATTTACTCGCAAATTTCTTTTCAGTTCTTTGCCGCTTCTTTGCGAGGATGCACTCAGAATTTAAAAGTCCTCGATCTCTCTGGCTGCTCTTTGTCCCAGGGTGGTAAAAAGTCTTCCTCCTCATCTTCGGTTCCGATATCGTGGAGGCAGTTCTTCAGCTCCGTGTCTTCTCTCAAGCAAGTCAACCTCTCTAATAATAAACTTCCCCCTGATGCTTACAAGTTAGTTAGTCTTTTTTTTCTCTATTTCTGATGTGATCAGGATGCTGATGGTGTCAGTA
This sequence comes from Erpobdella octoculata, assembly GCA_963978895.1. NCBI lineage: Eukaryota > Metazoa > Annelida > Clitellata > Hirudinida > Erpobdellidae > Erpobdella > Erpobdella octoculata. Next base: position 47,381,438 of record OZ022238.1, on the reverse strand, counting down.
GTTATTCTGGTTATGATGATGATGAAGAAGATTATCGTGATAGTAATGATGATGATGACAATGGTTATGGTTATGGTGATGATGATGATGATGGTGATGATGATGATAGATATTATGGTGATGATGATTATGATAAAGATAGTAATGTTTACACAGTCATTTTCTGATCAAGCCTACTCTGAGATAATAATGTTAACATTGAACAAACATGTAGAATTTGTTTTAGTTCCAGTTTTACCATCAGATTTTGTTTCAATTATGTTAATGTTAATACGTTCAGTAATGATCTTAAAGAAGAGTAAAATTGAATAGAAAATGTTTTATTTTCAGATACATTTTTGATGGCTTAGAAGAGAACACGGTGGCTGATGGTGTGGAGCTTAATTTCAGCAACTGCGGCATCGGCTTGAACGCCAACACGGTTCAAGTTTTCGAACTCTCCGTGGCTCGCATGACCAAAGTATCCGCTCTTGATCTGACCGACAACGGTACGTACGAGATTCTGTACGTAATATATATATATATATGATGATATATATATATATATATATATATATATATATATATATATATATATATATATATATATATATATATATATATATATATATATATATATATATATATATATATATATATATATATATTATGATATGAGTAATTGTGAGTTAACTACTTATTTTCATTATTACTTAATTTTAATGCTTAACATAATTGATCTCTTTAAAAGGTTTTGACCAATCACTAATACCCATCTTGAATAACATGACATCGAATAAACATTTGAAGAAACTTTGCCTTGGAAAAAATCTTGCGAATGCCAAGCAGAAGTGAGGAAATGTTTCGATTAAATTATTTTATTGTATAAAATAATTTATTTCATTTGATTTGATAAAATAATTTATTCAATTTGATTATATAAAATAATTTATTTAATTGATTGTATAAAATAATTTATTTCATTTGATTGTATAAAATAATTTGTTTAATTTGATTGAATAAAATAATTTATTTAATTTGATTGTATAAAATAATTTAATCAATTTATTGTATAAAATAATTTATTTACTTAAAGTATTCTTTTTTTTCAAATTGATAGAGTTGAATTCGTCTAATTCACCTAAAATTAATTTTACTTTTCAAATATTTTTTCCTAATTATTAATTTTAATTGCAAAAAATAATTAGAATAAATTATCCCACAGAACTATGAATCTTGTTGCAGAAGCTCTTATTAGCGTGATACAAGAAGAAGGATCAGTGAGTATTTTGTTTCAATTCAGTAAGTATTTGATCTCTTCACTGACAAACATGATCAACTGTTAAGCAATTCAAATTTGCACGATTATGCCTTGCCAAATACAAAAAATTCTTTTAGGGTATCTTTAAGTTGCTTATATAATTATGCAAATAATATTATTGGTATAATTATAATTTCTTTCAGGTGTTGGAAAGCCTCAGCATAGATAACATGAAGATGAAGGCTGAGTTGATGCCTCTAATAAATGCCATGGGAACCAATTCTTCACTAACTTACCTTGACATCAGGTTTGAGTTTTAGGATCTTTTCTTTCCTGTTGATGTGTTGCTCTTGTTTAATTGAAGTTAATCTGATAAATTTATGCGTTTCTTACATGTGTTTCATGAATATTTATACACCAAATTATCTCACTTGTGTACTGTAATTGAGAATCATGAATATTTATACACCAAATTATCTCACTTGTGTACTGTAATTGAGAATCATGAATATTTATACACCACATTATCTCACTTGTGCAATGTAATTGAGAATCATGAATATTTATACACCAAATTATCTCACTTGTGCAATGTAATTGAGAATCATGAATATTTATACACCACATTATCTCACTTGTTCAATGTTATCAATGAATATTTATACACCAAATTATCTCACTTGTGCAATTTAGTTGAGAATCATGAATATTTATTTCGCAATATCTTTTATTAATAGCGGAAATCAGATTGGTGACTTTGGTGCAAAAATGTTATCAAAAGCTCTGCAAATAAACAAAAAATTGAATACTCTAATACTGGATAACAACCAGTTTTCTTTCATCGGATTTGAACATCTTGCCAGCTCTTTGGAGAGGTGATAATTCAATTTTTCGTTATCAAGTTCTACTTTATTCTATGAAAAATTATATATTTCTCAAATAAACAATCTTTAATTTTAGAATCAATTGATGTTTTTTAATTCTTGTAAATTTCTCGTATAAACAATCTTTAATTTTAGAATCAATTAATGTTGTTTTTTTAATTCTTGTAAATTTCTTATGAATGTTAACAATTATTTATTAAACTCTAGCATCGAATTAAATTAAAGCATCAAACTCTTTGTTTTTTTCTGTCACCATAGTAATCATCATCACCACCTCCATCATCATCATCACCACCTCCATCATCATCATCGTCGTCATCGTTGTCATCATCATCATCATCATCATCATCATCATCATCATCATCATCATCATCATCATAACGATGTAGAATTCATTCATTTGATAAGCTCTTGTAACTATGGAACCATGTTTCATTGAAGTTTATAAACAGTGACAACTGATCAAATATTCAATCAGTGATTGTTTGCTGTTATTTAATATTTAAACGTTGAATTCACTTCCTCTAAGCTGGTATCGAACGTTTCTTTCTCCTTGAGACAGAGCTGTTGAAAATTTGTTTTGACATTTAGAAACACCACGTTGAAGTTCTTACCTCTTCCGCTCTGTGACATTGCTTCGACTCTCAAGGTCAGCCCCGACAGAACGGAGAAGGCCGTACGAAAGGTCAGCTGTTTGTTAGTCAGCTGTTTGTTTGTCAGCTGTTTGTTTGTCAGCTGTTTGTTAGTCAGCTGTTTGTTTGTTTGTTTGTTTCTGTTGCTCTCTTCTTTCATAAATTAAAATTCGTTTGAGGATATATAGTGGCACTGTATTTTTGGAAAGGGATCCTGAAACCACTTGCAGTGGATTTTTAATTTCTAAGTCTGTTAAATTTAGAGAGAAAAAAACAGCTTGACGCTGCTGTTTAAGGCTCCTCTCCAGGTCTCGGGATTTCAACAGCTGCCCATCAAGTTTACAAGCAATGTTTATGTAACTGACTGGTTAGAGATGGAAAGTGAAAGTGGTGACGGAGATCCGATTTGTGTGACTAAAGATTTCACTATTATTCAAGTTTAAGTGTTTTTTTTCATTTATTAATTTTTTTGTAGATTGAATTTCAACTGAGAAGAAACATCTCGACCAAACAACTGCACAATGTGGAAGCTCAATTCAGACTGCAGCAGTGGATTTTCAATAACTTTGATCAAGAGGTTTTTAATACAATGAATTCATTTGCAATTTTTTTTTATGCAAGTTTGTATTTATACAGACACACAAACAAATATATATAAAAGGCAATGAGTATGTGTTTGTTTGTTGGTTCGCTTGTCATATCTGAACAGCTGGATACACTTGAACGAAATTTTGCATGAAGGTAGTCTTTATTGTGGAAAAGGTTTTGAGCTATAAAAAAAAATTGGATTCCCATTGTGTGTTTCATCGTCGAAAAACGTCTAAAAAACCCGGCCAACCTTAAACAGTGCCTATGTGCGTGCGTGATGGGTTATTGCGTAACAAAATTTAAATTTAATTTGTGTAACCAAGTTTAAAGAAGGTTTTAAACTTTTTTTTAACAAATCTGCCATTTATTTTACTTTTTATGGGCAAAAAAACCAGTAGCGTAGCGTAGGTTGCAGATGCCTGGAGCTGCCCCTCAAAGCCGCCCCTTTTCTTCAAAAAAATTAATGGGGAAAGGGGAAAAATAAAGAGAGGTAGTAAGGGGGAGAAAGAGAGAAAAAGCGAGAGAAACAACGAGAGAGAGAGAGAGAGAGAAGGAGAGAAAAAAGCGAGAGTGAGAAGGAGGGTGAGAGAAATGATTAGATAAAAAGAGAGAGGAAGAGAGAAAGAAAAAAGACAGAAGAAAAACCGAGAGAAAAAAACGGCTATAGAAAACCCTCTAAAAAACCCCCGCGGGCAACACTGCTTGTATAATATAACAGCCAAATTACTGACTGACATCTCCGGCAGACGCCACGTAATCGCCGAATTATTCAGTATTGATTTTTTATATGAATTTGTTTTGTAGACTTTTAACCGAAACTTGCTTGAGTTGTACTGGTTGTTTGAATACATCACCGAATTGAAAGAGAAAGGAGTCACTTGCGATGAAATCGTTGAAAATAAATTGAAGAATTGCAGAGAGATATTCTTTGAGGCCAGAAGATTTAAAGATGTAAGCAAATTTTTTATTCCATATTTTGCAATATAAATAATGAAGATAATCTAACATATCGACAAGTTATCACATTTTATAAGTGCTGCATTCTTTAGCATATCGATGAGTTATCACATTTCATAAGTGTGATATTTTTAACATATTAACAAGTTATCACATTTTATAAGTGTGATATTTTTAACATATTGACAAGTTATCACATTTTTTAAGTTTGATTTTTTAAAATCTTGACAAGTTATCATATAGTGCCACATTTCCTAACACATTGACATATTGACTAGTTATCACATTTTATAAGTGCGACAATTTATCACATTCTATAAGTGTGACAATTTATCACATTCTACAAATGCAACCATTTATTATATTTTAACCCTGATCTTATAAACCTTTCACATAGTTTTTCTTGAGTATCCACAAAATTGAAGATTCACGTGATTGCACAACAAACACTCTAATATTTATTCTATACTACTGTGTTGTGTCCTCTCCGAGCTTGTAGCAAGCAAAATGAAGACTTAAATTAATTTTTTTTAAATTTAAATTCATTCATAGATACTTCTGGATTTACACAAAATGCTCAAAGATGACTCTAACAATCAGAAGTCGATCGTAGATGGCGCCTGCAATTCTTTCTTGGAGAAAGTCGAGGTTGATTGTGGAGCAATAATTCTCGCGTTTCGTATCGAACGTTTTTTTGTGTGTGTGTGAATTTTCTTAATAATAATTTATTTTTAATTCCAGAATTGTATGAACAAGCTTTCTAAATCCGTCAGTAAAAAGTTTGAATATTCGTTGAAGCCCATCGTGAGTTTATTCTAATTTTTTTGTTTTCATTTGATTAAATTAATGCTCGAAATGTTGATTTGTCTTATTCATTCACCTGTGCATCGATGCATATTATTTTCACGATGAATTATTTTATATATTAACTCGAATTTTATAATAATTTAATCATACTATATTGTATATTTTATTATTAGTCTCTATAATTAACAATTTCTGCACAGAGCAAGGAGAATCTGTTTCAAACGCATCTGACTTCTAAAGAGAAGCTCAACCTCATTGACGACTTTAAAAGCGAATTCAACGCGACTGTGACATCGCTCGTGACCTTGACATTCTACGAGAAGAGCGTCAAGTATGCGGATTTCCTTCTGTGCTGCATTACGGATTCTCTGGATCAGGCCTTGCTCAACACTGTATGCTGCTAGAATTCCATTTGTTGTTTATGTTTTATTCGTGCTGTTGATGCTTGTTTAGTTGATGTTGTCGATGATTGTAGTTTTATTGCTGCCGTTGATTGAAATCATGTTGCTGGATTGAAAGCATCGCAGCAGATACCGAAATGCAAAATTCTTTGAAAGTATTACGCCGGTCGCTCGAATTCACGATTTGAGCATTTAAAATATTTCCCGATTTAATTATTTGAATAAAAAAATAAATAAAATAATATTCCTAGAAAAGCATTTGGTTTCAACTGGTCAACCAGATGGTGGCAAACGGCAAGCTGGCCGAAAGTGATCCACAGTGTCAAGAGATAAGATACAAGGTCTTGGACAATACTGAAATTCAGAAGGAAAACAAACTGCACAGTGCTAATGTTGGTTTGCATAAATGCTAAAAAATAAATTCAGATATTGTTTGATTAAGATAGTATTATATTGTAATTTTAATTCTAAGAAGAAATAAAAATAAATAAATTAAATTGTCATTTTTCTGTTATATAATCTTAAACGTAAAAAGTCGTGTTGGTGTCATTTTATGAATTTATGAAAAACATGTTTTTTATGATTTCACAGGTATTTTTATTTGTTTTATTTATGTTTTTTTATTTGCATTTATGTTTTTTGTGGTTTAATTTATTTTTTATTTGTATTATTTATGTTTTAATTTGTATTGTTTAAGTTTTTATTTATATTTTTTAAATTGATTTAACGATCAAAATGTTCACGAATGAAATGATTGTATATCTATATATATAAAAATGAATGTTTGTATATATATATATTCATGTCCTTTATGCATTGCTACACCATTCATCCGATCGTAATGAAATTTTCACACAACCTTGAGAGTCAAGGGGAATCAAATATAAAAAAAAAATTTGAAATCCGTCACAAAATGAGCGGAGCGGAGCGGGTGAGCGAGCGGGAACTATATATATATATGTATGTGCGTATGTATGTGTGTATGTATGTATGTGTATGTGCATGTATGTGTGTCTGTGTGAGTGTTTATGTATGTACTATCGGAGATACCCGGCGTTGCCCGGGTTTTTTTAGAGGTTTTTCTAATGTTTGTCTCTTTCTCTCCCGTTTCCTTTCCCACCTGCTTTCCAACTCCTGTTCGCTTTCCCGTTTTCGGTCGTTTTCCCACTGCCGGTCGTTTTCCCACTGCCGGTTGCTTTCCCGCTCCCGGTCGCTTTCCCGCTCCCGGTCGCTTTCCCGCTCCCGGTCGCTTTCCCGTTGCCGGTCGTTTTCCCGTTCCCGGTCGCTGTCCCGTTCCCGCTCACGTTTGCTCTCCTATTCCCGCTCACGCTTGCTTTTCCGTTCCCGCTCGCTGTCCGTTCCGGGTCGCTTTCCCGTTTCTATAATAGACAAACTAACCCACAAACATTCATATATATATATATATATATATATATATATATATATATATATATATATATATATATATATATATATATATATATATATATATACTAGCGGAGATACCCGGCGTTGCCCGGGTTTTTTAGAGGTTTTTCTAATGTTTGTCTCTTTCTCTCCCGTTTCCTTTCCCACCTGCTTTCCCACTCCTGTTCGCTTTCCCGTTTTCGGTCGTTTTCCCGCTGCCGGTCGTTTTCCCGTTCCCGTTCCCGGTCGCTGTCCCGTTCCCGCTCACGTTTGCTCTCCCATTCCCGCTCACGCTTGCTTTTCCGTTCCCGCTCGCTGTCCGTTCCGGGTCGCTTTCCCGTTTTTATAATAGACAAACTAACCTACAAACATTCATATATATATAGTCTTAGCAAATCTATTTTACGTTTTATAGGCTAACAGAAGTTATGAAAGAATGTAAAAGAGAAAATGAGTGTGAACGGGAACGGGAGAGCAACCGTGACCGGGAATGGGAGAGCAAGCATGACCGGGAACGGGAGAGCAAGCGTGAGCGAGAACGGGAAAGCGACCGGGAACGGGAAAGCGACCGGGAACGGGAAAGCGACCGGGAACGGAAAAGCGACCGGGAACGGGAAAGCGACCGGGAACGGGAAAGCGACCGGGAACGGAAAAGCGACCGGGAACGGGAAAGCGACCGGGAACGGGAATGCGACCGGGAACGCGAAAAGCGACTGGAATCGGGAGAGCAAGCTTGGAAGGAAACGCGAGCAAGAGAGAAAATCGATAACAAAACTTCTGAGCGGGAAAGCGACCGGGAGCTGGAAAACGACCGAGAGCGGAAAAGCGACCGGGAACGCGACGAAAACGGGAAAGTGGAGAAGGAAACGGGAGCGAGAGAGACAAACAGTAGAAAAACCTCTAAAAATCCCGGGCAACGGCGGGTAACCCCGCTAGTTATATAATATTATGTGCATAATAAAATGATTGTATATTATTTAATATTATGTGCATAATAAAATGATTGCATATTATATAATATTATGTGCATAATGAAATGATTGCATATTATATAATATGTGCATAATGAAATGATTGCATATTATATAATATTATGTGCATAATAAAATGATTGTATATTATATAATATTATGTTCATAATGAAATAAATGATTGTATATTTTTTAATTTTCAACTCATGAAGGAGTTCGAGGCAGCAGAAGCCGGTCGAAGGTTGTCCAGCAAGAAGATGAGAACGAGACCAGCATCTTCGTTGTGTCAGTTGTTTAGTTATTTTTATCATTTTTGTAATTTTATAGTCGTGTAATTTTGTAATTATATTTACTGATTTTACGCGCAGCTCGGATGGATTGTATGTGGATGGATTTGTTATTATTCGATGTCTTAATCTCAATGAATGAACGAATGAGTGAAATGTATGATGACGTAAAAAGAAAAAAAGATATTATCATGAATGATGTAATAAAATGAAATATATCTAAAAAAAAATTATACGATGGATTGAATAAATTCTAATTAAACATGAACTTTGACCTCTCTCTTTTTACGATGCTCTGAAATAACTTTTTATTTTGATTTCTTACAAGGCATGCAAATATTCTTCAGATAAATAATAATAATCATAAAATAGTTTATTTTAATATTATTATTATTATTATATCAATAACAAGATTAAAAGAATTTGTCTTTTTTGCTGCCTGTTAATTTTCTTATGATTTTGTTTTTTTAATTAACAACTTCATCGAAACAGCTGGAAGTGGCTCTTCGACAATAGTAGGAGGAGGACATATTGGAACTCCCTCTTATAACCGAACTTCTCTCGGTCAGCACAGAGAAGTTATTGAACCGCTTTCGATCAACGCAGGCCCGATTCCAAAACCTAGGGTCAAGAAGTTGAATAAGAAATGTGAAACATCTTCGTTATCGGGAACTGCCGATGATTCGGATAGCGCAAAGGAAAGACAAGATGGAAGTAGAGATGGAAGTAGAGACGGAAGCGTAGATAGGAAGGAAGTCCGCGCCGAGAGTCTAGGGCTCGACGCTGTCATTCCGCCGGCCTGCGACCAGTCCGGGTCGGTCGAAAAATTGAGAGAATCGGTCAGATCTTCATCCATGTCGTCGTCGTTTGTTGAATCGAAAGAGGTCGCCGGTGCCGCCGAGCCTTTTAAAAGATCGTTTGGAAACAACCTCATCAAAAGTGCTAGCCACGATGTCCTCGATGAAAGCAGCATGAAAAAGATAACCGTGGAAGATTGGGACAAACCGGTGAGGTCGTATTCCAGGGATATGTTTCCGACTTCCGCGAAAGCTCCATCGTCGATCGCCGGAATCTATTCCATCACCAAAGATATTAAAATTCCCAAAGGTATCCTGCAGGAAATAATGGTTTTAGTTAAGATGCACGTGCTAATATCTCTTTATCGATTGAAGCCAGTTTTATCGTGGTTCCTGGTGGTGGTGGTTGTTGTTGATGTTATTTAGTTAGTTAGTTAAGGATATATTTTTTTGTTTTACTGTTAGCATGTTGTTATAGCGATGTTAATGCATGGTCGAGTTTCGGGGTTTTCCCGGTTTTTCCGATGGAGATCAATACAACTTAATAATGATTCCTCTCATACGGATAAAACCAGTTCAGATGATTTGTTCTACTTTATATTGAGAACTCTATGTTGGTATTCTGATAAGAATATTCTAGCTTACCTACCAATATTAAAGATTACTTCAAGCCAGTCATTGAAGCTGCATTTTTATTTCAAACCTATAATCCTAATTTACTACTTACATAGTAGAAAATAAAAAAATTGAGCTCTGAAATTTGAATATTTATTTTTTTTATTCTACAGCTTATCAAGCCTGTTTTAATTTTTTGGTATCTGTTTGATTATAGTGGGAAGCATGGGGGGTTTCTGGGGTTAGAATTCCGCCAAACTATTACCCCGAAAAATGTTTGTACTGCAGGAAAGCCTATTACTCAACTTGAGTTAGTGTTGATATAAAAACAGAAAAATTCATGTAAAAATATATAAGTTAATTAGTCATTATAGGTTTTGTAGTTCAACTGTACTGTTGATTGTTTTGGAAAATATTTTATCAACTTAGTAAGCAATTGTGGCAAAACAGCACCAAGATGTTATTGACTTCTTCTTGAAAAATAAAAGAGAAAAAACGGATTCAGAAAATCTAGAATTGTCGGATGAAAGAGGTGATAGTTTTGTCCGATCTTTCCATTACCAAACTTTATAGAAAGTAGAAGAAGTCATCAATTGATCTCTGACCTAGAAACTCATGAAATAGCCAACTTTGGAAAATTTATACATTTTCAAATTTAAAATAAAATAATTTTATTTTTCATACTCATATTTTGATTTACCTGTATTAAAAAGATTTCGCTGTTTGAGATTGTATAAGAAATTTTAATTACGGAAGCTTAAAAAGGTTTCGAAACCCCCCCCCCCATCTCAACCTCACTTCTGCGAGCCAGTCTGGATAAGGAACATGGAAACAGTTAAAGGGATCAAATTATGATGTGCAACAGAAAGTACTTCTGTATTTTCTACTTATTATTTGTTATATTAGCCTCGCTGATAACATCGATCACTCCCAGTGTTCCGATTGGCTTAAAGTTATTTAATGAATAATTAATGTCTGCATGTTATTTTGATTTGTTTAAATTTTTGTTTAGTTTATCGTTTTCGTACAATCTCTCAATCCAGAAGAGGCTTGATTTAATATTTATTCCCGATTATTTGTTTTTTTTTTTAAATTTATTTTAAACGCTTCTTGTTTTTATGTTATTTGGAAACCTTAAAGTTCGGGTTTTTTGTTGTTAAATTTATTTGATTTAAATTCATTTTTATTAATTATTTTTTCATTCCTAAATTTGTCATCAATTAAAGTAATCCTTCATTTTGAGATTTGAAAAATAATAAAATGTTTTTTTTTTACCAATCTTCTTTCCAGTCAAAAGCGAGGATATGTTCCAGAATTCTGAACCACCACCTGACTCTTCCATCACTATCAGCACAAGCAACAACTCAACAACGAACATCAACTCCACGAACAACAACAACAACATAAGTAACTCAACTCCGGGCCAACCCCGACAGTCCACGGACGGCCCCGAGCCTGTCCGTCTGGAGTCCGTGGAACTGGACTGGGCCACTCCGAAACTGACCCACCTGTGTAAGAGCAGACCCAGGAGGCCAGGGACTCGTGCCCCCACAAGAGCTTCGATGAAATTTGAAGAGGAGAATGCCGATGTGTTTGACGACCCCAAAACTGTTGATGCAGAAGATTCAACTGTTGCCACTGTTAATGGTGTCGTTGAAGGGTAATTAATGACTGATATATTTGCTGGGGGGGGGGGTCTGATCTGACTAGTGTTTGACCGGATATCGGGTTGTGCAAGATTAGTCCACTTCAAGAATTTGAAGTGATAATTTTAATTTGGATTTATTTGAATTTTATGAAATATAATGTGTTGTTTATATTGTTTATATTGTTGATATAATTGTTGATATTGTTGATATAGTTGATATTGTTGATATAATTGTTGATATAGTTGATTTTGTTGATATAATTGTTGATATTGTTGATATAGTGCCAAAAGTGAACTTCCACCTGGGAAGAAGCTGAAAAAGGAAAGCCCTATAGCAGGGTGAAGATTTAACTGTTTCTTAAATATATCGGAATTAGATTTAATTTAATTTAATTTAATTTAACCAGATATTTATCTACGCCTTTGTAGCGGTTACGCCTTTGTAGCGGAAACCGCTACAAAGGTGTAGATAAATATTAAAGCTGTACTAAAGTTTTATAATTAGTTTTAATGTAGACAAATTTATTTAAATAATTTATATAAATTTAATTTTTGAAGTTTAATTTTGTTAATTTTTTTTATTTAGAATTGCGACTGGCCTGAAAAGCCTTTTCAATAAGCGTTCTCCTAGCTCTGATTTCGCTCTCACTTCTACGACAACCAGCCAGCAACCGCAGCAACAGCAACAGCAGCCACAGCAGCAGCAGTTGCCTGCCAAAGCTACAAACTTTACAGCCATTTCTCAGGAGCAACATAATGTCAAGGCTCCGGCACCGAATCCGCCGAGCAGTGGGAAACAGTCGGAGTTTTCCAGCGAAATCGCAGGAGGAGTCCTTAAGAAGAAGGTTTTTGAGGAGTCTACAACTTCTGCCGTGGTCGAATCGTCTGCTGTCGCCGCAAAGCCTACCGGAGCGGAAAAAAGTGGAGTTCACTCGTCGACACCGACTGCCGGCTCTGCTGCTAGCGGAGAGACTGGCGGCGTGAATCTTGCGAGTTCTGCTCCGGTCCCTGGCAGGAGAATGCTCGTTGGTGCAAGACCAGGTCTTGGACAAGTTCTTCTTCCTACTCAGAGTGAGATTCAGAAGCACAGGCTCTCCATGAAGCCAATCAACCAGGAGTCGATGGTTTGCCTGGAATCTTTCTTTTATCTTTTTTTTTAATTGTTGCCTTAATTCTTCTCTTATCTTGTTTTCCGGTTTCACATCTGTTTTTCTGAGCTTCCATTTATTAATTTATTTATTTGTGATAATTAATAATCGTAATGATTCGATAATTTATGTTGTTGATATTTCATCTAGCCGGGCAGTGAAGTCACCCCTTCTGAAGATTTGAAGAAAACTAATGGTTATATATATATATATACATTCATTTATTATTTAATATCTATTTTTACGTTTTAGAAAGTAATTATAAAATTTGATTTTTTTTAAATATATCACCTCAAACAGTAAGTAATATTAGAAGAAATAAATTATCACAAATTACATTTATTTGTTTAAAACAGTAGAATAGGAATTTAAAATGCAAAATGGATTTATTAATAAGGAATGTGAACAAGTAAATTAAAAACGAATTTTTAAAACCCAATGCTTTTATATGTAATTAAAACACAAATTTTGCAATCAATTTTTTCTTATAATTATAATTATTTAATTATAATTATTTAATTATAATTATTTAATTATAATTATTTATAATTTTATAATAATTTATAATAATTTATAATTTATATTATTTATAATAATTTATAATTTATAATAATTATAATTATTATAATTTTTTCTTCCCATATAAAAATGAAATTAATTAAAATTAACTAAATTAATTGACTTATTGTAAAACTAATAATTAAATATTGCATTGTCTTCTATTTTGATGCAAAATTTGAAAAAAATCTATCATCAGGAAGTGACTCAAAAATTGATTGCAAGATTTGAAACAGACAGAGAAACAGACAAACAGAGACGACGAGTAGATAAAAGCATTGTAGACAAAAGACAGTTCTCAAGCTGTCGTTTGCATAACAATTAGCAGATGTCGTAGTTAATCAAGAAGTTTTTATTCCACCAATCAGCAGCAGAACATTCTTCAGGGGTCAGTCAAAAGGTCAAACCACCCCCTCCTCTAGCCCCAAAACCAAGCCTTAGAAATAGCGTCGGAGGTGCTTCCGCTCCAAGGCCAAGTAAGTCGCTAAAAGGGCATTGAAAAGTTATGATTGAAGTCTGAACTTTTGGTTTGTTAAGAATTTTGTTTATTTTTGATTCTGTGAGAAATATTTTTTTTCAGATTTATAATTTGATTTTTTAAATGAAATTGTCGAACCTGCTCTGAATGTTTGTTCGATAATTAAAGCCGAATGGGATTTTAAATATAGAGTTTTTAATTGATTTATATATGTGTATGTATATATGTAGGTGTGTGTGAGTATGTATGTATATGTATGTTAGTATGTGTGCGTGTGTGTGTGTATGTATTTATGTATGTTAGTATGTGTGTGTATATATATGTATGTATGTATGTATGTATGTATGTATGTATGTATGTATGTATGTATGTATGTATGTATGTATGTTCGTATGTTTGTATGCATGTGTGTATGTTTTAAATATAATTATGAACCTGCAGTGATGTGCTTTTATCATTATTATTGTCACGATTATAAATACTAAATACATTTACAGCTTTTAAGCGTTTTTTCACACGTCCAAAGGGTTAGTAGCACGCTGTTCAAGAATCGGAGCAATTTTTAAAAATAAAAATCAGTTGTTGTTTATTATTTTGATATTTTTATTGTCCTGTTAGTTAATCTCATCAAGCTCTTTATTTTAAGATTAATCTTAAATTTCTGTACAGCAACTATTTTTGTTTTGACTTTTTTGAAAATGAATGCCTGGTTTTTCTTCAGTTTTTACTGTCTATCTAATAACATACCGTTTTATCAGAGTTGTTTACTAATTCAGTATCTCATTTGTTATTGATAATAGGTGTTTTTGGGTTCTTTTTTTTGAATGCCTTATTTTGAGTTGTTATTTTAATTTACTTACTTTAAAATTGAAAACTTTTATTATTAATATTGTTATTTTTATAAATTTATAATTCGTTATTATGCAGAAAACTTTTAAACTTATTGTTATTTTATAATTTGAAATATCATTTTTAATTTCTACTAATCCGAAGTGTGTACTTCAAGTTTGTTTTGCAAATGTTTTTTGATTGAGGCAAGCAAATCATCATATCGCTTAAATATGCAAAACATTAATTAAGCTGAATATATTAATTTATTGGTTTTTTTCAAGCTCTAAGCACTTATTAGATTGCAATGACAATCTTTTGATAGGACCTCGGAGCTAATTTTACTCACTCGCCACGTGGTGATTGAACGATACTCAGAACTATCTGATGGTGGCATTGCCGGTTGAATTAGAACCGCGAGCCAGTAGTAGATCATCGACAGTTTTACGAGTGCATTCGTTTTGCTTGCAGAATAATCTTGTTTAGTTCTCACGGAAGAATATGATTTGTGTGCAAGAATATGATTTGTATGCACGTACATGATTTATAAGCACGTATATATGGTTTGTATGCACGTACATGATTTATATGCACGTACGTATAGGATTTGTATCAATTCCTCGTTTCGATTTTCATTTTCACACCACGTGCTTGTTTTTCTCTTTCCAGGCAGCGGATCGGTATCGGAGCAGGAGAACATCGGCGACGATCCGAACAGCCAGCCTGCTCATTCCTTGAACATCGCCAAAGAGGAAAAGACTAAGGATCAAGATGCTGGTGAGATATTGATTGATTTTTTGGTGTCCATCTAACAGAGATGTTGCGAGTACTTATGGTCCGAGTACGAGTACCATGGTATCGAGTACGAGTACTTGAAAAACGTACTCGAGTTGTACTCTCTGCCATCTACTGTTATCTGTAGGAGTAGAAATAATGGCAATATATGTCATAACGCTGTTTGATTTGTTATGGTGGTAGTGGCCATTTTTGTTGAAAAAAAGGAAAAAACTCGTTGCAGGTGCGAAGAAAGACATCAGTTACCTGGAGGAATTCAGGAGGAAGCAGGAAAAGAACAAACAACGTGAATTTTCTAAAATGTGATAAAAAACACACACATGCCTGCCTACCCGGTCGTCCTGTCACACACAGCTTTGGCTTTTTATTCTTTATTTTTAATTAAAATTAAAAAAGATACTATTTTTCTTGTATTATTTTACATTCAATTAATGTTTTTTGCACTTTAACCTTATTGTAAAGATTTGGATCTTTTTTCTTTTTAGACATCGAATTAGGTCACAATCACACATCCATGACATTTTATCGTGTGCGTGCCTGAATTTAGTCACCACCTTATAGTCCATTCTTATCTTAGATGTATGCCATTTCTTCGTTTCATGCCTTATTCGGTCTTAGAGAAAAAATTCCGTATGTCTACTTCTTTGAATTTATTTTACTGATGTAACGTATTTTTAATTGTCTTAGATGTTGACATGTGTGTCTTGCGCATTGATACGTGTTTATTTTGTAGATATACTTATAAATTTCAGTGAATCGTTATTTTACTCACGTACATGCTGCACTCGTTTCAAAGCTTCGGTGTTTGCTTGAGTGCCTGCTTGTCATTGGTCGATATTCTTGTGGCGAAGCAGAATTCTACTTTACAGACTAACTGTTTTGTTTTCACTTTGTGGTTTTTTTCAAATTCTATTATTCTAATCAATCGTCATAACCGTAATCGTGTGTGTAAATTTCACTCGGCTTCAAAAAACACAGCTGTTTATTACGATCTTTCAATTTACATTTCCCGGAGATGCGATCGCTGCTTGGTCTTCGTTGAAAGTTGAATCGATTTATTTTGATTTCAATTCGTTTTTGAAGTTTCCCATTTGAAAGCTTTAATTTTCTGCTTGCCATTCATTGAAGATAATCTCGCTTGCTCACACGTGTGCGGAATTTGCGTTCTAAGTTCTGAAATAGCGGACCAAATGATTGTTTTAAACTTATTATGTCTGCCAGACTCTTTTTTTTGTCCAGAAGTCATTTTGCCATATATTCCTACTGAAAAGTGGCAGTTATTTCTAGGTAACAAATGTGCTTTTATAACTCAGTTTTTTTGTTTTTTCTTTTCTTTTTTTTTGACGAAACACTCCTTGACTATTTTTTAATTATTTTATTTGTGTATTTTTTTTAGATTTTAGTTGTCATTGGTCAGTTGATATCCGTACCTTGTCATTGGTTGGTGGATGTTTTTACCTTGCCACTGATTGATTGATAATTCTTAGTTTGCCATTGAGTGATTTGTGTTCTTAAGTTGTCATTGGTCGGTTGATGTTCTTACAATGCCATTGATTGGATGATGTTCCTGCTTTGTTATCAATTGATTTTTTGTTTTTATGAGAAAAGATGTAATGCTTTTTTTCCAAGTTCAGTGTTCTATTGCGAAGTAATTTTATGAGTGGAGATGATGATGATGATGATGATGGTGATAGGCTGGTAGCATGTCAGCCAGTGGACGATGAATGAATTGGCATTTTAATTTACATAATTGCTTTTTATTATCTTATTCCGTTGTTTAATTCCATTTTAACGCTTCTGTGTCTTCAGCACTGTCTCTATATTCTGCATTTTTATCTAGCGATCATTTTGTGTTTTTATTTCATAACTTTGAGATGAAATTCTTCTAAAAAAATGTCGAATTTATTTCAGCAAGCTTAGAATAGTCACTTTTGAGTCGAGGTTCATTCTTAATCACGGTCGAGTCACTTACGTACGTATTTGATGAAGTACAAGTTTTTTTAAATGTTTACTTTTTTTCTTCCTAACCAAATAATTTGAAATAATTATTTTACAAAAAATATCTATAGTGATCATTAATGTTGTTCTGCTAAAAAAAAGGAAAATTCTGAAATTGTATTCAACAACTGAGAGAGAAAGAGAGAAAGAAAATTGCCTTCAATGATGTGGCAAAAGTTCAAAATATTAATTTGAAAAATTCTTTTAAATTTCACGATTGGAAAAGTTTCACATTTTCGTCTTCGAACGAGAAGACTCAAGTTTTGATTAGTGACGGTTGTATTGCATTGCATTGCATTGTATTTAGTTGCACATTTTTAGTAAATTGAAATTAATGGTTTCTATAACCAAACTTTTAATTCAAAAATGATTCTTAGTTTATAAAATTGCTGATTACTGGAGCCAAGCTACATCAACCAAGAGACTACTATAATATAGGCCTACCCATATTATCTATACTAAAATAGGATATAACGCGGGCATAGTCAAGCTTTATGGCTGTCCATGCTCTGGTCAACCATAAAACATCTGTAAACATCCAGCCAACTTAAGCTTAGAAACTTTAAAAAGAATTTTTGCTAATGCTAGATAATCCTATCATTGAGCTCCATGAAAGCTTTCTCTGTCTAATTAGACATCTATAGCTGATCATTCTTTGTTTTATGGTTTTATGGAACGCCGTCGAGTTAGAAAAATGGTTAAGATGTAGGTTGAAATTTAAAATTAAACTGTGGTTATTAACAGATTCTTATATATATGAATTTGCTAGTATTATTAATTAGGCATTTTATTAAACGCAGATTTTTTTTAATTGTTTGAAAAATTAAAAATTTCTGTGTCGACACGAAGACCTCTAGCATCACCCGAATAATGACATCTTCCTGCACTGACATCGGGGCTGCGACCAGAGGAAGTTTCCACCGCAGACGCACTTCAGGCCTGAACAGCACTGAGCCACTTTGTTGTCCGGAACGCAGAACCCTTGCCAGCCCGAGCACCAGATTTTTCTGAAAAATCAGTAAAGCATTTTTAGTTAAGTAGAACACAATTTCGGCTGTAGGTAATAGTAGGTATTTACCTAATTCTATGTAAAGGATGCTGCTGCTGCTGCTGCTGATGATGATGATGGTTATGATGATGATGATGATGATGATCAATCAATTAAATTTGTATAGCGATATTTCATTAGCGTTCAATAGCAGTCGGACATAAACTGATTAAACAGATAAGTTTTAAGTCCACGACGGATAACAGTGAAAGAAATAGAATTAGTAAGAGAAGTAGGATGATGATGAGGATGAGGATGATGATGCAGTGGCGTTACGTGAATTTCGGCTGCCCAGGGTGGAAACTTCCAGAAAAGTCGATGACCGAGGGCGGGGGGGGGGGAGAGAGAAAATAGAATAAAAAAAAGTTTATGACCGGGGATAAATATAAATTTCCTTCGAAAAAAGTCTTGATGACCGAGGGAGCTAAGTCAAATCTAATCCATTTTTACTTTTTATCAAAATTTCCCTCCCCCCTCAAAAGTGCCGCCAATTCCGAACCACCCTTCGACACTTACGCTCCGCTCCGCTACTGTGATGATAATGGTGGTGGTCGGGGTAGTAAGTAATGATGATGATGGTGGTAATGATAATGATGGTGGTGGTGATGATGATGATGATGGTTGTGGTGATGATGTTGATAATGGTGGTGATGATGGTGATAATGGTGGTGATGATGGTGGTGGTGATGGTGATGATAGTAATGATGATACGTTTATCGAATTCTCATTCTTGCTCATTGTTTTAAGGATTTATCTTTGTTTAAGCCTTTCGTCATCTCTCTTTCTGGTCTCTATTTTCTCCTAGGCTTTCTCTCTCTCTTTCTTTATTTCTCTCTCTCTCTCTCTCTCTCTCTCTCTCTCTCTCTCTCTCTCTCCCTCTCTCTCTCCCTCCCTATATTCATGGTCTCTTTTTCTTTCTAGGCTCTTTCTTCCTGGGTTCCTTCTGTTCCATGATTTTACGGGGCCTCTGTTTCACACGTGCTTAAGCACTCCTCCCTCCAAGTCGTCACGCACAAATTTTTATGGAAGGCTTCCATAATGACACGGCAGCAAGTAAAATGTCGGTGCTGGGGTGGGGGAGGGAAGAAGGGGGTAGCGGTAGTGGGTGGGAATAAAACGGTGGTAGGTATGCATGTCACGTTTGCGTTTAAGAAATAGGTAATTTGAGATGCTGATTAGATTTTTATAAATAATTTTCTATAACTAGGTTGTCCTTATTTAAGGTTGTTTATTATTTTAAAAAATGCTTTAAAGTTTATATGTTTTGTAAATTTTGTAGAAAAATGGAAATAATGAAATGAAGTTAAATAGGTTATCAATAAAAAATTAACTCGATTAAAATAAGCTAAAATTCTGGAGCTTAATCAGAATTGGTCTATTAGAAAGAAATGCATAAATTATTAGAAAATGATATAAAGTTGAAAAGTAAGATCTTCAAGTGTTATTAAAATTTGCAATTAATTTTCAAAACCTCTGGAGATTGTTCTGGGGATTTGCATTCGCTCCGATCATGTTATCTTCGTAGAGATAGGAATTCTGGCGTCCTGAATCAATGAAATTTCATATCGGTTTGATGAAATTAATTAATTAAATATTCTTATGATGTTTATTATTACTAAAGTAGGTTAGTTAATCTAATCACGTCGAGCAATATAGGTAGATTACCTACTTACGCGAGATTGTGAGGGAAGCACCTGTATGGATAGATATTTATTGAAAGAAAAATTGCGCGAAAAGCTTATTAAGTTTTTTTTTTCTGAGTCTTGCATGGCAAGGATTTAAGGGAATATAAAACTTATACATTAGAGGTGATGATGATGATGATGATGATGATGATGATGGTGATGGTAGTGGTGGTGGTGTTTATGATGTTGATGATGCTGATGACGGCGACGATGGTGATGATGATGGTGGTAGTGATGATGCCAAAATGAAGAAGTGGGCAACATAAGGGAGTTGAGCGCAGATTGGGGAAAAACTATTGAGCGGAAGCCAAGAACGTTTTCAGGTGATATAAAGAAATGTTGACCGACCATTTAGTATTACAAGCTTTTAAACATTTAATGATTTTCTCTTTGTCCGGTTTGTTTTCTCAACAGCAGTTAGTGTGACGGAAAATGAGAAAATAAAATAAAGCCACCTGACAGGAAATGAAAGAAACAGGACCTTCTGACAATACACGGCTCAAGAGCGGAAATAAGATAACACATTGTAAGAGTTCGGAGCGGTAAGCTTTTTTTCTTTCGCTTCCGTTTTCTTTCATGCTTGCTTTCCCGCTCCCTCTTCCTTTTCCGCTCGCTTTCCCGCTCCCGGGCGCTTTCCTGTTCCCGGTCGCTCTCCCGTTTCCGATTGCTCTCCCTTTCCGTTCTTTCTTTCTCTCTTTCTTTCTTTCTCTCTCTCTCTCTCTCTCTCTCTCTCTCTCTCTCTCTCTCTCTCTCTCTCTCTCTCTCTCTCTCTCTCTCTCTCTCTCTCTTTCTCTCTCCAGTCTTAAAACACCTGGTGTAAAGGAGTATAAACTATTATATAAAAAAAATATCTCTTTTTCTTTATCTCTCTAAAATGTTGTCAAATTGATCTAAAAATGTAAAGGAATGTAAAGTCCAAAGCATCAAAGAAGATTAAAAATATAAACCATTTTCGAATGAATGTCGAATGAAAAAATATTTTATTATTAATTGTAAAATTAAAAATTAAATATCGCCTAAAAAAATTATGGTTTGTTTTTCTACATAAAATTTCAACTTGATTGTGAAGATTAAAATATAAGCTATTTTCAAGTCAACATGGAATTCAAAATTTAATGGAATTTAAAACAATTAAATATTTAAAACAAAACAAAAAATGATGGTTTGTTTATCTACATAAAATTTTTAATTTTTAAATTTTTTTAACGGTTTATTGATTTTATTTTATAATTAACTTATATTTTGTCCAATCAATCCGAAAATTTAGTATAATGTAAACTACGCAGCGACAAATAAACCCATAACCCATCTACTCTCAACTTGATTGGATAACGAGTAGTTGGTTTTTTGAGTGGTATAGGGTCCCAAAGTATGGCTCAAGCAACTCGGTCAAATATATATAAAGGATTTAAAAAAACAATATTTAATTTTTAAATTAAAAATGTTATAATAAAATTTTTGTTAATTTCATATTAATTCAAAAGTTTCTTATATTTTCAATTCTCACATACTTTACATATTAAGTATTTAGAAGGCTGTGGTCAATTTTTTCCTATTTTATAGACTTAATATCATCAAAAAATATTTTTTAAAACATTTTTAGTCGACGAATTCAAAAATTTTAAAAGATTTTTAAAAATCGAAGTTTTTACGGTTCACTTGTTTATATATACAAACAGGGGCGCAACCAGCCAAAAATGCTGGGGGGAGGGGGGGTGCTCAAGTATGAAAAATAGGAAAAAAGGCGAAAAATTTTTTTTTACTTTTTTTATTCTGTAGTTTTTTTGATATCTTTAATAATTTATTAATGAAAGAAAAGAATGACTGCAAACTGAAGGTAGTCAAACTCAGTCTCAAACCAGTTAAAGCAATTGTAAAAAAAGTAAATTAAAAACGAATTTTTAAAACCAATGCTCTTATATGTAATTAAAACACAAATTTTGCAATCAATTTTTTGCAAACACATATACATAAATTCCTAGATAAAAAAATATAATAAACACACACACGTACACATATACATAAATATATATAAATTAATTAAAATTAACTAAATTAATTGACTTATTGTAAAACTAATAATTGAATATTGCATTGTCTTCTATTTTGAGCATGTATGCAAAATTTGAAAAAAATCTATCATCAGGAAGTGACTCAAAAATTGATTGCAAGATTTGAAACAGACAGAGAAACAGACAGACAGAGAAACAGACAGACAGAGAAACAGACAGACAGAGAAACAGACAGACAGAGAAACAGAGACGACGAGTTAATAAAAGCATTGGTAAAAAATAAGTTTATGAATAAATGTAGTACCCCCCCCAGTTTTGAAAAGGAAAGAAAGCCCGTCGCAAGCGAATTTTTTTTTACTATCTTGAGTCTGCAGTCTTTTTTTGGTATCTTTAAAAATTTATTAATGATAGAAAATAAAGACTGCAAACTAAAGATAATCAAAATCAGTCTCAAACCAGTTAAAGCAATTGAAAAAAAAAATAAGTTCATGAATAAATGTTGCACCCATCACCCCCCACACCCAAAGAAAAACCCCTCATATTTGAAAAAAACTGCAGGGCCTTCCGATTTGGACTCGGGGGGGGGGGGCTTGTTCAAGCTTTAAAAAAGTAAGAAAGCCCGCCGCAACCGAAAAATATTGTTGACTAAATGTAGCACCCCCACCCCTACCCAAAAAACTCATCGAATTTGGAAAAATTGCAGGACCCTCCAATTTGGCCTGCCCCCCTTAGTTGCGCCCCTGTATACAAATACAAACGTTAAAAAATGATGTAAAGGACTAGAAACTATAAAAAATAGTTGTGACAGATTTGTCTTTGTTATACCACTCCGCTCATCTCCTGCCAGAATAAACACTTACTTACATTTCATTACACACGCCCACCGATGACGACAAGGTTTTAATTAGTTTATAGAGTCTTCGTTAGCTAGTTAGTTTATAGAGTCTTTGGTGACACAAAAGCGGACAGCTCTTATTAACGAGCAAGCTATCCACCTGTGTCTACCTGTTCGGTTTTCCCGCCATTTCATCCGACAGGTGTCGGACAATTGATGAACGACAGTTTCCGAGAGAAACCGTTTTCGCTGCAAATCACTTTAAAGGTTGAGATATTTTTGGCTCGAAGATAAAAAATTATGAGCCGCTTCGTCGAAGGAATGGCTTCCAAAAGAAGTCTGTCTAGCAAAATTTAATATTTTTTAGATTTATTATCTTTTTTTTGACTTTCAAGTCGCGTTGTATGCAGATGAATTTTGACATAAAAATTTGCAGTCGTTGGAAAAGTTTTGAAAATCAAAGATGAGGTAGCAGTGTGATTTGTTTACGAAAAACGTGATAGAAATGCCGGAAAATCAAAAAGTTTTTTTGTGTGAAATTTTTTGAAAAATCATCTGCCGAATTTCTGAAAATCATTTTTAACAAAAAATTCAATTACCGGACACAAAAAATGGAAATTGATGCGTCAAGGCAGTTTAAAAAAAATGAAAAATGAACACTCTATTTCGCAATTTATATTATTTTTTACCTTTGCGCATGCGTCAAAAGTAGTTTTGAAACAACGCAGGTGATTGGATGGAGGAACATCAACAACGGAGACGATATGATCATCGCTGATCACGAAAATGGCGAATTTAATTAATCAATTTTAAACAAGTAATTAAACTTGGCTTGAAAGTAAGCAGTCTAAAAAAGTGTTTCAATTACTTTTGTTGTTGTGTTAAACAGTTGCAAGAGCGATTATGCTCCGTTTGCAAATATAAAAATATTTTTTACAAGAAAAATATAAAAATTTCAAATTTTTTGAATCAAAATTCGTAATAAATTTGTTTGAATAAATAAATAACTAGAAATAAATGTATTTCAAAATATAACATATATTTAAAAAACTATCAAAAATAAAAAAAAAATCTGTTAAAGCTATAATTTTTTTAATTGTTTACAAATGACTACAACTCTAATTTGTTTTCTTCAAATTGTGTGAAACATTCAAGAAAACATCACCGTGAACCATCCACCCAACCCAGGAGGCAGTGTTGGGTAAAATCATTTTGGAAATGATTTGAAATCAAAATCAAAATCGTCAAGAAAAATATGATTTCAAATCAAAATCAAAATCATTAATTACAAAATGATTTCAAATCAAAATCACTTTTAAAAATGATTTCAAATCATCAAATCAAAATCATTTTTTTTATAAATTATTATTACACGGTATGGTTTAATTTAACATAATTTTGTCTATAAAATTATGTTTTAACACAATTTGATCTAAAATCACTTAAACAATGAAATGTGACTAAAGTTTATTCATCTTCAAAAGCAGCAATTTCTCAAATATTGAATCAGTCAAACTATTTCTTCTGTGAGTTTCAATTATACCGGCGGAACTGAAGTCTTTCGACAGGAGCTGACGAAGGCAGTGTTGTATTATATCGTATGAACACTTTTTTAATCAATTCATATGAACTAAAAATGGCAAAAGTGCTGTCAACATCCGATAAATAGTTCATAATTTTTATCCTAATGTTGTAGACATTGTTAGAGGTACCGATGGTCTGTGAAGAACACTGGTCATCATAGTAGCCGTAGTCATTATCAATTCGCTCCAAGCTTTGACTTCTGAGTCCATCAGCAGTAGCTGACACAGATATGACGCTCATCCTTTCAATATTAAAATCAACAAAATTTAACTGCATTTGAGTTTTCGGCATATTAAGATAGCAACGTATTTGATTTAATAATTGTTCGGTAGGAAAGTACGGTTTTACCGTATCTATTATAGTATAATTATAGCACGTTACCTTCAAATGACGAAGAAAATTTTGATCCTGAAATTGACTACCACTCTGTCACCTTTCCCGCTAGTTATTTAAAAAAAATTACCATCAAGTAACGAAGGCAAATTACACATTCTTACGCAATTAAAATCGCAATCTATACTATCTGCCATGTTGGTAAAAACTATTTGTATAAGTTACCGCTCAAAGCGATTTTTGGCTTGGCATAGAAATAGCAGCATAGAAAAATTATGTTATGATTTTGATTTTCGAATATTAAAATAAAATCGAAAATCGTCAAAAAATGATTTCAAATCAAAATCATAATTAAACTTTGCAAAAGGATTTCAAATAAAAATCAAAAATCAATATTTTGATTTGAAATCGTGATTTTAAATCATTTGATTTCAAATCTTACCCAACACTGCCAGGAGGTAGTATACACTCATTACAAGATGTCTTAAAAACACCCGAACCTTCAATTCCATATATATAAGCAGCTACTGTCACGTGACTTGTTTAAGATAAGATAAGATAAGATAACGTTTATTATAGTGGTTTAGAAGACTTTACGCCTATAGACAACCACTTCGAATTAAAAATAATAATAAATAGAATAAAATAAAATAAATGATAATAATAGATAAATAAACTAATAAAAAATAAATAATTGCATAAAAAATCAGTATCCATGCCTGGATAGCGCTACTTTAAAAGATGTGGTAGTCTCAGATGCTACAGTGTCATCGTCCAAGTCATTCCATATGTTTATCACTCTAGAACTAAAAAAAGCCTTTTTTAAAGTCTTTTCTTGTTTTTTAAAAAGCTTGAATCTATGTCCCCTAGTGCTTTGAATCGGTGGTTGTTCGAAAAACATTGCTGGTGTTAAATCCTCTTTTCCTGTTATTATCTTGTAGGCTTCGATCAAGTCACCCCTACTTCTCCTTTTCTCTAGAGTTGTTAAGCCGCATTGTTTTAATCTTTCTTCGTAAGGTAACTGGCTTAAATGCTTAATCAACTTTGTAGCCCTCCTTTGTACCTTCTCCAACACTACGATGTCCTTTTTTAAAACAGGGCTCCAAGCTTGTACACAATATTCTAGATGTGGTCTTACCAAACATTTGTATAGTCTGATAATTATTTCCTGGTTTCGACTTATTATTGTTCTCTTGACCAATCCTAAAATCTTATTGGCTCGCTTTGCTGCTTCCGCACACTGTCTTGATGGTTTGCCGCTATTGTGTACTACAACTCCCAGATCTCTTTCCTCTTCAGATGTCTTCAACAATATTCCTCCCATCTCATACTGAAACTCTTGATTTCTCTTACCCATGTGCATCACTGAGCATTTATCTACGTTGAACATCATTTGCCAGTCTAGGGACCATTGGTATATTTTTTCAAGATCTTTTCTTAAAATGTCGGCATCCAGCTCACACTCTACTTTCATGGATAACTTTGTGTCATCAGCAAATTTCGAGACCTTTGAACAAGTCGCTAAATCAAGGTCGTTAATGAACAGAACAAATAGTAATGGTCCCAAAACGGATCCTTGCGGTACACCACTTTTTATGCTTTTCCACTCCGAGTATTTCCCTTTAATTCCCACTTTTTGTCTTCTGTCAGCTAGCCATTCTTTGATCCATCCTCGAATATTACCTCCTATTCCAGCCGCTTCTATTTTTCTCATCAACCGTGTATGTGGTACTTTGTCGAAGGCTTTGGCAAAATCCAGATAGACTATGTCTACAGGGGATCCTTTATCTAAGTGGGTATAAACATTTTCAAAACAATCTAGCAAATTTGTTAGACATGATCGCCTTTGTACGAATCCATGTTGGCTGTTTATCAAAATGTTGTGGTGTCTAATGTGATTCATTAATTCGAGCTGAATGATTTTTTCCATGACTTTGCAAATAATACATGTGAGACTTACTGGACGATAGTTACTTGCCTCAGATCTGCTACCTTTTTTAAAGAGTGGTACAATGATTGCATCTTTCCAATCACGAGGAATTTCTCCAGTTTTCAAGGACCTGTTCATTATTTCTGCTAATACATCGCTTATTTCGTGTCTTACTTCTCTTAAAAACATGGGATGTAATGCATCGATACCCGGACTTTTATCTGTTTTTAGGTCCTTCAAGTGTCTTTCAACGTTCTCTTTTGTGATAACCACATCAGTCATTATCTCGTCTATTTTTCCCTTAAACATGTTCACAGGTTCCGGTATGTTTTCTATGTCTTCTTCAGTAAAAACCGTACAAAAATAATTATTTAACATTTCAGCTACCTCTTCATCGTTTTCAACCACTTCGCCTAACTCATTTTTTAACGGCCCCACTAGGTCTTTTCGTTTTTGCTTACTTCGGACATACGCATAGAAACTTTTGCTGTCATTTTTTATATTATCCGTCAGCTTTTTCTCATAATCAATTATGGCTCTTTTAATGCTTTTTTTTGTCTCATTTCTTTTC
This sequence comes from Erpobdella octoculata, assembly GCA_963978895.1. Lineage (NCBI taxonomy): Eukaryota > Metazoa > Annelida > Clitellata > Hirudinida > Erpobdellidae > Erpobdella > Erpobdella octoculata. Next base: position 47,354,401 of record OZ022238.1, on the reverse strand, counting down.
TTGACATATTTGACGCGCAATTGTTGCAGTATTATTTCTTTGCCTGTCTCATTATTACTTGCAGCTGCAATTTCATTTCCATTTCGAAGTGTTTGGAACCTTTTCCATGCTTTGATTTTTGCTCTTCTTATTTTTAAGACTTCCTTTGTTATCCATGGCTGTTTCCTGACAAATTTTTTCTTAATGGGTATGATTTCTTGAATGACCTCCTCCATGCTCTTTTTGAATAACATCCAGCTGTCATTTACATCCACCGATTCAATTTTTCTCATTATATTCATGTCTCTTATTTTGCTTCTTACTTTGTTATAATTTGCTTTAAAAAAATTGTAGCTAATATGAGAATTTATTTTCATGTCACAATCCTGTAGTATTATTTCAAATCTTACAATTTGGTGGTCACTAGAATGAAAAGGCTCTCCTACAGAGATGTTCTCTACAATGTTCTCATCAGAAGTTATTACCAAGTCTAATATATTTTTGTTTCTTTACGTTTCAATTTCGGTAATACGCAGGAAATAACGACATTCCAGCACGCCCAATAATACTCTTTCAAGTTGTAAAGAACACACTTGATTTCGTTTTGACGAAAAATTGAAAATTATTTTATTTTTAAATTAAATCCCTTATTATTAACTTCACCGACGGTCTTGCTTGCTTGATCGTTTGCAAACATAAAAGTAACATGTGAGACGTAAAATAATATTAAAATTCTTTTTAAACACCTTTTTATTTAAGTGAACTAAAAAGTATAAAAAAAATTGTAAAAATAAAAGTGTGGGACGCTTTCCTTTGCACTCATACGCAACTATTGCGTCCTATGTTTTGATGTTTCAATTTATTTTATCCTTTTTAGTGCATTTAAATAAAAGCGTGTTTTAAATATCTTTTTTAATATTATTATTTTTAATTTTTTAGTCTTTGATTTTTGCAATTGAATGTAAGGGACCAAAACGTTTAGTAAAAAAAATATGAAAAATACAGATTTCCCAGAAAATTACAAAATCATATCAATTAAGCAAATTTCAACAGTTATAAAATTTGTAAAGTACATTTTATTTAATTTTTCCACATATGATTTTTGTACTTTAACGACGTTGGATTATATCACCCATATTAAAAATGTTATTCTTCATTATGTTTTTATTAAACATTTTTGTGATTTAAATTAAGTAAAATATTGCATTGTAACCATTAATACATTTCTATTTCTAGCTTCAGCTCAATTGGATAAAAGCTTGTGATCTAAAATTTTATTTAAGATATGAACCATAAAACATACGAATAACAGACAAAGTTAAATAAAAACGTATAAAAAACCAGGTTTTTAACAAATCTTTTATATTTCTGAATTTGCCGGTTTTTCATTTATTGCAAAAAAATTTCTGTTAAAATGACATTTTTTAAATTTTGTATATAAACATTTATTTAATCGTATTTTATTTGTTTTTATTTTAAAACAAAAATAATTAATATTTTTAATTAATTTTTTAATTTTCAAATTTTAATAAAAGGCATTGTTATGAGAATTTCAGCTCGATTGGATGACGGGAAGTTAGTTATTTTTCAATTTCAAGGTTTGCACATATAAGCAAGCAACCAAGTAATCAAGTCAGCAAGCAAAACTAGCAGTGAAGTTAATAAAAGAGATTTAAAAATTAACAAATTTTCCGTAATCCAATCGAGCTGTAAGTTAAAATATAAGCTTGTTCTTCATGACAATGCATTCTAAAGTTTTAAACTTTTCTCAAAACAAATATTTTTTTAATATAAAAAATTAATTGTCTGTGTTTTGAATAAAAAACATAAATATAGTTTTTATTCCATTTTTGATTTTGAAATAATTGTTTTTATTATTTTGTTATTGTTAACAAATACAATAAAAATTATAGTTTTTATTTAGTTTTAGTTATTGAAAATATTACTGCCTACGACCAATCCAGATCATCAGCTATTTTCTGAGTAAGAAGTTGAAATATTCGCGGAAAAAGTAGGCACCTACGGCTACCCCCTTGTCATCAGCTATTTTTTGAAAAAAAAGTTTTTAGGCGGTCATTCTCAGGGGCGCATTTTTAAGACTTTGTCCCCGGGTGCTAAAACCCTCGCTACGCAATTGTTTTTACCCTCTTTCATAAGATACTGTTAGCCGTAGACATAAAACACAAGTCTCACGTGGGCTCAGGTGCTGTACACGTCTGAAAATTGTTTCAACCAAATCAACTCACCTAATTGGAAGGTGAAATAAGTATCAATTTAGTGGCTTGGGTATTAGGTTTGGAACGTTGTTTTTTAAAAACTATTTTGCAAAATGAAAGAAAATGACAAACATTCCTTTCCTAGTTTTTATAAATTTGTAAGAAGCCCCAACATTTATTTATAAACAAACTAATTCATTTGTACGTAAAAAAAATGGTGTAAACTATGTATATCAAAGGCAATATGTGTATTTTTTGTTCGCTTATCACACCCGCCGCAGGAAAATCTAAATAAAATTTGGCAAGGAGGTAGCCCTCATATCCGTAGGGATAAAGTTTAGAGAAAATTTCGACTCCGTACTTTAACTACGCTAACTTTAAAGTTAAGGCTAGCGTTAACTCTAGGGTTACAACTAAAGAAAACGCAAAAAAAAAGAAAAATGAAAAAATAAAGAAAAAAACAACGACAAAAACTTCGGGCAACTCCGGGTAATTAATTAATTATTTATTTAATTAATAATTTTTTGTGTCATTTAGACTTCTAGGCGACGAACAGATGCGTTTTTAAACTCTTTCGAAATTCGGTAATGGTGGCCGGAAGCTCGTTCCAAAGTCTGAGGCCGGCAACGGCAAACACGCAGTCACCAGCCATTTTCAATCTAGTCTTTGAAAAATGAATTGAGGTTATAGTTGTCATATCAAGAATGTCAACATACATAATTTCCGATGTATGTATGTATGTATGTATGTATGTATGTATGTATGTATGTATGTATGTATGTATGTATGTATGTATGTATGTATGTATGTATGTATGTATGTATGTATGTATGTATGTATGTATGTATGTATGTATGTATGTATGTATGTATGTATGTATGTATGTATGTATGTATGTATGTATGTATGTATGTATGTATGTATGTATGTATGTATGTATGTATGTATGTATGTATGTATGTATGTATGTATGTATGTATGTATGTATGTATGTATGTATGTATGTATGTATGTATGTATGTATGTATGTATGTATGTATGTATGTATGTATGTATGTATGTATGTATGTATGTATGTATGTATGTATGTATGTATGTATGTATGTATGTATGTATGTATGTATGTATGTATGTATCTATGTATGTATGTATGTATGTATGTATGTATGTATGTATGTATGTATGTATGTATGTATGTATCTATGTATGTATGCGTAAAATAATATATAATTAGATTTAAACAAATCCGTCATTTTTGACAGGCTATCTCTAGTAAATATATATCTTCTTCTATATATATAAAAAATCTCGTGTCATAGTGTTGACTTCAAACTCCTCCGAAACGGCTGAAGCGATTTTTATGAAATTTTTTGTGTACATTTGGTAGGTCTGAGGATAGGTTGTAGGTTATTTAGAATATTTTTTAAAAATTATTTTAAAAAGTTATAATGGGAAAACAAAGAGACGCAATTATGTCCTTTTCATAGGAAAATGCAACAGATAGAAATGCATATATATATATATATATATATATATATATATATATATATATATATATATATATATATATATATATATATATATATATATATATATATATATATATCTGTTTCCTATAAAAGAGTATCTTGAACTGTCTGATTAATTTGATTTGATTAATTTTAATTGATTTAAGGCCTAATTCATGTCGGAAACATTAAATTCATGTATTGTCATCCAGAATAAAGCTTTCCTGAAAGTTTTAGAGCTCTAGATGATCGAAAAGTGGGAAAGCGACCGGGAGCGTGAGAGCAAGCGGGAAAAGAAACGGGAGCGTGAGAAAAGAACCATAGAAAAACCTCTAAAAAGCCCGGGCAACGCCGGGCAACCCGCTAGTTATATATATTAGTCAAAAAATAAATTTTAAAAAAATTATTTTTTTTGCCTCTTTATCTGAGTCAACGAACTAAAATTCAGAGAGACGAGTGAAGTTAAATAAAAACATTTAAAAAATCCGTCATTTTGACGGACAATTTCTAGTAAATAAATAAATAAAACATCTCGAGGCTGTGTTTATTTTTATCTTGAAGCTCTTGAAAAAATCATTCATTTTCAGCTATTTCTTTCTTGTTTTATATTTGATATTAACAGGGTATTTATATTTTATATTAGCAGAGTATTTATATTTGATATTAACAGGGCTACACGCCGTTGCTCGAAGTTTTTAGAGGTTTTCTCTAGTTGTTACTATCTCTCTTTCTTATTTCTCTCGTTTTTGCATTTTTCTCTTTCTCACTCTTTTTCTCTCTTTTTTTTTTCTCTCCTCTTTTCTCTCACTTTCCTATCTCTCTCTATTTTTTGTTTTTTATTTTTGTATAAATTTTCCCTTCTCTCTCTATCTCTTCCCCTTTCTTTTACTCTCTTTTCTCCCCTCTTTCTTTTTTCCCTCTTCCCGTTATTTTTTTTTGGAAAAAGGGTGGGTCTACTCGTCTTGGGCGGCTCCAACCTACTCATATATGAACATTGATCAAAAGATTTCAATTCATCTTTTTTTGATCTCGGTTTGTTGGTATTTTCTGCAGAAACAATACTGCTTTCCGTCTGTGAAAAGGATTTTGGAATCTTCTCATAAGACAAATTAATTTATGTTCGTTTTCTTCCAATGCAATTCTGAGCATATATTCCTTTTAATTAGTAAGTTTTGCCGAACCAATTCCAATTTAGTGTGTGTGGCAACGAATCCGCTTTCGGCATTGTTTGCAAGCCATTGCTTTTTGTTGATGTGGTTTATCTCTGCAGATGCTAACCAATTATACCGAACAAACGTCATCGACCGACCGATCAACCAACCAACCAACCAACCAACCAACCAACCAACCAACCAACCAACCAACCAACCAACCAACCAACCAACCAACCAACCAACCAACCAACCAACCAACCAACCAACCAACCAACCAACCAACCAACCAACCAACCAACCAACCAACCAACCAACCAACCAACCAACCAACCAACCAACCAACCAACCAACCAACCAACCAACCAACCAACCAACCAACCAACCAACCAACCAACCAACCAACCAACCAACCAACCAACCAACCAACCAACCAACCAACCAACCAACCAACCAACCAACCAACCAACCAACCAACCAACCAGCCAATAAACTCTTTCAAAAATGGTCGATAGCCGGAGGAGAAGCGTAAGGAGTCGAGGTAGACAGGATCGTCATTTGGTGTTTAAATAATACTTGGATGGCATTTATAGTTTATCTTATTCTAAAACTACATGTTAGAACTATTTAAAAAATTAAAGTTTTTATAATGTTTAAAAAACACGAAATTAATCAAAAATTGCAACAATACAGTAAAAACAGTCAAAGAAAGACTTTATTTTTATTTTTTTCAAGTCAATGACCAGGTGGAAAGAAAATAACCAAAACAATTAAAAACAATTTTCGTTGAGATCTTGACAGTTTGGTTTGTTTTGAAGAAAGAAAATGAAAAAAAATAAAAATGTTTAAAAAATGTTGATTTCCATCCTCAAGCGGAGAATTTCATCATAAATTTGTATGACAAAATTTAATCGACAGAATATTGTTATCACAGGAGGGGAGCCCTTCTAATATCTTCTCCGGGATTTTCGAGCTTTGAAATAGTTTGACATGTGCGATTTGATCTACCAAGATCATTTCTTCATGACTCCAAATCATAGTTTCCTATTTTAACTGTTGATAATAATTCAAGATCGGTGTCGACATTTATTATTTTTTTGGTAAAAATTTCATTTTTCAAAAAGATTAAATTTAAAAAAAAACAACATAAATTCATTGAACGAGTTGAAGCTGAAGAAGAAAATGTAAAAGTGTAACTTGCTATCTTTCAATTTACTTTCAATCAGTAATGGACTGTTTTGACCGCGCGCGCGACCATGAACAAACAAACAAGCCAACAGTTTTTTTAATCAAAAAGCGCAAATCTATTAATATTATTGAAAACAATTGACTTAAGACGTTCACACTGTCATGCGGTATCCAGCTGGCAAATTCTCCATCCAATATTTATCATCTCGGGTTTCTTTGAGCGAGGAAATAAAGATGTTTGACAAAGTATGGATAAGTGGTAAAAAAATCCTTTGCAAAAATTCGAATTTTTATTTTTAACTTGCGATTTATTTGTTATTTGCTATTTCTGGGAAGAATACATGGATGTGAACCTTCCCTCTGTCTCTCTCTCTCCCTCTCTCTTTCTCTCTCTCTCTCTCTCTCTCTCTCTCTCTCTCTCTCTCTCTCTCTCTCTCTCTCTCTTTCTCTCTCTCAATGTGTATATGATTGTATATTTATTTTGACTTACTTATCTATCCTTAGACGATTAACGGAGTATATAAAAACAGGATTATTTAGTACATGTAGCTATTATAAATTATTAAAAATAAAAATACTCAAAGTAGAGTACAAATTTGAAGAAAAAAAAACAACGGGAAAACAAATTTGTCTAGCGCTAGTAAAAATAGTTAAAAATACTTCAGAGCATCTCCCCTGATGAGAAAGTTAAGTGCAACCCGAAAACTCCGCAAATGAATTAAGGCACTTTTACTCAGGGATCGTCTCAAAAAGAAAAAAGAAAAAATACATTACTGATTTAAGAACGCAATTCCATTTACGCTGATGACCGGAGTGGATATGGAAAATAGGAAATCATGACGGAGAGCGTTGAATTTTTTATGTCACCTACGTACGTCTTTGTTGCTTGTGTGCACCGCGCGGCACCGGCGTTGCGAAACGTCGACACGGTCTCCTCGCACGTGCACCGGAGGCGCGTCACGTGGGATCTTCCGAGATTAAATTTTATTAGCTGCAATTTTTTTTTCATTGTTCGGCCGCGTTTTTTTAATGTATTCAAACAAGCATGCCAATAAATATTGTTTCCTCGTCGCCAAGAATAATAATAATAATAATAATATAAATATAAAATGACAAAAATAAAAGGAAGAAACGACGTGAAAGTACTTGCCGTAGTGCAAATGACGTGGCTTTTAAGTTATTGCTTGTCATTAATTTCGTATAAACAGTTTTAGGCTACTATTACTACTACTGCTACTGCTACTGCTGCTGCTGCTGCTGCTGCTGCTACTCTGCTACTGCCACTGCCACTGCCACTGCCACTGCCACTGCCACTGCCACTGCCACTGCCACTGCCACTGCCACTGCCACTGCCACTGCCACTGCCACTGCCACTGCCACTGCCACTGCCACTGCCACTGCCACTGCCACTGCCACTGCCACTGCCACTGCCACTGCCACTGCCACTACTACTACTACTACTACTACTACTACTACTACTACTACTACTACTACTACTACTACTACTACTACTACTACTACTACTACTACTACTACTACTACTACTACTACTACTACTTTAGCCACAATGCTAATACAATAACACAATTATTACATCTCATCGGTAGGTATTTATGCCAACACTTTTCTCAAATGTTTCTCATAACATTTCATACAATGGCGGAAAAAAACTGATTTCATTCTTTTATCTGCACGTCAGGTTCAACAACGATGTCATCATTATGTCAAGCAGTCATGTCATTATGTCATGTCTCGACGTCATGTAAATTACTCTTTTCCATTTTTCATCTTTCCTTGGTTCCTTTGATTTTTTCAAAAATTTCTATTTATTACTGTTCCTTGTTATTTACGTTTTTGCGGTTCAATATGTTAATAAAAGTAATTCTTTTGTTCCTGTTGCTCTGATAACACGCGCCCTGTCAACGATATGCAAGCCATGAAAACAATAAAATTAAAAAAAAATGATAAAAAAAAGTTATATTTTAGATTCAAAACTTTTGAATGAAAGTTTTTCTTAAAATAAAATCAGTTGTTCAGTCGCTGGAGGTTTTCTATCGTGAAACGAAGTGCGATATTTTTTTTTTGCAAACGACTTGAGTTCATGAATAAATTAATAAATTATTTCCAAAAATAACGGAACAAACAAGGCGTAAATTAATCAAGTTTTAAAAATATTTCTGTTGATATTTGCTTGGAAAAAATAAAACCAGATGTTATTTTTTCAAATTAAAATAGTTTTTGTTGATTGTTTTTTCTTTTTTAACTTTTTTGCTACTTTTGATGGGCTGCCCATTTGCTGCACCACTGATGGTATGTTTGACTATTAAATGTCCTTTGCAGGCAATAATAAAAATGTTTGAAGTTGGATTTTTGTTTTAATTTAAAAAAATCCATAAAAAATTTATTATAATTTGTTGACAGTGCGCACCACAGGCCATCTAATCCCTTGCATATATTCGATCTAGCACTCTTGTAACTCGACTCCAATTTGGTATTTCATATGAAATACTAATCGCTAATTAATTTTATGAACCATTGGATTGTGAACTGTAATAAAAATTATTAAATTAATTTTTCAACCTTCGACTCTGCACTACCGTAGGATACCTGCATGGCTCACTTCTGCCATCTGTCGTTAAATCTTTCATAAGATCTGAAAAACTTTGAATGACAAACGGTAAAAAAGATGAGTTTAGAAATGTAAGTAAAAAATTGCAAACTGTCAATGCAAAAGCTACAGTAAGTAAGTAAATGTCAGAGTGTAAAGGTTATAGTGAGTAAGTACAAAAGTTTAAAGGTTGCAGTAAATAAATTCGGGAGTGTTGGGATTACAATAAGTAAGTAAGTAAATGTAAAAGTGTAAATGTTAAAGAAAATAAGTGAATGCAAAATTACAAAAGTTACAGTAAGTGCAAAAATGCAGAGAATGGCAAAATAATAAATGTGAGTGTGTAATGAATTACAGAACGTAAAGAAATGCTGAAGCGTAAAAAATACAGAAAGTATTTAAGCCTAAAAACCAAAATAATTGCAAACGTTTAAGTTTTAGATTTTTGAAAAATTGCTTAAATTGCATATGGAAATGTTATTTGATGTTGTTATTTATATTGAAAAATAAATCTAAAAATTATTTTATAATTGAAGTTCATAAGTACCAAAAAATGCACTTGCCGCAAAAATAATTGCCAAATTATGTTCACAAAATAACTTCTGTTATTTGTTTTGAGAGAAAAAATCCAATAAAATCTCAAAAAAATTTAATTTAAAATTAAAATTAAAACTTTTTTGATTCGTTACTTATATTTGTTTTTGTCTTCCTTATGGTCACGTGGTAACACACGACTTCAAGTTTTTCACAGTACCTGCTTGTAAACGTTTGCATCTAACTTAAATCATGTCTAGCTCTATTATTATCATTTTTTTCATTTCCAAAGTTCGGCAACATTTTAATAAAAGTATTTAAACATTTTTTTTATAAAAATTTTAGTTTAATTGTCGTCAATATTTATGAAGTTTAAGAAGTTATGGACACGTCTGTTTTGTCTTGTCGGATGACTGCATCTGATTGTACTAACTTTTGTGTCGTCGTCATCATCATCCTCATCATCATCATCAGCACCACCGTCGTCGTCGTCATCATCATCGTCATCATTACCATCATCACCATTACCACCATCATCACCATCATCATCACCATCACCATTACCATCATCATCATCATCACCATTTTTATTTACGTTTTTGACATGAGCTGACCTGCAGGTTTCGGTTTTTTCTGCCATCATCAGAACGCATAAAAATACAGCTACGAAGAAAAAATATATAAGGTGATGCGGCGATAGCCAACAGGGCAATAACAGATTTGTTTACATATTTATCGAGGATAAAGTACAACGACGAGTAAAAGCAATATAAAAAAACGCTAAAAGACTAAGTTTGTATTTTTAAGCTAAAACCATGAAGTAAATAAATAAAATCAGAGGCAGCGATTGGGTGGCTGGGGTGGGGCCACGGTCCCCCCAAGATTTTGTATAAAAAAAAAATATTTTTATTAGCTCACTCATGCTTGAGTATTTAGACTAGTTGATAAATCTAGTATTTTTCATACGTTTTGATTTATATCTACTTATTTATATCATATATTTCTGCCAATATTTTTCAATCATGTAGTGCCTTCTGCCCATCCGATCGAGTTGTATAAACTTTAGCCTCGTGTTTGCGCAACTAGGGGGGCGCAAACCAAATCGGAGGGCCCTGCAATTTCTACAAATACGATGCGTTTCTCTTTTAGTGGGGGGTTGGGGTGCTAAATTTATTCTTAATCTATTATATGCCTATATATAAACAAGTTGAAAATAAATAAATCACCGAAGTAGTAGTCGGCGGGATTTTCCCAATTTTAAACAAGTTGTAAATTATTATTAACGACAATTTACTATTTCAAAATAAATAAATCACCGAAGTAGAAGGCCGGCGGTTTTTCCCAATTTTGAGAATACGTCATCACACAAAATAAACAAGTTGAAAATAAATAGAGGTGGTTTCATCCATAGGCGGTTTTTTAAATTTAGCCATTCAAAGAGAAGACCATTCCAAAACGTTTCCAAATGAAAAATCATCTGCGACTAGCTGAAAAAACTCACACGCTTCACGCGCAAAGCGTGCGTCAAGTGCTGATAAATATATAAATTTATGTGTATATATATATATATATATATATATATATATATATATATATATATATATATATATATATATATATATATATATTTATATATTTATATATTTATATTCATATATATATAATTTATTTGGGTGTTAAATTGCAATTTATTTTTATCAATGTTTATTATTGTTATTAAAGGACCTCAGTGCAAATGTATTTAAACAATAAATTATTTTATTTTTGTCAAGCCAATTTTAAATAATTTAAAAATGTATCGTGGTCTACTTGGCCCACAGAAATTAAAATGTTCATGTATTGACTTTGTTATATTCAACTTCAAGGAAACCTTTCTTGAGGAATTTTGTGAGATGTGTTGTTTTTATTTCAAAGTAAAAAATAAGATAAAATTTGTGCCATGGTATATTTTTGAACAAATACTTTCTAGATGTGATAAAATTGGAATAGATTTAAACAACGATTATGTAATACCAATTTTCCTAAAATTTGACTGTTATAACGAAATAAAGCTTAAAGAAGTTGAATTTAACAAATATTCTCAGTCTTTAGAAACCATTGTTAACAAAGGAACATTTAGAAGCATTTCCTTTGTTGGTCAGTTTTTTCTTTATGATCAACCATATTATCAACCAGGAAAGTTGTATCATCAATTTTGCTCAAACCCGTCTTTGTTTTTATGTTTGAAAGATTTAGAATTAGATGTTTTGTGCTCAGATATTACAAATTATTACAAAAAAGACAAGTTTTCATGGTTTTGCCCTAAATTAGTTTGTCTTTCTCTGCTATGTGTTTGTAAAAAAAACCATCGTGCAAGAAGATTTAACTGAAATTTTAAAAATTGATTTTTTTTACGAAAATTTAAAAATTTTAAGAGTCACTGGTTGTGGTTATGCAAGCAACACCATAAACAAATTTTCCAGGCTTGTTAGTCTTGACAAATTAGCCATAAATACGTTTGTTGGTTATTCATTAACTAAATTGCTCGACTCAATATCGTGTATTACTAGTTTAACTTGTCTTGATATAAGTGAAAACAATTGTTTTCAAATAATCAATAAAGAAAGTTTACAATTAATATGCGAAATAATAGACAAATTACCTAAATTAGTTCATTTGGACATAAGCAATTTAAAAGCTGAGTCACGAGAACCTGTCACATGGACGCATTCAAGAAAATTTCAGTATTTAGGGTTGCGTTTTGGAAATAAGCATGGAACCGAATTTGAAATTCGGACAAATATAAAGTCTGAGATTATAAGTAACTTTTCAATTTTTGATGGAGTTATAGCGTCCATGAAAAGTCTTCTAGGAAAAAATAAAGTATATTTAAAATGTATTGAGTGTTTAGCAATTATGTCAGGCCAAAAACAACATGAATCAAACATAAAAAACAACCTTCCTATCATTACTGAGTTGTTAAATCAAGGAATCTATTGGCACAATCAATTTAGATTCTTTAAATTATGTCCCGTAATTCACAGATTGCATTATAATTTGTCCAAAATTGGCTTAGAAGAAAAAAACATTAGTATATTTATAAAAATGATATTAAATTCTAAATGCAGACTATTTTTTTTAAAGCAGCTACTTTGGTATAATTTGGAAGATGTGCTATGGAAAGTTTTATTATTACCCGATATTGGCTATGTTTCTATTGTTCTGTTACAAAATTTAGAAGATTCCTGGTATACAGAAAAAACTGTTCAACATTTAATTACAGCATATGAAAAGTATTACAAATTCAAAAAATTTTTCATTCCCGAGCTTATTCAAATTCTAGATTTTGTTAAATCGAAGTCAGTAAATCAAGACCTTATACAAAGCTTCCTCAGAAGGCATGAAGAATTGAAACAAGGTATTGATATTCGGAAAATAATAACTGATAGATTTGGATGGAATCTTAAATATATTTAAAAATACTTTGTGTTATCCCGATTTTCAGTCTTTTTCTCTGTGTTTTTTGTACATCTAGCTTCATAAATATTTTTTACTATTTTTTACTTTGAATGCTTTTATTTACTTTTTTAAATGCTTTTATTTGACTTCACTAGTCTCTCTGTTTGCTTGTTTGTCTGTGGTGATCAAATTTTAGAAACAAAAATTCACCCACTTTTCGACCACCTAGAGATCTAAAACTTTCGGGAAAGCTTTATTCTGGATGACAATACATGAATTGAATGTTTCCGACATAAATTAGGTTTTAAATCAATTAAAATTAATCAAATCAAATTAATTAAGTTGTTTATGTATAAGTCGCCAGAGGTCCAAATTAATTAAACAGTACGGATGTTTATTTATAAGTCGCCAGAGGTCCAATATACAAGATTGGGCGTAACGTTGTTTTAGATTCAAAAATTTTAGTTCGTTGACTCAGATAAAGAAGCATATAAAAGCATTTAAAAAAATTATTTTTTATCTTTACTTGTTATATATAAATAAACATAAACTACTTATGAATTGCTAGGCTAAAGAATTGAACCGCATGGAAGCACGGTGGATTTTGTTTAAACACTTTTTGCATTGTGCACTTGCTTTTCATTTTTTTTTCAAATTTCACGCACCTCGTATAAGAGGAAAATCTTTTTGATACATATATCGGCATTGCATCTATAAGATTTTTTTAAATTTTAACTAGCGGGGTTCCAGGCGTTGCCCGGGATTTTTAGAAGTTTTTCCATAGTTTTTTTTCTCGCTGCCGTTTCCTTCCCCGTTTGTTTTCCCACTCATAGTCGTTTTCCCGTTCCTGCTTGCTCTCTCGTTTTTGGTCGCTTTCCCGCTCGCTCTTTCGCTCTCAGTTGCTTTTCCGCACCTTCTTGCTTTTTCGTTTCCGTTTTCCCTCATTTCCACATACATCGGAGTAATATTTTTTATTTAAACACGCACTGTTGTAGACAACAGTCCATTTAGAGTTAATCTTTTTCTTCAATAACTTTTCGGATTTTCTTAAACTGTAGTTTTGTTGATGATCCTATTCCTAGTCTGAATTCATTTATCAAACTGCTTATATCGTCGATCACCAGATGCTGATTCTCTTTACTCTCGTCTTTTTTTGTCGAACCTTTGCTTGGTTTTGCTGATCCCGGTCGAAGTCCGCTGATCCCGCCAAAACCACTGGTTACCGGCAAAGTTAACAGATCCTCAGACTTTGTAGAATCTCACCGACTTGATGAATTCAACCAAACTGGAAGAATCTCATTCAACTTGATCGATTGTACCGAATTTGACTATCCCACAGCTGCCACCAAAATGGAATGTCACGACTATAACTCCAGTAAGTAACTCCGAAGAGTCGCGACCGTTGGAGAATGTTTGACTGGTAAGTTCAATAAGCTTATAACTCTATCACAGGCTACCGCGCAAAACATTCAAAACTGATTGGTTCTCGGCACCATGTGATACAAGTTAAAACAGCAATAAAGTTACAACGAGCCTAGGAAACTGTTTAGACATTCAAATTTATGCAGCGTGACTATAACACGCACACGTAGCTTTATACAAGTGGGATTTGCATGTCCGCTGTGTCTCATACACAGGCGTGACAATCATCGTCGTCGTCGTCATCGTCATCGTCATCGTCATCATCATCATCATCATCATCATCATCATCATCATCATCATCATCATCATCACCACCACCACCACCATCATCATCATCATCATCATCATCATCACCACCACCACCACCATCATCATCATCATCATCATCATCATCATCATCATTATCATCATCATCATCATCATCATCATCATCATCATCATCATCATCATCATCATCATCATCATCATCATCATCATCATCATCATCATCATCATCATTTAACTTATAAATAATAAAATATATGATGAATCGGTACGCATTCATACCTAGTTACTTAGTTACGACAATGTAAAATTGTCAAATAAAGACATAAAGGATGTAATTTATTTATTACCGTGTTTGTTGTTTAAATTCGAAATTGACGAAATCGATAATTAATTGCTGAAGCAATTCCCGGAATGATCGTTTGGTTCGAATCGATTTGATTTGATCGATAAGTCGCTTCAACTTTCAACGAGAAATATAATTCGCGCTAGATTATCTTTTTTAATAGTTGTTGTAAGCTATGCTCGGTGAGTTTTAAGGTTAACAGGTATAAAAGTTTTTAAAACTGTTTCGAGCTATCACAAATTTGAAGAAAGAAAAAAAACTTTGTTGATTAAAGGAGTAAAGGTGAGAAAAAATAGAAATTGATTTTTGCCGAGTGGTTTGCCGAAAAATAAAAGCTTATTTTTATGCCCGAATTTAAAACTGTCGGTAGGTGTATAAGTGGGTAGGGAAGTAGGTAGATTGGGGTGTGCAGGTAGGTAGATGGGGTTGAGCAGATAGGTAGAGGGATGGGCAGGTGGGTAGATGGGGGTTGGCAGGTAGGTAGATAGGAGTGGACAGGTAGGTAAATGGGGGTGGTCCGGTAGGTAGATGGAAGTGGGCAGGTAGGTAGATGGGATGAGCATTTAGGTAGATGAGATGGGCAGATGGGGTGGGTAGGTAAGTAGATGGGGGTGGGAAGGTAGGTATATGGGGGTGGGCGGGTAGGTATATGGGGTGGGCAGGTAAGCAGATACAGGCTGGCAGGTAAGTAGAGAGGTAGATATAGTGAAACAATTTTATTTGAAATTATTACAGTTTTTCTGGAATATGTGGCTAATTTTAAAGTGCCAAAAACTTTAAAAGCTCCTGTTCTATGCATGCATGTGTGTGCGTTTCTGTGTGTTTGTGTGTTTGTGTTTGTGTGTGTGTTTTTGTGCTTATGTGCGCGAAATAAAAATAATAAACATAAGTCACGTCAAGAAATATAAATACAAAACATGAGTTTTAAAAACATTTTTTAAAATAAAATGTAAATAATTAAGATTGCTATTTTCCATAAAAATTTATTAGACATAATTTAATAATTTTTTTTGATTACATAAAAACCTATATTTTTAATTTTTGCTTTTAAATAATATATAAAGTTTTTTTAATTATATATTTATAAATATATATATTTATTCAATAAATTTTTTTTAATGATTACATCAAAGAAGCTCCATTTAGAAAAATCATTTTTTTAATAATGCGATTAACATTTATTTAAAGTTCAATAAAAAATTAAATTTTTTTGGATAAACGAATTCAGTTTTTAGTTTGGAAAAAATATTCATCTAGTTATTTTTATTTCTGTTTATAGAAACAACATTTAAAAATAAGTTAAACTTCTAAAAATGAAATAAAAAAAGTTCTATTTTTGGTAAAAACGGTAAAATATCATTCCTACACAGAAGTACACATATCGGTCAAAAACTAAAAACTTAAGTGTTATATAAGTATGACTCCTTGGAATTGTAACTCACGCAAAATGAGAAATGTAAATTGTGTCAAATTTGACATCTCAATTCCATTTGTGAGGCTTTATGTTTTATGTATTACTGTTCCAATTTCAGTATCATCAGGATTAACGTAGTTTTGACTTAGTGTTTGCAACATGCAATTATATATGCATCTCGCGGCTCAAACCTGTCTTTTTTACAATATAAACCCTACGAAATTGTATTGGCGTGTTTTCCCAATAAGATGTGTTTCAGTATATCTGCTTCAAAAGTTTCTGAGGTTTAATCTTGTAAACTTATAAACGGTTTTTGGCATAAGGAATCAAAGTTTCTGCTATGTAATTTGCCAAAAACAAAATTGTCAAAACTGGTAAATTATTAACACTAACCTTAACCCTAACCCTAACACCAAACCCTAACCTAACCGAAACCTTAACATCAAACTTTAACCTTAACCCTAACACCAAATCCTAAACCTTAATCCTAACCTAACCCTAACCCTAATTCTAGCCGTTATCCTAACGCTAACCTTAACCCTAACCAACCACAACCCTAACTCGAGCCGTAACCCTGACACCAAACCTTAACCCTCACCCTAAACCGCGGTTTATAGTTTAAAAAAACTAGCAAAACTGAAATATTGAATCATATTCTAAAATCTAATATAACTGGCCCCAACGATCACAAAGATGGGAGTGTTTTCGCTCTAGGACGCTCCGTTTAGGAAATACAGCGGTTTAAAGTTTTGAAAAGAAATGTTAAAACTGGAAAATTATTATTGATCCTACTAGAACTTGCCCCGATGAGCACAAAAATAAAGACTAAAATATATTACACATTTATAAAAAAAAGACACTAAAATGCGCTAAAATTCATTTTTACTTCAATGATTTATATTCTTATCTTTTTTTCACAATTTTTATAGTTTTTTTTATTGGTTTTCAGTATCTTTTGTCCTCGTGTTTGACACAACTCCTTCAGTAATGACCTCAACGGTCTCAGAAATGACGCCTACTGCACCTTCTCAGAAATAACCCTTACTCAGTCAGAATTGACGCCTACCTCCTCAGAAATGATTGCTACTCCATCACTAATGACTCCTACCCCGTCAAAAATGACGCCTCGGTCCCAGCAACGAGTTTGAGCTCATTGAAGTTGATGAAAAATATTTCTTGCTTCTGATGGAGTTTGAAGCCTCGTCAAAATGTATTTTTTAGCCACATTTTTTTAGTTTTTTCATTTCTCTATATTTCTTTTTCATTTTTTGTTTTGCTTTTGTTTTTCTTATTTTTCTTTCAATCTTTATTTTGTTTCATTTTTCTATTAAAAATATTATTGAAAATTCTGTTATATCATAAATATTTTCACTTTTTATTTCACAATTATTTCCACTTGTTAGCAACGGCATCGGCAATCCACTACACAACAATGGTACTATTTAGAGCTAGTAATTAGCTTCACTTGTTTTATGTCTGAAGTCTGATTTCTGCTGACAGAGGTGTCTGTTTTCGGATGTCCGTTGTCTGTTTAAGCGGAATATTGTAATACATTTTTAGCTAACTTTCCGAGTAGGACTGAAACGTTCAGCATAAACCTAACATCAATGATGACAGCACATTATTTAATTTAAAAAAAAATTTAAGTTTTTTTTATTTACTCGTTTATTTTTTAAAAAGTTTTTTGTGACCAAAAAACCAAAAGAAATTCAAAAACACCCGGACAACGCCGGGTAACCGAGTTAGCTATGTAACTATGTAGTATGGGCTGCCAATAGTCATTATGCACTGTCTTCAAGACATTTGCCCGTAAGTCAAACAAGAACTTGATGACGCGACTTGCTTGGGTCATTCTGTGTCCGTGGTTCACCTTTCGTTTGCCCCAATAAGAAAAGTTTTCAGATACATTTTTCTACCTACCTACTTTGTATGTCATTAAAAATAAAAAATATAAATTTTTGATTCTATAAAATCAATTTTTCAAATGTAATATATTAAAAGACCTGGATAAAAGGAAGCATCAGTATAAACTAACAAAATACAGCTTTATTATATGGTCCGAGAAAACTGATTAAGTCAAAACGAAAGCTTATCCATGTGAATTTACCAACAAACGTTTTCAAGGTAACAGGTGTCTCTGAAATAAACAGGTGCCCACTCTCCCCTGACGCACGCAAACGCAAGCAACTAAAACTTACTTTTTGCTAATATAGGTATTTAATTTAGTAAAATCATTATTGAATATGTAAATAACCACTCAAATAGTATTAAATAATCAGTTAATAAATAATTAAGGTTATCATTGATGAAAAAATTATTATTTAGCTAATTAAATGGTAAAAATTTAAAAATTAGAATACATTTTTTTAAACAACAACGAACTTCTCTTGTTGTCGATTCTTCGTACGTAACCGAACGAGAATGTACAAACGAGATAGAAAAGGAAGATGGAGAAACTGGCGAAGCGAAACATTTTGTCGTCGGTTAAAGACTTGTTGAACTGGAGCGAGTGGAAAATTCTACGGGGGTTGTTTGAGGGGTGCTGGGGATGCCTGGGAGTTTGCTAGGGAGGCTGGAGTAGAAAAGGAAAATTCGGGCGATTGTTCTTCTTCAGCACACGAAAATTTTCTTACCTTTCTGAGGGTTCTTTTATATTGTCGGCAGCGAGTGGGTGGAAGCATGTGTTGTTGGGACAGTCGTGCTAGTGATGTCGTGTTTGTGCGTATGTGTGTTTATCTGACAGTACATGTGTGTATCTGACAGTAAAGGTGTGTGTATGTCACTGTAAGTGTGTGTGTGTGTGTGCCAGTGTGTGCCAGTGTGTGTGTATGTCCTATTAAGTGTGTGTATGTGTCAGTAAGTGTGTGTGTTATTCCTTAAATGTGAGTTTGTTTCTGTGATTGTATGTATGTATAAATCGAAGTAAATGAATGCAGTAAGTTGATCTTTCCAAGTTGATTTCATGCGATTATAATAATTAATCAGTGTTTTGTTCGTGTTCGATGTTATTTACGCTGTGAAGTAAAAAAAATTATTTGTTTAAAACTCGATTGTAATTTCGAAGATTTTCAGATTGTCAAGCTCAACGACCTTCATTTCATTCTTGTCCAGATGACACTATCGAAAGTCAGATGGCTGCAAGACTTCTTCTATCTGCTTTTTGACGGCATGCCAAGATTGGTTGACAGGTGGGAAAAGACCACTATGCGATTTCTCTGCCGCTCGAAAAAAGGAGTCTTTTACGTTTCAGTCTGATTTGATGACGGAAAAAATTTTTCTGGCCTTTTGAAGGTTGTGCCACAAACCCAACCACAAAATTGAAGTTAGTTTGAAAGATGTAAAAACACACAGTTTCCAGGCAAAAGCAAACTCAAAAAATGGATTGCCTACATACACCTCTAGGCTGTCCTATACCTAGTAATGTGTATTAATGTGTAGTAATTCATAACCTATTTACTTATCCATCAAAACTCGCTGTGCCATTCCGCTATGCTGTGATGCCAACATTTTGTTGTCCAGTATTTAAAAAAGTCACATCCCATCCATAACAATTACACTTCTACACACCCCCAACCACACACACACACACACACACACACACACACACACACACACACACACACACACACACACACACACACACACACACACACACACACACACACACACACACACACACACACACACACACATATATATATATATATATATATATATATATATATATATATATATATATATATATATATATATATATATATATATATATATATATATATATATATATATATATATATATATATATATATATATATATATATATATATATATATATATATATATACACATACACACATACATACTCACACACACAGCTTGCTTTAAAACTGCTAATAAAGAGATGCATTTTCTATCAAGCACCCACTAAAAACGCTCAATGAAGCACATCTTTTGAAACTCGAACCAAACGTCTCACGACTACGTGGCTGAGCGCCCACTTCAGCCGGCCAACAACAATAAACGAACCAGTGAAAGTTTTATAAAGTTTTTTTTTTATTGACTATCGTAGTGTTTTTTGAACTTGGGTGTAAAAAATTTAAGTGCCAGACCAAAGAACGTTATGAAGTCTTCAAACTCTGTGGTGGTCGTTGAACGTTTTCCCGATCTTTACTGAACCTTTTTATAAGTCACGTGTGAAGCAAAAAATGCAAAATTAGATTTTTTGTATAGATTTTATTACACTTTTGTTTCTAGAAGTCTTAAATGTTCTGCACTTAAACTTTGAGAACTTTTCTTTATTTCAGTCAATCAATCAATCATCATCAAGAATGATGAAGGCTGAATTGTAAAATATTATTATAAGATTGTTTTAAATGTACACTTACTAATTTGCGTTGAATTTAACTCGTACAAATAGTCAGTAGTCGTGTATGCTCTTTTCAATTTTTTTCAAAACCTTATATACATTTGTGTCTCCAAAAAAGGCTGATGACCGGGGTGTAATCGTAGTTACTTTTTTTTTTTTACATTTTTTAGCGCCCTTTTCAAGAAGCTTTTGACGCCCCTTTCCAAATGGTGCTCGGAAACACGTGTTCCCTTGCCCCTCGCTCTGCTTCTGACAAAACTTGACAATTGCCTTTTAATCACTCGGGGGCCCATTTTAAGACAAATTAGAGGCTAGCCACCTATAGGTGCCTAGCCACACCTGTGCGGACGCTGGGGACACCAGTTTACAGACTGCCACTACTGGCACCAGCACAAACAAAGTGACATCACAATGGTTGGTGTCACCAAGTACGTTAAACCATGCTATCACCCCTGCCCTGAAGATTACTCGTTGGACCTCCAAAAAGTCGATGACCTTGAGGAGGCGATCGAGTGTAAGTGAGTAGAAACATTTATGAACTTTGATTATAAAATTATAACAAGTCTATGCGTGGCGGAGGATAAAATAATACATTTTTGTTGCTCGACTGGACCAACGTATAAGATTAATTTCATGGTAAAATGTTAACATAACATTATAAAGTATAATATTTTGCATTTAGGTGACACCTAGTTTTAACAATAAAGTAACTAAATTCAGACCAACTAAACCAAGTTTTCATCGTACCCAGTTTCGACTGCCAATCACAATTAGTTTTTTAAATTGGTTTGTCTGGGTGCTTTGAATCTCCCTGCATGCAAGCAGGATCCGGTTGAGTTTTGAAAAAAAAACTACTAGAGACAAGTATAATAACTGAAATTTTCTTTTTTAAATTATTATTTTTTTTTATTAAAAACTAATCACTCGAGAAGTTACTGTTGAGATTCATTATTGCCAATTTACTAACAAAATACACAATTAAAACTCGATTAAAACAGCTAAACAGTGGAAATAACGTACAAATCAATTGAGAGCTGAAATCTACTGAGTGAAGAGAGAACAGACAGATTTGGCATCAAGAAACGACAAATATTAGTTATATCAATAAAACTGAAACCAAAAATATTATTATTATTATTATTAACTCCAAATTCAATAGACTTTAGTGTCAACTTTTTTCAGAGGCGAGAGAGACCTGGACCTTGACGACTTTGGTGCTTTGACATACCCTGAGTTGATCCTCACTGTCTTTTGTGATTTACCCCTGCCACCATACGACGATTCCCCTGATATGACAGCTTCGTAGCCCCTTCTGAATTCATCTGCCAGTCCCATAGAATTGTTGGGATCGATGGCAAAGCTTTCCACCAAACCAGGGTCTCTGTAGCTGGCGACAATCAGCTTTTCGAGACGAGAAATCATCTCGAAATCGACTGCAACTGAGGTGTTGTAGTGGATGCCGAGCATGCCTGCTAGGAGTTGACGCAACTCAAAGAGCTGTTATGAGAAATAAAAACAATCGGTTTTGAATAAGTGCTTGTACTTTTAAAGTCTGTTTATAGTTTATTTCGTAGGTACATCAATGGTTTGTTTTTTATTAATATTTATTTCTGCAAACATATGCCTTAGACATTGGCAAACTTGTCAATCCTTTGGTGCATCAAATCAGATAAACAAGATATTTAATAGAAGTCATCTGAATAAAGTTTTTTTTCCAAAAATCTGCAAATTTAAATCAACAAAAGTTTAGTTCACCAGCCTGTTTGTGCTGACGAGTAATCTCTTCTAGAGCAGACTTTGTTGACTTCAGTTCATTGGCCAGTTGTGGAATCTTCTGCTGCTGCTCTTGGCGAAGTTTGGCAACTTCCTGTTGCAGTCTGGAATTTTCCTGCTCAAGTAGTTTCAGTTTCGTTTTCAGTTTTCTGAAATCTTCTTCTCTTTCGACAACTTCAGTCTTCAATTTATGAAGATGCAAAAAAATTAATGTTTGAAGAAAAAAACTACCCACCCATGCAGCCCCCGGGTTCAATAATTTGTATGAATTGAACTGAACTTCTTATGGATTATACCAGGCAAAGTACAAGGCAGCCATTTCATCAACCCATTCACAGCAATCGCAAATAAAGTCAATCAAAAATAAACGCAAGCCTCAATTATATTATAATTATTATAATATTGTAGCAGAGGTGACTATTTCAATAGAGGAATGTCTATGGTCTCTAGCAAGTAATTGAGTATGCTGGGACAGAAGTTTGGTACAAAAATATTTTCTGAGCAATTTTTTTGTCAAGCAAACATTAGCAACATTAATTGTTTAATATTTACAAATTTAGCTAAAATTCTCAATTGTCATTTTTATTGAAATAAAGCAAATACTCTGATGGATTTTTTGGCAATAATATTAATAAAAAAATTTGCTGCGAAATCCACCTATGTTTGTAAAAGGAAAGTTAAAAAAAGTATTTTTTCATACTTTTTAAAATTAATTTTTGTGTATGAACTAAATAAATAGCTTTGTAGATAAATTTAGTTATTAATTTATAATTAAGCTACATGTTTTCACAAAAAAATCTGAATTCATTGACCTTAAGTCCAGCATCTTCTGATTGGATATAATTGATTCAACTCAGTAGAACCAAATTCTGGCACATCCCTAATACATACATACTCACATATACACACATACACACATACAAAGATACATACAAACAGGCAGATGTATAAATGTTCCTTCGGGCAGTCCAAACCTTAAGATCAGCTGCTTCGACAATCCTTGTTCTCAGCTGTCTGATCTCCAGGTGGGCTTCATTCAATTCCAGTTTGTACTTTTCCAAGATCTTTGATAGTTTTCTTTCCCTTGCAGCCTCCTCGTCTCTTCCCTCCAAGTTCAGCAGTTTTTCTTCGAAATCTTTCATTTTTTCATTCATTCTTTCCAGTTGTGACTCCTAGGAATGGGTTAAAAAAGGTTGAAGAACATAATAAGCAATTGGGGAATGAATTATAAATTTAGCTAAATTTTGAAATTACTTTTATTGAAACAGTTGGAGTTTAAAAAAATTCTTTCGTATATAAACAATAAATAAATAGACTAAACCAAAAGTTGACATTTTCTTGAAAATAATTATTCATTAACACAATAATTTATGAAACCTGATTAAATTTATTCCCAAATATAATATAATGAATTTATCTCCAATTAGAATATAATGAATATAATCCCCAATTAAAAAATCTTGAATTTGTCACCAATAAGAATATGAAGAGCAAAAATCAAACCTTGAAACTCAGCTGTTCCTTCAAAGATTTGACCTTCTTCTGCAAGCTCATGATGTGTGCCCTCTTAGCCTCATCATCAGAAACATCATCGATAACATCACCGTTTGAATATTTAAACTTGATGAGGTCATCGATGCATGCTATGATCTCACTGGTGGACACTTCGTAAGCCACGCCTTCTTTAAACGGAGACATTTTCAGACAGGAGGCAATCCTTTGCAGCAACTTTCCAAACTGGTGAACCGTAAAATAAGTAAATTGTAACGAAATAATTTATATAAAACAAATGACAATTAAAAAATTCAAAATTTATAGATTATGGTATTTAAAGTATTTAAACATTTATTCCTCAAACATAAAC
Source organism: Erpobdella octoculata (assembly GCA_963978895.1). Lineage (NCBI taxonomy): Eukaryota > Metazoa > Annelida > Clitellata > Hirudinida > Erpobdellidae > Erpobdella > Erpobdella octoculata. The sequence continues at coordinate 47,330,330 of OZ022238.1, read as the reverse complement.
ACCCACTCCATCCCTGCTACCATGGTAACCACTGTTGTTGATCACATGGCCGACGGAATCTCTGTTGTCTTTCCTGCGTAGTTCTTCTTCGAGTTCTTCCAGGCGACTTTGAGTTTGTTTGTGTTTGTTTCTCTCAGTTTTGGTCACCTCAAACTGTCTCTCCAGTTCCCTCGCTGTGTCCGAAAGTTTCTTCTCCAATGAGCCCTGAATCTGATGATTTTTCAAAATCACATCTGAATGATATAAACTAGAAAAATTCACGAAAAATAAATTTGTGGGTGCTTGAATTTTAGATTTTCTTAATTTTCAAAGTAACCCTTTTTTCAATTACAAACTAGATTTGGATCTCTCCTTCATATCTGCATCAAATCCCGACAAGTCGCCCTTGTAAATTTTGCAGCTACCGTCGCCCACCGTCGACAAAAACCTACTCCTTCTGCTTTGCTACCTTTACCTTGCTTGGGTCTTCCTCTATAAAACTCCAACCCACGAATTAAATAGAAACAAAACCACTGATTTTCAATGCTTACAGCATTCTTCTCATTCAGTATAGAGCAGAGGTGGTTGATACGAGCGATGATCTGTTCTTCGTACGGTTCGATGTGGATTGTCCCATCCGATAGCATTCCTGCCAAGTTTTCTCTGAATCTTGAGAATCTTTGTCCTTGAAATATTGAAATCATAAAAATTATTTATAATAAAATAAAAGTTTTATTGGATTAAAAAATTATAAAAAAAACTATTTAACTT
>OZ022238.1:46882209-47329380 GCA_963978895.1 Erpobdella octoculata | reverse complement strand
ATTAATTGAAGCTGCATGGGAGTGAAAATTTTTGTTTTAGACAGGCTAAAGTTGCTGGGCCAAAATCTTTAAATTTAGTAGCATTGAGCTTTTTTCAAAAAGTAGAGCAGTTTTGCAAATATTAATAAATGCGGTTGATAAAATTTTTATTAAATTAAATTCGATGCACAACATTTCGAGTTCCCATTAACCACCGGATAAAATGTTATCGAAAATAAACATTTCGTTTGAATAATTAGCACAGCATGAGGTTGTGGAAATTCCAGAGCCTTCAATCAATCGCGTGCGACTAAAATGAATAATTAATGAGGTACGCAGAACTGAAGTGCGATAAAAATACTTGCCAGCTGCACGACGGGCAATACGACAACAAGAGCCAAGCGAAAAAAGAAGATTAATTTAACAATATTGCATAAAAACACTCGCAATTTATTATTTTATAACAATTTAAAATAAATTTATTGAAAATTATTTGTTTGCGTTCGGAGTTCGCCTTTACACATTGGTTTGCAATAAGGATCGCTCTTTAGTGACTGGTTCGCATTTTAGTTTGCGTTTTAGAGGTTTGCCGTTTGCGTTTTACAAACACCCATGGTTGCCCTGATTTTTGAGTGGGCTTCCCTGGTATATATATATATATATATATATATATATATATATATATATATATATATATATATATATATATAAATTTGTAATATATATATATATATAGCAACGATTTTAGCATCGAACGCTATTTAGGACACAAAAAGTATAGATTATAGACAAAAATAAATTTGTCCGAGCAAAACGTTTGATTCCAATAGTAAATTATGTGCTTAATCCAAATATAAAAAAAACTCCCGAGTTGACGGAACTTTTCAAGAAAAAATTAAAAATTTCGGACATGAAACAAAATATCGGTTTATCTGACATCGGTATTCATACCGGCAAAAATACCGGTACCAGCAAAACCGGGAAAACACATCTCGGTAGATCCATAACGTTAACTAACAGATTAAAAAAATTTTAAAAAGCACAAAACTAACTTTTGAGTCGTACTCTTTAGACCAGCTGATTGATCGACTCAAAGACCATGCCTGTTTCCTCAGAAGGAAAGACAATTTAGTACTGCGGCACAACATAACTAGATTTCGAGAAAGACTGATGATGTTCCGAGTTCCGTTTCACATTAATATCAAGCATTTATAATCCAAATGACCATCGATATATTAATTAAAATAACATAACCAATTAATAAAATAAGCATTTGAGAAATATTTTTTATATTTAAAAGATTAAATATTTAAATAAATATTTTTGTACTAAAATAAAAATTTTAAAACTTAATTATTATAATTTCTTAAAATACGTGTATCACATCCAGGGGCGGCGCCAGGAATTTTGTTCTGGGGGGGTCCAAAATGTCCAAGGACAAGTTGAAGTATATATATATATATATATATATATATATATATACATATATATATATATATATATATATATATATATATATATATATATATATATATATATATATATATATATATATATTTATATATATATATATATATATATATATATATATATATATTTATATATATATATATATATATATATATATATATATATATATGGTTCATAGTCCTTTACAACTGAAATAGAACTATGTAAGAAATAAATACTGAAGTATTTACACTAGCAGATCACAATTTAGTCATGTTTTTTCTAGTTTATCTAGGTTTGTTACTGGCAAAGCAAAGTTCAAATATAAATGGAAAAATGTAAGTAAGAGTTCAAAAAACAAACGAAGCTAATAAAATTACTATTCAATAATACCATAAAATACTTAACATTGAACTATCATCAATAAACATTGCATACTCATAAAACTATACAGAATGTTTAAGAAAAACTACTATAATATAGTTAAACTCCATGCAGCAAAAACATAGTTTGAAAAAAGAAAGAAAGCCCGCCGCAGGCGAAAAATTTTTTCGACTATTTTTAATCTGCAGTCTGATTAACCCAATGAGGTTCACATACCCCCCCCCTTAGTAAAAAAAAGTCTTTGGATTTGCAAAAATCTCATGGGTGGCACCTGTCGGAGCTGGGGGGGTCCGGACCCCTGGACCCCCCCGCCCAGCGCCGCGCCTGATCACATCTACCATAATGCTATAATTGTAATCAGCTGGACTAATATATCATTGCTATAAACCACCAAAACACCTTATGAAAATGGCATTTTGATGGCAATCCAACAAAACCACCAAAAAATGACAATCAAAGTGAAGTCAACAAAGATTCAATGGCTGTAACGGAATCAAGTTTGATGAGTCAGAAGTTCTGACTCAGAACATGCTGATGAATGGTTTTTCGACAATAGTGCAACGTGTCATCTGACATTTAGAAAAGACAATTTAGAGTTTTGACAGATTTTCTCAACCGAAGAAACAGCATGATGTAATTGGAGGGATGCTGCTGGAAAAGGTGTTGTTGTTGTTGGCAAGCGGCGTGCGGTCTCTCACATATTATCGCTCAGAGGTTTCTATTCGGAAAGATAAGTCAATATACTTTTTCTTATCTTATTTTGAGTAGTGGAAGTTTTATTTTGCATTTATCTTACAAATATGGTTCTCAAAAGCAAGGAAATGATTAAGTGCATTAACTGTAGTATGTATGGAAGCGGTGAAAACTTCATAGATTCCGTATGCAACAATTGTTTGAGAATTGACAAGTTGGAGAAAGAGGTCGAGAAATTGCTATTAAAGACATCTGCAGAAAAGGAAGAGGAAGGGAGAAAACTCATTGAAAAACAGCTGGAGGTATGTGAAAAGAAAGCATATCAAAAGATTGAAGAAAAGTTTGCTGAGTTGCTTGTTTCCAAATCATCAGCAGCCAATAATAATGGGACCAGGGAAACTAACGTTTCAATCCAAGAAGAGGAATGGACCAAAAAAGAAATAAAGGCAATCAAAGAAAAAGTAAATAAAGTGGAAAATAAGATAAAAAATACAGACCAGCATGAACTTAGAAGAAACAACATTATAATTCATAGGATGGCAGAGAGTGCTACAGATAAAGAAGATCAGAAGAGAACCGATGATAGAAAATCTGTGTTGTCACTATTTAAAGTACTTGAAGTATCTTGTGAAAGTTCAGATATAAAAAAAGTGATCAGACTTGGCAAGGAATCTGAAAAAGACAGACCTCTACTTGTTGAACTGAAGGAAGCAACAAAGAAAAATTTGATATTAGAGTCACTTTTTAAACTCAAGAATACAGAGGAAAAGTTTAGAAGGGTCTCTGTGACCCACGATATGACTAGAATAGAGAGAACAATGCAAGAAACTTGTTATAGAAGCAAAAGAAAAACAGAACAATGATCAGTTGGGGGAATGGATATACAAGGTGAAGGGTGTGCCAGGGAATATGAGAATAGTAAAGCTCAAGAAGGTGCAATAATAAAAGCAATAAATAGGCAGAGTTTCAATAGTGTAACTAAACTAAAAAGAACAATATTTAAATGTTTCTATACCAATGTAAGAAGTATAGTAAGCAAAGAAAAAAGATGTGCATTGGAAGTTTATGTGGAATTAGAAAAACCTGACATCATTGGTGTAACAGAATCATGGGCAAAGGAAGATATATTAGATAGTGGTCTTTGGCAATAGGGTGGCCAACTGTTTCGCCATACAGCGGAAAGTATGCCCACCGAAATTGTTAGACGTTTCGTCGCAAAGGTCGGCCGTTTCGTCGCATTCTGGGCCATTTCGTCGCAAGGTGGGAATTTTCGTCGCAATGTCGCGACGAAAATGTACCCTGCGACGAAACGGCTTTGCGACGAATGGGCTAGTATCCGAACTAGCAATTAATGGGTACACTATGTTTAGGAAAGACAGGCAAAATCAAAATAATAAGGGGCATGGTGCAGGTGGTATAATTTTATATGTTAAAAATGAAATAAAGGCAGTGGAAAGAAAAGATATATCAAGCGATAAGTTTAAAGAAAGTCTCTGGTGTGATATACAGCATGGAGCTAAAAACAGTTTACTAATAGGTGTTTGCTACAGACCCCCAAATGTAGATGAAAATGTGGATAATGGTTTGTGTAAATTATTGGGTAGGGTTAGCCAGGAATCTGTATTGATAATGGGAGATTTCAATTATCATATAAACTGGATAAACATGGAAGGAGAAAGACATCAAGATAATACATTCTTGGATTGTATTAATGGGGAATTTTTACACCAACATGTCATGAACCCAACAAGAAACAAAAATATATTAGACTTGGTAATAACTTCTGATGAGAACATTGTAGAGAACATCTCTGTAGGAGAGCCTTTTCATTCTAGTGACCACCAAATTGTAAGATTTGAAATAATATTGCAGGATTGTAACATGAAAATAAATTCTCATATTAGCTACAATTTTTTTAAAGCAAATTATAACAAAGTGAGAAGCAAAATAAGAGACATGAATATAATGAGAAAAATTGAATGGGTGGATGTAAATGACAGCTGGATGTTATTCAAAAAGAGCATGGAGGAGGTCATTCAAGAAATAATACCCATTAAGAAAAAATTTGTCAGGAAACAGCCATGGATAACAAAGGAAGTCTTAAAAATAAGAAGAGCAAAAATCAAAGCATGGAAAAGGTTCCAAACACTTCGAAATGAAAATGAAATTGCAGCTGCAAGTAATAATGAGACAGGCAAAGAAATAATACTGCAGCAATTGCGCGACAAATATGTCAAGAAAAGAAATGAGACAAAGAAAAGCATTAAAAGAGCCATAATTGATTATGAGAAAAAGCTGACGGATAATATAAAAAATGACAGCAAAAGTTTCTATGCGTATGTCCGAAGTAAGCAAAAACGAAAAGACCTAGTGGGGCCGTTAAAAAATGAGTTAGGCGAAGTGGTTGAAAACGATGAAGAGGTAGCTGAAATGTTAAATAATTATTTTTGTACGGTTTTTACTGAAGAAGACATAGAAAACATACCGGAACCTGTGAACATGTTTAAGGGAAAAATAGACGAGAAAATGACTGATGTGGTTATCACAAAAGAGAACGTTGAAAGACACTTGAAGGACCTAAAAACAGATAAAAGTCCAGGTATCGATGCATTACATCCCATGTTTTTAAGAGAAGTTAGACACGAAATAAGCGATGTTTTGGCAGAAATAATGAACAGGTCCTTGAAAACTGGAGAAATTCCTCGTGATTGGAAAGATGCAATCATTGTACCACTCTTTAAAAAAGGTAGCAGATCTGAGGCATGTAACTATCGTCCAGTAAGTCTCACGTGTATTATTTGCAAAGTCATGGAAAAAATCATTCAGCTCAAATTAATGAATCACATTAGACACCACAGCATTTTGATAAACAGCCAACATAGATTCGTACAAAGGCGATCATGTCTAACAAATTTGCTGGATTGTTTTGAAAATGTTTATACCCACTTAGACAAAGGATCCCCTGTAGACATAGTCTATCTGGATTTTGCCAAAGCCTTCGACAAAGTACCACATACACGGTTTATGAGAAAAATAGAAGCGGCTGGAATAGGAGGTAATATTCGAGGATGGATCAAAGAATGGCTAGCTGACAGAAGACAAAAAGTGGGAATTAAAGGGAAATACTCGGAGTGGAAAAGCATAAAAAGTGGTGTACCGCAAGGATCCGTTTTGGGACCTTTACTATTTGTTCTGTTCATCAACGACCTTGATATAGGGACTTGTTCAAAGGTCTCGAAATTTGCTGATGACACAAAGTTATCCATGAAAGTAGAGTGTGAGCTGGATGCCGACATTTTAAGAAAAGATCTTGCAAAAATATACCAATGGTCCCTAGACTGGCAAATGATGTTCAACGTAGATAAATGCTCAGTGATGCACATGGGTAATAGTAATCAAGAGTTTCAGTATGAGATGGGAGGAATACTGTTGAAGACATCTGAAGAGGAAAGAGATCTGGGAGTTATAGTACACAATAGCGGCAAACCATCAAGACAGTGTGCGGAAGCAGCAAAGCGAGCCAATAAGATTTTAGGATTGGTCAAAAGAACAATAATAAGTCGAAACTAGGAAATAATTATCAGACTATACAAATGTTTGGTAAGACCACATCTAGAATATTGTGTACAAGCTTGGAGCCCTGTTTTAAAAAAGGACATCGTAGTGTTGGAGAAGGTACAAAGGAGGGCTACAAAGTTAATTAAGCATTTAAGCCAGTTACCTTACGAAGAAAGATTAAAACAATGCGGCTTAACAACTCTAGAGAAAAGGAGAAGTAGGGGTGACTTGATCGAAGCCTACAAGATAATAACAGGAAAAGAGGATTTAACACCAGCAATGTTTTTTGAACAACCACCGATTCAAAGCACTAGGGGACATAGATTCAAGCTTTTTAAAAAACAAGAAAAGACTATAAAAAAGGCTTTTTTTAGTTCTAGAGTGGTAAACATATGGAATGACTTGGACGATGACACTATAGCATCTGAGACTACCACATCTTTTAAAGTAGCGCTATCCAGGCATGGATACTTATTTTTATACAAATTATTTATTTTTTAATAGTTTATTTATATATTATTATCATTTTTCATTTATTTTATTCTATTTATTATTATTTATTTATTTATTTATTTTTAATTCGAAGTGGTTGTCTATAGGCGTAAAGTCTTCTAAACCACTATAATAAACGTTATCTTATCTTATCTTCGCTTCAAGCGAAAGTGAATAACAAATGGCAGACAGTATAACTTACGCAAGATGAAAATAAAAATAGTTCATTTGTTTGTTTTACTTCAAGAAGTTGTCATCTAATTGTCAATAACAAGAAAATAGTTGCTCGAACTAGAAATAACAATGGAGGTTTATTCAAACTCACAGCCAAAACTATTCGACTATTTGTAAATGTTGTAAATGTTTTGCTAATTTATTGAGCGCCTTTTCCGCTTTGTTCAAAGGCGCTGTTCTTTTACATGCCCCACGGAGAGAACGATTTTACCCGCTAAATTTTTCGTTGACATGGGCTACTAGGCAGTGAGTGGGAGTCGAACCGTGAAGCTCTCACATTCAAGGCTAACCCTTTACCAACTCAGCTAACCTAGCACTATTTAATTCTAATGCCCAAGTAAATTTTTGTTAATGTCAAAGATGCATTACAGTGATATCCTGAATGAATGGGACGTCAAAACAAAAAACATGGTAAAAGGAAACAAACAATATTCAATATTCGTTAATAAAAACTACGAAGGTTATTCTCATTGGATATGAAGGCAAGATGGCTACAGAATTTTTGTTTGATGTGTTTCAAGCAAGAGACAAGTTTTTACCACGTTTTTCTCAACTTGCTTTCTTGTCTGTTTGTCCTATGTATAACTATATATTTTGTTTTTATATTCAAGAGACGTTCTATCCTGTTTGTAAAATAGCTGATGGTTAGTAAAAAGTGCCCCTCGTTTTAAGTTTTAAAAAATTATGACTTTCGCTACACAAATGTCCACAATTAATGCGTTCCTCCACCAAGACATTTCTCACACAGCACAGATAAAAATTATTTTCTGCTTTTTTATTTCACAAAAACGTGGTATTAAAAAACAATTTTTTAAAATATTTTTTTAGATGAAAAAGTTATCAAGTCAAATGTTATCAAGAACAATTTTTGCTGAGAATGCTATTTCAGTTGGTGAGAAATCAAGAGATGAAAGGAAAAACATTGTAAACGATAAAATTCTAAAGATATTTCTAGTTGTAGTTCTATTTCGACTGACAAAGAAGATGAACATGATTGCGCAGTACGAAAAATATTCAAAAATTATCCACTCTACTTAAGTAATTTAATAAAAATACTTCCTAAGTCTGGTCTTCGATCTTCATCTCTTAGGCACTTCCGTATTTTTTCTGTTGAGCATTCCTTTGCTAAACGCTCTTTTTTCTACTCTGGTCCCTTTTTCTGGAACTTTTTTCTACTTCTCTCACAGTTTTCCGTCGTGGACTTAGAACTTATTTATTTAATAAGTTTGTTTCCAAGAGTTATTGGACGATAAGGATAAAGCGCTATAAAAATTTAATCGATTGATTCTGTAGTACAGAATCTGTACCACTGATCTCTATAATATAACTGGATTGTGCTTAGCCCATTATTGCAATAGACATTTACATTGGGACGATGACGGTTTTTCGCCTATAACTTTGTTATTTTTTAAAATAAATTTATTTTTTCACAATTATATTTCTTTTCTAAACATCTTTCTAACGATCTATTGCACAACTCCAATATGCATGAAATTTGTTTTTTTTTGCAAGATAGTTGGGGTATCCAGCAGCGCTGCTAACTTCTGCCTCATTGCAGATTTAGAGATAGACCATCAAAAATTACGGTTTTTTTAAATATCGTTATATATCATATTACGATTGCAGCGACACTTAACCCTAACACCGTTACGTAAAGTTTTAACATACAAGTTTTTATTCAAGTACAAAACAAGTGAAAAAAACCGCTTGAATTATATTAACAGAATCACATCAAAAATTTAACATAGAATAGAACACATGCAAACATCTGAAAAATTGATCATCTAGATTTTCAAACTGAAACATGAAGTGAATCCATCAACACATTTGAGCCTGATGACAGTGACTGATAAGGTTGTTGTCCTCCAACAAATACATTGATTGTGCCTAATAAATAAAACAATGAATAGATATTTCATAGCAGCAATCTATATTCAACCCTAATAATTTTTAACCCACCAGCTTGCAATCGGAATCCTACAGAATCATCCCAAATTTTGAGCTGGCTACTATGGAATGTTAATGTTACATCAAAAGGTCTCTCGGAAACCGGAACCACCTTTCTTGAAACAGCAACAAGCTGAAGTTGTGGCATTACAATAGATTTTGGAAGGTCCTCCCAACTAATGTAGAACAACCTGAACAACCTACAAGACATGACAAACATAAAATTAGGTATTTTCTAAACTAAGAGAAAGAATATATATAGCAAAAATATCGCTAAAATATTATTAAAGCTCTATTCATGAATCTCTTAAAAATTACAATGAACATTTTAACTCTATTAAAAAACTATATAACAGAATAAAACTAACTTCTTCAGAATCAATTGATCCCATGTTTTGAACTCGTAAATTTACATTGACGACATCATATTCAGATTTAATAATATATTTACTGAGACTCAGTCCTGAATATAAGAATTTCGTGTAAGAAAGACCATAGCCGAATGGATAAAGTGGAGTATGTTTGGAGTATCTATAAGTTCTTCCCTCCAATGAATAATTTTCCATTGGTGGGACCTGTAAAATAGAAATAATGTGGCATAACAATAGATTATTCAAAATTAATAATAATAACAATATGACTCTGCCAAATATAACACAAGTTTACACTAACTTGATCTAGAGAGGTAGGCCATGTATAAGGCAATTTACCAGAAGGACTGACTACAGTTCCATCATTGTCATTGATAAACAGAACTTTTCTTAGTGCACTGCCAGTTGACTGGGCAGGATAGACACATTGAATAATTGCTCCAACATTGTCAGACATATTTGCCATTCTTAAATCCACAGGACATCCAGTAAATAACAGCAAGACAATTGGCTGTTTTACTATCGTCAAAATATTTATTGAAAATTTATGAAACCTATAATAGACATTTGTTTTTTAAATTTTGTTAATCTATTAAACTAAAAACAAGACCATATTTAATGACATCTTGAAGAAGCTGATTCTGATGTCCAGGAAGATCCATAGATGGTCGATCTTTGGATTCACTTTCAATTGATTGACCTAAAACATTTCACAGCACACATTTTGGAAAAATTAAAATATAACTCAATAAAACTCACCCGTTCCAAGACAAACAATAATCACATTAGAGCTAAGAGTTGCATTTATAACAGAAGTAGAATCATACTTTTCACATTTGTTTGATTCACAGCCCGATACAAGAATAGTTGATTTGGCCGCATCTTTGAGCCCTTGATAAGGGGTTGAAGAAATTTGGGATCAATATTTGGCGTATAACCTCCAAATAACTGCCTTAAATTATCTAACATGGGTCCTATGATCAGAAATTCACAAAATTTTAAAAAGAAATTAACTAATCTAGAACATTTTTAGTTAATATAACTATTTTAATATAAAACAAAATTTAAATTAATTTCTAACTGCAAGTTTTTCAATGGTTCCCTCTGTGAATGGAAGAGTATTCTTGATGTTCTTCAGCATGACAAATGTCTTTGTTGCCACATCTATTGCAAGTTTTCTGTGGTAAGGACTTTGAACAACATCCGATTCTTTTATCGTTGAGTATGGATTCAAATTAGGTGGATCAAACAAACCTTTATGTCAATTAGAAAAAATATAAGCAAAGTTTGACTAAAAATAAATTCAATCCTTAAGATGCTAATCAAAGTTATTTTACCTAACTTCATTCTAGTATAGAAGAGAGTGCAAGTTCGGTTGTATATTGTTGCAAAAGATACCAAATCTTTTCTACTGCTTCTTCCAAAAGGTTATATGTTAAAGGAGTATCACCATGAAGTTCAAGGTCCACTCCTGCACTGGCTGCAAGAGCTGCGGCTTGCAGATGATCTGGAGCATATTTGTGCCCAGTCACAATGTTTTCTAAGGCATCCATGTCACTGATAATAAACCCTTTGAAATTATATTCTCCTCTTACCAAATCTGTCAATAAAGTCTTGTGGGCACCTGCTGGGATTCCATTGATGCTTCAAATAGTATTTATTAATTTATTAAAAATTAAAAAATTTCATTATGGCACGTTCAGTATTGTTCAGCTATTAATTTGCTCGCTTTACAACTGTATAACTATAGCTTCAATAATTTCTATTTAATGATAATGTGAATGCATTCTATCATATATTCATTCCTATAAAGCATTATAAAAATGTAATCAATTAAGAATAAGAATAGCAAGTTAAACCTGTTATAACTGCACATTAGATTGAGGGCTCCAGCATCAATGAATGCTTTAAAATGAGGCAAGTAGGACAATCTCAAATCTCTAGTACTGAGCTTTATTAAAAGTAAAATACAATTTCAATAAAGAAACTAATATAATTACACCATTAGTTCACAAATGGATCTGGAAAAATACCTGCCCTTATCAATGAAAAATTGCTTTATTAAAATATTGGTCTTATCAGACTGTTTTGGTATTTGTCATTGCTTTGAACCTTGATAAAAAATTTCTTTCAATTACGGCAGAGCTGCAGAAAGTCTATAAAAATAATTAGTTAAGTATTTAATGCTCTTGGAACAAAACCTGCAGTTTGTAAACTAAAAAATCTGAAAATAAATGTGCTAGGCAATTTTTTAGCAACTAAGAAGCTTAAATTGTGTGAGTATTTTCTAGAAAGAACAACACATTATGACAGGCAAAAATTACAGTTCATATCAGTGTAACAATTCAAAGGCGGTGATTGGGGGGGCGATGGCTGCCAAGATTTTTTCCAACAAATAGAAAAAATATCTTCATTAGCTCACTAACGATTGAGTATTTAGATTAGTTGATAAACGTAGTATTTTTCATACATTTTGAATTATATCTACTTATTTATATCATATATACATACATTTATTTATAGAACATATATATGAACAATATTTTATATAATTCTAGATATGGGCATAGAGACATATAGTTTGCGCCCATCATTTCCTTTATGTTATGTTATGTTATGTTATATATCTCCACTAATATTTTTCAATCTTTTAGATACTTTTTGTTACTTTCATAATTTAAACGTTTTTTTTGTCTGTGTTCAATAAATAAAAGATAATATTTGTGTAATGTTTTTTTAATTAATATGATGTTTTACATGAAAATACAACATACTAGTGTATTTTGACATTTGAGTTCAAAGATTCTCTAAATTAAATTTAAAAAACCTTTGCCCCCCAAGATTTTTCTGTAACAATTCAAATTAGTTTATGCACCAAACAAATTAAGTTAAAAAATTAAATTTGATACAATTCAGTTATAATCAAAAAGTTTAGCAAAAGATGTTTTATTATAATCATGACATATTGTATATTAATCAGTAACAGATCCAAGAAAATTTTTAATAATTTTTAATAACTTTATATGTAATAAAGCCAACCAGGTTTGTGAAAATGAGGCACAACCAAACTTTTAAACATTGTTAGAGAGAAAGTTGATTAATTTTTTGCAAAAATTTTAAAAATAAGAGAAAAATTTATAAGCCCTTGTCTTGGGCCTTTAATAAAAGACAAAAATAGGAGTGTCTGGTTTAAACCTTAGGCCCTGACATTATTCAGCTAATTACAAAATTATCCAAAATCTATTATATAAAAACCCCAAAAACATCACAAACAAGCCATTGACCAATCCAGATCCACTGCTGTATTAGCTTTATAACACATATACGAACATTCATGGTTTGTAAATGGTTTACCTTAGCATCAAATGTCATTCTAGAACTAGGAATGTTTTCAGGACCAGAATGGACTGCAAAATGCTTCCAACCTGATATTGCTTTAACATATTTTGGATGATTTCCCTGAATTCCTTTAACATAGCTTGTTGCAAAAATTCCTGTTAGAAATGAGTCTTCACCATACGTCTCTTGTGACCTACCCCATAAGGCATGTCGAACAGGATTAATGACAGGTGCAAAGCAGTTCAATCCTTGACAATTAAAAATATGTTTAGTTGCAATACAAATATTTTCACTATTTATATAATTTCAGTAAGCTTTTAAACAGCACTGAAAAAACAACCAAAATTTTGACAACAGAATTCTTTGTGAGATCATATTACCATTTCCAAAATACCTATAACTTGTTATAGATAAATTAACCTGGCCATATATATTTTCTAATTACTTGATAAATCCAGACTCATAGCCAGAGGAGCAGCCCCTCTTGAAAGCATGTTTGTTCATAAATGTCCTCTCATGCACAAAATTGAAAAGTTTTGAAACTGAAGGAATGGAAGTAGTTAGGCTACTTAGCAACAGTAACTGATATCCTTAAATTTTATTATTTGAACATAGTCTTCTGAATATTTTCAGTTTTGAAATGCCAGTTGAAATGATTACAAGGGACGGATCCAGGGAATGGGGAATGCATCCCCCACCAGAGTATTAATTAACAAATTTTTGGACATTATATTTCCAGTAATATGGAAAATAAGCTAATAACAAAATTTGGCCTTATTAGGATGCGATTTCCCTGCAGCCATAGTTAAAAATACTTGACTCACCTTTGGCATCTTCGTTATTCCACCAACTAACAAAACTTCATCAATGTCCTTTTTTGGTTATTTTGGCCGATTTAGTGGCCATTTCTATGCTCTTTTTACACAAAGGGATTGTTCTTTTATTAAGCAGACCATCAACAAGGTTTTCAAATACTTTTCTTGTTAGCTCCATTTCAAAATCAACAGACAGTCCAGGAATATCTATTTTTATTTTATTATTCTTAGATAATTGATTTTTGGTAGTTTATTTTTTAAGTTATTTAACAAACTGTTTGTGATGAAATAGAATAGGCTATGAAAATAGAAAACTTGACTATATTTCAAAATTTTAACTTATAACACTGATTCGTTTAGTATGAGTCATTCCCTAAACTGGATAAAAGCAAAGCATTAAACATATGATGTAAAAAACCGTATTTCGATCTTGTGACAATGAATTTTATTAAAGTGTAAATTTTTTTTGAAACAATTTTTTAATTAAGTAATTGTTTATACATATAAATTCACAAAATGTTACTTTGAAAGATTTTTTGCAATAAATAAATAAATCAAGAAATATAAGGGATAAGTCATAGATAATGGGATAAGTATAAATATAAGTCTTTCAAAACTTACATGTTTTAATATTAGAAAATTAGAAGTATCTCGTCAAAACTGAAGATTTTTTTTGTTTTTATCAAACTGTCAGATATTAAATAAAGAGCTTTTTCTATAATTAAATGCTTTGGATCGAACCTGGTCCAAACAAATTAAAATCACTAAATTTCATGCCATGCCTTCATCAATAATTGCAAAATAGTAAAAAGTCGGTAATAATAATTTCATTAAATATATCCGCAAAGCGTCAAACTTTCTGCAATTATTATTCTTCTTATTTTAATTATTAATAATATTATTAATAACGAAAATTAATTAATTTGCTAATATTATTCCTATTATTGGAAAGTTCGACGCTTTGCGGATACATTTAATGAAATTATTATTAACGACATTTTACTATTTTGCAATTATTATTCCTCTTATTGTAATTATTAATAATAATATTATTTACGAAATATAACTAATTTGCTAATATTATTCCTATTATTGGAAAGTACGACGCTTTGCGGATATATTTTGAGCATACGTCAAAACTCAATATAAACAAGTTGAAAATAAATAAATCACCGGCGGGGTTTCCCAATATCAGCCATTGAAGGTTGGGTTTTTTTGTAGGCGGTATTTTTCATTATCAGCCATTAAAGGTTGGGATTTTTTGTAGGATGTTTTTCCATTATTGCCCAAGTGCTGGTTTATATAAAATTATATTTATATAAAACTATTTTTTTTTATTTTTTGTAAACATTTAATTCATATACCTAATGACAAAAAAAACTCGTCACCCAACAACCGAAATTATGGACCACAAAATTCTGATGTCACACGAGCTTGACTGGAGACAAACAAATAATTGAGTTCGGTAGCGTATACCTGATTTATCTTTTGCTATAAATATAAACGTCTTAATAGTTAGAAATTGTTAAGAATATTTTTTTATAATAGTATCTTCTATTTATTGAGCCTAAAATATAATTTTTAATATATTTTAAAAAATTTTCACATCGCTTTATTAAGTTATTATCAACTTGAAAATAATTAGCTATAGCTTAATATAAATTTAACGACAAAGATAAAGCCATTTAAAGCCGTATCGGCACTGTAAATAAGGTTTGTTTGTCTCCAGCATAGATATCTATGGTCTCCAGTGTGTATTTTGTGACGTCATGACTTTTGTGGTCCATTCGGCTTAATAAATAACCAAGATTCAGTAAATAACGTATTCGGTTGAATTTTAATTGTAATTATTAATTATAAATAAAATAACAAAAAATTTCTATATTTTTGTTAACATTACGCATTGCGCATTGTATATTCTTTAAAATAAGGCGATCCAGGCCGAATTTGTCAAAACCATTTCTTAGTGAGCACTTAAAACTCAAGAGAAAGATATGTTCCAAATTTCATTACATTCCGTTCAGTTGGTTTTGCGATTTCGTGATGAGTCAGTCAGTCAATCAGTGGTATTTGAGTTTTATATACTTAGATAGCTGCAAAAACTAATTAAAAATTATTAAAGAAAGTTCTTTGCTTTTTTCACAAGGTTAACAGCTCATTTTAGCCCTGCGTTAGTTAATAGTTGCAGATACATCTCCTACAAAAGTTTTATGATTGGCCGTGAGGGGAGGATAAACTTTCTCCATCGTCATATATGGATTAGTCTCTAACACCAAAGTACTTCCTGTCTCGGATCAAAATTTGATCTTTTTTCTTGCCCTGCTCTTTTTCCCAGGCTTGGAACTGGCTCACAAAAGCGAGGTGGAGTTTAACACACAGTAACATTTTTTATAAGAGGTATTCTTTTACACCTATGGCTGTTACATGCTATTCATGCTAAACTCTAACCAAATTTCCAGAAGCGCTATAAAAACTGACGCATTGATTGATTGCAATTAAATATACTACTCTTCTTTTCTTTATTTTTTTAATCAAGAGTAAATTATTTACTCAAATTGTAGTTTTTAAAAATCGAAATTTTACTTATAAGCATTCGATATATTTGCTGTCTATATAGTGTTAACTAATTTGTCGATGGTTATTGTCAGTTATAAGCGGTTATATAAAGGCTGACATTTACTAATAACTAGTTCCGTCTTGTCTAGTGCGATCGTTTTGCGTCAAAGTTTCGTGATGCTCCGTAATACTAAACTCTGTTTCCTCTTAGGAAAACAGTCATGGTCTGTTACACGATCGATTGGCTCGTTTGCGAACAACAACTTATACGTTAGTTTTTCTTTTAATAATAATTTATAGACCTTTGCATCAAGTGTTTAAAAACTGAAATGATTGTATGTAGGAAGCTTCCTGTTGTAAACAATATTTGATCTTTTTAATTGTCCCTCCTTCTTTATCCAGGCTTGGGACTGGCTTGCAAAAGCAAGGCGTAGTTTTATGATAGTTTTATATCAAAAAGTATAATTGTTTACATTATTTTGACGGATTTATATAAATAGAATAAGTGTTTAGATTGTTAGATCGTTATAACTTTTACCAAGTCTGTAGGCGCAGGTAGCCGGGGCAATAAGAGGTAAAATTGCTACTGAGCCGGTGGTTTTGCCAAAACAATTGATTCTTTGATCAAATGATAAAGATGTACTTGAATTCTAAAGGATTAGGGTTATGGTTTAATTTTAGGCGCGACTGTCGACTCAGTAGCAATTTTACCGATTATTTCCACGGCTAACCGCCGGGGCAATAGCAGCAACTTGTTTAGAGTTTAGATCAGTTTATAATTAATATTATTGCAAACGTCACTAAACACCCCGATTCAATCAATCAAGTTCTTTCGAGCACGCTATTTTCAATCTCTATTTTCGTCCAAGCTACACGACGCGTAGGGATGTGCCATATATATAGAATACTATTCTAAGAATAGGTATATCGGATATGAGCAGGTTTTGGGTGAGATACCAAGATGGCCTCCGAGTGTTTTAGTTTCAATAAAAGTGATCTTTATCTTTGTAATAGTTACTTGATTGATGTTTGTACATAGGCACTTTTTGGCCTGTAAAGTTTTTTGGTCATAAAATAAATTATTTGGATTTCCATGAACTTGAAGTTTTTTTTAGTAAATGTAAATTTTTACAATGTTAAACAAATGTAAAAACATAAAATATAACGGTCATGATTTTAATATCAATTTCTTTAAAATCTGGACTGGTTTTTCGACAGGACGAATCTGTTAGTAACATCTGTTCAGATTATCAATGTGATATTAGAGAAGACATTGTCGGAATTGATTTTGGAACAACGAACACTCGTGTAGCTGTCGGTGACAGGGTTGGTTATAAAGTCTTGACCGAAATTCCTTCAGTTTTGTATATAGAAAAAAATGATAAACAAATGGTTAGTAAATGGTGGGATGTGTATTACAAACTGCATCACAGGAATAGTATACTTGATATAAAGAGACTGCTGTCAAATGACATTGATGGTGATTTTCGGGAATACATTCAGGACTACATGTAAGATTTTTTTAAGATTATATAGCTATGAAATATTGAAAAAAATACAAATTTGTTTAACAAGTTGAACTTTTAATATTTTCAATAAAGGAAAACCGTTCCATTCAAAATAGAATATAGTCCAGGAGAAAAAGATCCTTTAATCAGTGTCCCAGTCACTGAAAAGCGTTATAAACCATATGAAGCTGTTGCACCTCTTTTGAACTATATGAAGAAATCAGCAGGTTTATTTTGTTGCTATTGTAGAATAATTGAAAATTTGTACTAACCATTAAATTTCAACTAACAGAAGGGCATTTCAAAAAAGTAGTCTGTAATGCTGTTGTCACTGTTCCTCATACTTGTAATTATTATGAGGACAACGAAAGATGGGAGGTACCAATTGAGGTATCTAATATTTTATTTATAAAACTTTGTTTATAAAAGTTTTGATATAAATGTTATATCAAAAGTTTAACCAGGGTTATTCGACTAAGAGGCTCTACAAAGAAGCTGCAAGCCTTGCTGGATTTAAACGAATTGATTTAATCAAAGAACCAATTGCTGCTGTGCTTGCACTGGATTCATTGGATCCTAAAAAATCTACTTCTGGCGATAAACTGTTAGTTGAAATCCGTTCTCATTTATTTACAAATTATAGTTTTTAGTAATTTGATAATTGCATTAATTAAAAAATTTTCTTTTGTTGTTTTAGGACTGCTGTTTATGATTTCGGCGGTGGAAAATTTCAGGTGTCCATAGTAAAATCTGAAAATGGGCATATTAGTTTTATAACAAAATGTGCCCCATTGCTCAATGGATATCTTATCGACAACATTCTTATGAATTATTTAAACCAAAAATTCTTTGAAGAGGTAGGTACATTCTATAACATCACAATCGACAATTTTTATTTACTATCAATGAATAACAGGTATAAGCCACAACTTCAACATTTGTATCCACTGTGGGCCCTAATAAGTTGTCATTGATTATCGACGTCATGAAATTTGCTTTCCCGTTGGCTTTCCAACTTTCCAGCTTCCGGTCGGTTTCCCGCTCCGGTTTGCTCTCCCGTTCCCGTTCTCGATCGAAAGGGAAAGCGACCGAGAACAGGAAAGCTACCGGGAGAGGGAAAGCAACCGGGAGCGGGAAAAGGGCCGGGAACGGGAAAGCGGAGAAGGAAATGGGAGCGAGAGAGACAAACATATATATATATATATATATATATATATATTTGCAGACTGGTATTGATCTCAGAAATAACGAAACAGCATTGTGGCAACTTAGAGGAGCAGCAGTTAAGGCAAAAATTAAGCTATCCACAGAGGCTAAAGTCAAAATAAACATTGATGATCTGGCTAAAACGTTCAATGGTGAATCGAAAGGTTTGGAGATGGAGCTGACAAGAAAAGAATTTGAAAACAGGATTGATGATTTGATTACAAGGACAATTTTTTTGGGTGAAGATTGCATTAAAAAATGTGCATATCCATGGGGCATTGAGAAAAAAGACATTGATGAAGTTTTGTTGGTTGGTGGAGTGACAAAAATGCCAAAGGTTAGTCAAGCTGTTATTAGTAAATATGTTATTAAGTATATATGATATAAGTAGTAGTTATTAAGTATATATGTATATTTGCGCTTCTAGAAGTAAATGTAACCTTAAGGTTGATTTTTTTTATTTGAACAATAATGTTATTTAAAATAACAGATACTGCTCTATTAAAACTGAAATTATTACATACCCTAGTGCAGTGCAATATCCCCATCTTGCTCTTGCTTTTACAAACAACAGATTTATCTTATTAACGAATAATTTTGTTTTGTCTAAATTTAAATAACTATAATTTATATATATATAAATTATATAAATAACTATAAATTATGTAAACAACTATAATTTATATATATATATATATCCATGGGGCTCTCCCATGTATATATATATATATATATATATATATATATATATATATATATATATATATATATATATATATATATATATATATATATATATATATATATTCTATACACTGATACTATGAGATGTGAACTATAGATATAATGATTATAAATAATCAGTTTTAATTTCTATTTCAAAAAGGTCAAAGCTATGGTTGAAGAATTTTTTGGGAAAGCACCCAACAGTAAACTTGATCCAGGAGAAATACTTGCTATCGGAGCTGCTGTTGCTGCAAGAAGATCCAAACAATATTTTGAATATTAATAATTTTCTATGATATGACATCAGTATTGGTTTTATATAAATACGTTTTATACAACAACCTTTTTTGTATAATCACTTCTAATATAAACTTGTCACAGAACACTCAAACATGCTTATGGTTTACGCATTAATCAATCCACACAATTAAAATGCCGTTTGTGCCACAAGATTTCATAATTTTTGCATCCATAAGTGACGTCATTGTTCATATTGGAACTTGCATTTAATTATAACATGAAATTAATTATTAAATTACTAGCAGTGCCCGTAGCGGCTTCGCTCGCATGAAATTAGAGAGTTTGAACCGTGCATCCATAGTAGAGATCAATTTTTTAGGTCTCGGCTCGCCCCGTCGACAACTTAGCCCAGCCCGTTTTAAAAACCTAAACTCCTGGCCCGGAACAGCCCGTTTGAATTAGGCCCGGCCCATTCTTACAGGCCTAGAAGTTCTATATACTTGATGAAAAACTTCGGCCCGTCCCACCTTGACTTCAGGTTTGGCCCGGCCCAACTGAAGACCCTAAAATCACTAAAATATCTATATAATTGGTGAAAAACCTCGGCCCGTCCCACTTTGATTTAAGGTTTGGCCTGGCCCGTGTGAAGACTCTAAAACAACGGCTTGGCCCAACCGGTGATAAACTGGACTTAGCTACTTTTAACCGGCACAAAACTTCAAAATACTAATTTTTACATTTGTAGTACTTACAGTTTTTGAGTAGCAGTTATTTTGAAATCAAATAACCCTTATTTCCACCCCACATTTGAGGTCCTGGAAACCAAATTTTTAAAAAATGTTGAAACTTATATCATTATTTTTTGAGTAAATACTAAATACTAATTTTGACATCTGTAGCATTCACAGTTTTTGAGTAGCAGTTACTTTAAAAACCAAAGAAACCTTTTTCCACCCCACATTTGAGATCATGAAAACCAAAATTTCATATATCCTTATTTTTAGAGTAGAAACTAAATACTAATTTTTACTTTTGTAGCATTTACAGTTTTTGAGTAGCAGTTACTTTAAACACCAAGTAACCCAATTTTCCACCCCACATTTGAGGTCCTGAAAACCAAATTTTCAAAAAATGCTAAAACACGTATTTCATTATTTTTGGAGTAGAAACTAAATACTAATTTTTACTCCTGTAGCATTAACAGTTTTTGAGTAGAAGCTACTTTAAAAACCAAATAACCCAATTTTCCAACCCACATTTGAGGTCCGGGAAACCGAATTTTTAAAAAATGGTGAAACACGTATCTTTTTATTTTTCAAAAAAAATCTATATACCAAATTTCAAAATCTCCTCATTTTTGGTTTTCGAGATATACATTGTTTTAGAAAAAAGTTTGTTTTCCAGTTTTTCCCTCAGGAGCAAAATTTTCAAAAATCCTTTCTTAGCGGATGTTTACGCTATAAAAGTAATATAAGTTCCAAATTTCACGTTCCTAGGATGAGGCGTTTGAGCTCGGCGTTGATTATCAGTCAGTCATCTGTCAGTCAGTCAGTCAGTCAGTCAGGACATGTTCTTTTATATATATATAAATATATATATATATATATATATATATATATATATATATATAAACTAGCAGTGCCCGTAGCGGCTTCGCTCGCATGAAATTAGAGAATTTGAACCGTGCATCCATAGGTGTCGGCTCGGCCCGTCGACAACTTGGCCCAGCCCGTTTCAAAACCAAAATTCTTGGCCCGGCACGGCCTGTCTAATTTGGGCCCGGCCCGTTTTTACAGGCCTAGAAATTTTATATACTTGATGAAAAACTTCGGCCCGTCCCACCTTGACTTCAGGTTTGGCCCGGCCCGTCTGAAGACCCTAAAATCACTAAAATGTCTATATGCTTAGTGAAATACCTCGGCCCGTACCACCTTGATTTAAGGTTTAGCCTGGCCCGTAAAAAGACCCTAAAATAACGGCTTGGCCCGACCGGTGATAAACTGGACTCAGCTACTTTTAACCGACACAAAACCTCAAAATACTAAGTTTTACATCTGTAATGCTTGCAGTTGTTGAGTAGCAGTTATTTTAAAATCAAATAACCCTTATTTTGACCCCACATTTGAAGTCATGGAAACAAAAGTTTTAAAAAATGGTGAAATACGTATATCTTTTTGTTTTAAGTAGATACTAAGTATTATTTTTTACATCTGTAGCAATTACAGTTGTTGAGTAGCAGTTACTTTTAAAACCAAATAACACTATTTTCCACCCCACATATGAAGTCCTGGAAACCAAATTTTCAAAAAATGGTGAAACACGTATATCATTATTTTTAGAGTAGAAACTAAATACTAATTTTTACTTTCGTAGCATTCACAGTTTTTGAGTAGTAGCTACTTTAAAAACCAAGTAATCTTATTATCCACCCCACATTTACGGTCCTGGAAACCAAATTTTAAAAAAAATGGTAAAACACGTATATCTTTATTTTTAGAATAGAAACTAAATACTAATTTTTACGTTTGTAGCATTCACAGCTTTTGAGTAGCAGCTACTTTAAAAACCAAGTAATTCTATTGTCCACCCCACATTTACGGTCCTGGAAACCAAATTTGTAAAAAATGGTGAAACACGTATATCTTTATTTTTAGAATAGAAACTAAATACTAATTTTTACATCTGTGGTATTTACAGTTTTTGAGTAGCAGTTACTTTAAAAAACAAATAACCCTATTTTCCACCCCACATTTGAAGTCCTGGAAACCAAATTTTCAAAAAATGCTAAAACACGTATTTCATTATTTTTGGAGTAGAAACTAAATACTAATTTTTATTCCTGTAGCATTAACAGTTTTTGAGTAGAAGCTACTTTAAAAACCAAATAACTCAATTTTCCAACCCACATTTGAGGTCCGGGAAACCGAATTTTCAAAAAATGGTGAAACACGTATTTTTTTATTTTTCAAAAAGAATCTATATACCAAATTTCAAAATCTATTCATTTTTGGTTTTCGAGATATACATTGTTTTAGAAAAAAGTTTGTTTTTCAGTTTTTTCCCCTCAGGAGCAAAATTTTCAAAAATCCTTTCTTAGCGGATGTTTACGCTATTAAAGTAATATAAGTTCCAAATTTCACGTTCCTAGGATGAGGCATTTGAGCTCGGCGTTGATTATCAGTCAGTCAGTCAGTCAGTCAGTCAGTCAGTCAGTCAGTCAGGACATGTTCTTCTATATATATATATATATATATATATATATATATATATATATATATATATATATATATATATATATATATATATATATATATATATATATATATATATATATATATATATATATATATATATATATATATATATATATATATATATATATATATATATATATATATATATATATATATATATATATATATATATATATATATATATATATATATATATATATTACCACTTACAGTTTTTGAGTAGCAGTAATTTTTAAAATCAAATAACTATTTTGAACCTTACAGTTGAGGTCCTGGAAACCAAATTTTTAAAAAAATGCTTAAACACGTATTTCTTTATTTTTGGAGTAGAAACTAAATACTAATTTTTACTTCTGTAGCATTAACAGTTTTTGAGTAGCAGCTACTTTAAAAACCAAATAACCCAAAAAATGATGAAACACGTATATCTTTTTTTTGAGTAGATACTAAGTATTAATTTTTACATCTGTGGCAATTACAGTTGTTGAGTAGCAGTTACTTTAAAAACCAAATAAATCTATTTTCCACCTCACATTTGAAGTCCTATAAACCAAATTTTCAAAAAATTGTGAAACCCGTATATCATTATTTTTAGAGTAGAAACTATATACTAATTTTTACTTTTGTAGCATTAACAGTTTTTGAGTAGAAGCTACTTTAAAAACCAAATAACCCAATTTTCCAACCCACATTTGAGGTCCGGGAAACCAAATTTGTAAAAAATGGTGAAACACGTATATCTTTATTTTTAGAAAAGAAACTAAATAATAATTTTTACATCTGTGGTATTAACTGTTTTTGAGTAGCAGTTACTATAAAAGACAATTAGCCGTATTTTCCACCCCACATTTGAAGTCCTGGAAACCAAATTTTCAAAAAATGCTAAAACACGTATTTCATTATTTTTGGAGTAGAAACTAAATACTAATTTTAACTCCTGTAGCATTAACAGTTTTTGAGTAGAAGCTACTTTAAAAACCAAATAACCCAATTTTCCAACCCACATTTGAGGTCCGGGTAACCGAATTTTCAAAAAATGGTGAAACACGTATCTTTTTATTTTTCAAAAAAAATCTATATACCAAATTTCAAAATCTCATTTTTGGTTTTCGAGATATACATTGTTTTAGAAAAAAGTTTGTTTTCCAGTTTTTTCCCCTCAGGAGCAAAATTTTTAATATTCCTTTCTTAGCGGAAGTTTACGCTATAAAAGTAATATAAGTTCCAAATTTCACGTTCCTAGGATGAGGCGTTTGAGCTCGGCGTTGATTATCAGTCAGGCATCAGTCAGTCAGTCAGTCAGTCAGTCAGTCAGTCAGTCAGTCAGTCAGTCAGTCAGTCAGTCAGTCAGTCAGTCAGTCAGTCAGTCAGTCAGTCAGTCAGTCAGTCAGTCAGTCAGTCAGTCAGTCAGTCAGTCAGGACATGTTCTTTTATATATATAGATTAAACACAACAACGAAGGGGATGGGCTCAGTTTAAACGTCTGGACAAATCGGAGTGAAACCGCTGACATAAGCGTTGTCAGGCCCGTAGGCAGGATTTAGTGGGTGGGGGGGGGCTATGAAAATTAGTAGAAGGGCTACTGACGAACAAGGGCACCGAAGAAGCCTGAGCGCGAGCGCCGCAGGTGCGAAGCCCCTCGCGATAAGGAGATTCGCCAAAGCATTTTGTAGCATTTGGCACAAAATGGCATCCAATTTTGGATATCCTATTATGTGATTTTAGATTTTCTAAGAGTTGCAGTATTGTTGCTCGTAATAACAAAAATTAACAATTTTCACAGGCAATTCTGTCAAATAACAGTATGCTTGTTGTTATCCACAATCTTGATTTTTGATGCGTGCATGGCACACCACTGGGAAGACAGCACTGACTCAAATTGTCCAAATTTAATTACTGATTAAGACAACCGTTATAGCCCACAATACAATAACTTGCTTATTTTATTTTTGATAAAAACTTGTACATCTGTATCAAATGCCAAGAAATCAATTAAATAAAATAGGATTTAAATATTTGTTTTGACAAAGATCAAACCACATTATAATAAAATGTACTATTTAGTTTACCTTCTCATTTTAAGTTACTAAACATCCATTCATGTGTTACACATATACAACTTGTCATCAGTTTCTAAACAATCTAAATATAAGATTAGATTATATATCAAGTCTATCATTAAATTTATATTGTTATAAAGATTGTGTGGTTTGACAGTAAGCTTTAAATTGTTTCTTCGAATTAATCAGTTCAGAATATTGGGGTTAATAGTATTGCAGTGTCAGACTGGCACTAAAAATAGTAAATTATGAAAATAGTTTGGATAATTGAAATTCATTCAAAAATCAAAAGCCAAAGTTTGTCAGCTAAGCTAAATTAGCTTCTTTCTCTGTTTTAAAATTGTAAGATTAAAGTTATTATAATATTGTAAGACTACGTCCAAGCACTGATTATAAAACTGATGACAATTTTCATGTTTAAAACATGAATGGGTGTGTAATAGCTTGAAATGAGAAACTAAACTAAAAAGTGCATTTCATTATAATATGGTTTGATCATTGTCAAGTCAATTATTTGAATCCGATTTTATTTTATTGCATTCTTGGTATTTGATAGGTATCCATATCAATTGCTTTACAGAGCGATTTTTTAAATGCCAGAAGTACAAGTTTGCTCTTTCTCTCATGGGACATTGATCTTTTCTGTGGTCGTAGTACTCGTGTTAGACAAGAAAATGAATTCTCACAAGTGGCAATCGAGATGTCAAGAGTCATTGCAGCTGAATAGAATAGTGCCAATTTAGAGTAGGAAATGCATCTTTATAGTCCAGCATAAAATTCATCATATCCTGGAGACTGCAGCCTGGTTGAAATTTGTTTTTTAGAAACCTACTTGCAATGAGAGCCTCGTCTGCAATATATTTTTCAACATCGTCATGCCTGTCTTGTTATAGCAGTTGCGTCAACGGTTTAAGGTCGTTGACATCTAAAAACTTGTCTGATGTTGGTAGAAGGGCAGACACTGCACAAGTCAAACCTTTAGAATAACTTAAATAACTATCAACAAAGCTCTCTATCAACTCTCCTAATATACTGTTCCACATGCTAAAATAAACAGCACAAAGCTGATTCTACTCTGGTGAACACTATTGCTCACCACTCTGTCCAAGAGTAGACATAACTACAGAATCACGTAACGTGCTACTCTGTACTTTTGCTCTTTTTTGGTATGGGTTGTAGCAATGGTTCATTCTACAGGCATGCAAATTATTATTATTAATTTTATATTTAAATTTATCTTTATTTATTTATTTTTATTTAATTTTATTTAATACATTTATATTTAAATTTAAATTACGGATCATAACTTCATCATCACTTGGCTGGCTTAGGTGTAAATAAAGTGAAAAAACCTGCCAAACATTTTAGTGGGGGGGGGCTTAAATTTTTAGTGGGGGGGCTATAGCCCCCCAGCCCCCCGCTAGCTACGGGCCTGAGTGTTGTTGTGATCATTTTTCTTGGTTTCGCTGCATGAATATTGGAGAGTCATTGGGTCATGTGGCTCAGAATTTTGAAAAGAAAAAAAACAATTAAAACATCCAGATGCTTTTAAAATCATGAAAATTTCAATTAGCTTGAAATGTTTTTAAAGTCACAATATTTTTATCTAACCTCGATTATAATTATTTACTCTCAAAAATTTCTGCTAAACTGCAGTTTGTAAATTTTTCATCAGGATCGGTGCATTAAAATTTCAGCTTGTTTCATTTCAAGTATTATGCATCAACATAATAATTAGCAATATTAAAAATGATTGAACAGTCTTTTTAAACTTCAAGTGTCACGGGAATATCTTTAAAATCATTGAATTAACACCGATTTCATGAGTTCTTTGGCTTCCAGTATGGCCTGAAAACAAATATAATGAAAATCAAGTGAATAAAGAAAAAAAATTCCAAATTTTTTATCATCTTCAGTTTTTGCAACATAATCTAATGTTTTTTGAAGAAACTTCTTAGCTGAATTTTTTTGTAAATAGACAAAATAGTGTTTAGGTATATGTCAGATAAAAAATTGTTAAAGGTTTTAATCCCTTCAATATTGAGAGTGCTGTAAAAAATTTGCTAACATTTATTCAGAAAAGCTGATGTGAGTCCAGTTGTTTCAGTGTTGTGCATGTTAATATTTGTTAAATATTTGAATACAAAACTTGAGTTTAATTTGTAAGTAGCCAAATTAATATATATATATATATATATATATATATATATATATATATATATATATATATATATATATATATATATATATATACTTATACCTTCTAATATAATCATCCTAATAATAATAAATATTTGTCGGGGTATCAGTATATGGGAAAAGTAAAACCATTACTATATATATATATATATATATATATATATATATATATATATATATATATATATATATATATATATATATATATATATATATATATATATATATATATATATATATATATATATATATTATATATATATATCTATATATATAAAAGAACATGTCCTGACTGACTGACAGATGACTGACTGATAATCAACGCCGAGCTCAAACGCCTCATTCTAGGAACGTGAAATTTGGAACTTATATTACTTTTATAGGGTAAACATCCGCTAAGAAAGTATTTTTGAAAATTTTGCTCCTGAGGGGAAAAAACTGGAAAACAAACTTTTTTCTAAACATTTTTTCAAAAATTTTTTTCTGAAATTTGGTATATAGATTCTTTTTGAAAAATAAAAAGATACATGTTTCACCATTTTTTGAAAATTCGGTTTCCCGGACCTCAAATGTGGGTTGGAAAATTGTGTTATTTGGTTTTTAAAGTAGCTTCTACTCAAAAACTGTTAATGCTACAGGAGTAAAAATTAGTATTTAGTTTCTACTCCAAAAATAATGAAATACGTGTTTTAGCATTTTTTGAAAATTTGGTTTCCAGGACTTCAAATGTGGGGTGGAAAATAGGTTTATTTGTTTTTTAAAGTAACTGCAACTCAAAAACTGTAAAGACCACAGATGTAAAAATTAGTATTTAGTTTCTATTCTAAAAATAAAGATATACGTGTTTCACCATTTTTTTTACAAATTTGGTTATAGGACCTTAAATGTGGGGTGGACAATAGGATTACTTGGTTTTTAAAGTTGCTGCTACTCAAAAACTGTGAATGCTACAAAAGTAAAAATTAGTATTTAGTTTCTACTCTAAAAATAATGATATACGTGTTTCACCATTTTTTGAAATTTTGGTTTTCAGGACCTCAAATGTGGGGTGGAAAAAAGGTTTCTTTGGTTTTTAAAGTAACTGCTACTCAATAACTGTGAATGCTACAGATGTCAAAATTAGTATTTAGTATATACTCAAAAAATAATGATATAAGTGTTTCAACATTTTTTAAAAATTTGGTTTCCAGGACCTCAAATGTGGGGTGGAAATAAGGGTTATTTGATTTCAAAATAACTGCTACTCAAAAACTGTAAGTGCTACAAATGTAAAAATTAGTATTTTGAAGTTTTGTGCCGGTTAAAAGTAGCTAAGTCCAGTTTATCACCGGCCGGGTCAGCCTTTATTTTAGAGTCTTCACACGGGCCAGGCCAAACCTTAAATCAAGGTGGGACGGGCCGAGATTTTTCACCAAGTTTATAGATGTTTCAGAAATTTTAGGGTTTTATTTGGGCCGGGCTAAACCTGAAGTCAAGGTGGGACGGGCCGAAGTTTTTCATCAAGTATATAGAACTTCTAGGCCTGTAAAAAGGGGCCGGCCTAATTCAGACGGGCTGTGCCGGGCCAGGAGTTCGGGTTTTTAAAACGGGCTAGGCTAAGTTGTCGACGGGCCTAGCCGAGACCTAAACAATTGATCTCTACTATGGATGCACTGTTCAAACTCTCTAATTTCATGCGAGCGAAGCCGCTACGGGCACAGCTAGTATATATATATAATCATAACAGTGTGGAATGACTAATTTTTTTCAGCCTTTAAGAAGTATTCCAGGGCCTGAAATCAAAATTTCTCAAGAAAATAATTTTATGTGTAAATGAACCAGTGAAATTTAAAATGATATTATTTATATAAAAAAACTTATTTGTATGAAGAAGTAGGATACCATGGAAGATCGGCAAAAACAAAACATCTATAAAATATAATACCTTAAAACCATTTAAGTTTAGAGTTTCATACTACAGTGGAAATCATAACAATAATAAAAATGGTATCAGTGGTGGCATCCTTATTGCTCAGTTCAATAGCCTTCTATATATAGAATATTAAAAATGGTGTTAAAAGTGCACCAGACCAGACCATGTATGTATTCTACAGGGCATTTGACCACATCTTCGAAACAATACAGACGTCAGAGCTTCAGAGGATAGCAAGTACCTCATTCACGCCTCCTACTTGGAGATCTACAACGAAGAAATCAGGGACCTTCTCGGCAAAGATATCAAACAAAAACTTGATCTGAAAGAAAATCCGGGTAAAGGAATTTACGTGCAAAGTAAATTGAATGAGACATTTTTTGTTTCTGATTTGTAAAACAAAATTGCACACCGATGGTCATTCAAGATTAAAAATGAATTTTGGAACAGACATCAACTGTTAATTTTGGAATGGTCCGGTGAAATTATGAGAATCTGTATTATACACATTTACTAAATATTATTTTTTTACAACTTATTTTCAAAAGAATCCAACCTGGTATTTTAGAGTTACAGAGTGTACTGCTGTAAAATATAAGTTCAGTTGAGCTTGAGTTGTGCTTCAGATTTGTCTAAGCACCTGTGCAAGAATGTGACCGACTGCGAAGGCATCATGGATCGCGGATGGAAGAACCGATCTACTGGCTCGACTTTGATGAATGCAGACTCCTCGAGAAATCATTCCATATTCTCGATCCACCTGGAACGATGCGACAAAGATTCGGCTGGAGAGGAGCACATCAAAGCTGCCAAACTCAACCTGGTTGATCTTGCCGGGCAGAGGCGTAGCGAGGGTTATTGGCGCCCGGGGCGAAACTATAAATTTTGCGCCCCCCTGGGCCTCCCCCCGTTGCAATGAAGAAGTTAAAGTTAAACACAATTTGAAGCCATTTCAAGTGAAACGAATTTTAATTGTAATCTATATACAGAGTATTACAGACGCAGAAAAAATGTCCGTGTTCGTTACAGTACTTTGCCTAACCAACAGTTAAGTTACAAGCTATAACAACGGCCCATTCATTCTTAAAATTATCGTGATAATAAACGTACGTTATACCAAATTTATTTTTCTCGCCTTCATGCTTGCAAATTTGTTAATAATATCATCGAAGTTGATTTTTTCAGCTGTTTCCTTCTCGACACTTAGCAGTGCAAAATCAGAAAGACGATCCTGACCCATAGATGCTCTAAGATACGAGAGTATTAGCTTTAGCATGCTGAAGGAACGCTCGCAACTGGCTATTGATACTGCAATTGTTAAAAGAATTTGCAGAGCAATGCGCAAGTTTGGAAAAACATCATCACCATATGACACAATGAAAGAAATGAGTTCCAAGGGAGTCGATGGTAAAGCATCAGCATCACCTCTTGCGTGGCTGGAGCATGAAGGGGTCACCAAGTTCCACCTTGCCTGAGCCGGAGATCTGTGCCTAGATTGTGGCTGGTGGGTTTGAAATGAAACACATGAATGACATGGCTCTATCCCTTCCTACTGTTTTTCTTGCATCTTACGCAAACTTTGAGAGAGTTAGTCTAGCATGAATATACTGTATCTTCTTCTTTGGCGCCTCCCCCAAGATGGCGCCCGGGGCAGCTCGCCCCCCTAGCTACGCCCCTGTTGCCGGGAGCAAAAGACAAGCAAAAATAGGTGAAGTTGTTTCAATAAATTTTTTTAATGCCTTTTCTCTCTTTTACCACTGATTTTCATGTCAATGTTAAAAAAGTTTTAAGGATTTTTTTTATATTCTTTTATATTTTTATATTCTGCTAAATAAAATATTTTGTTTCTAACATGAATTTGAAATTAAT
The DNA here is from genome assembly GCA_963978895.1 of Erpobdella octoculata. Lineage (NCBI taxonomy): Eukaryota > Metazoa > Annelida > Clitellata > Hirudinida > Erpobdellidae > Erpobdella > Erpobdella octoculata. Next base: position 47,298,589 of record OZ022238.1, on the reverse strand, counting down.
TCTCAGGTAGGAGCTTCAAAATTAAAAAAAAAAGAAAATTTGAAAATAAAACCTTTTTATTTTTTTATAGATATTTTGATTAAATTTCTCATTTGTATATAATATCAACATTTCTCATTTAAAAGTTTAAACGTTAATCAAATTAGTTTTCTTTTTCAAAAATTCCTTCATATACGTGACTCAGGAGCTACCGGTGACAGACTGAAGGAAGCAACCAAAATCAATCTGTCTCTGTCAGCGCTAGGAAACGTCATATCCGCCCTGGTAGACGGCTCACATACCGTACAGGGACTCGAAGCTAACAAGACTTCTCCAGGACTCGCTCGGAGGAAACACCAAGACCCTCATGATCGCATGCCTCTCTCCGGCCGACAACAACTACGATGAGTCTCAGCACGTTGAGGTACGCCAACCGATTTTGTCCTAATAAGCGCGTATGTGGCAAAGTTTGGTGATTATCTTTAAAACATTCAATATGCAGTTTTGTTGAAAATAAATTTTAAAACATTGAATTATTCTACTCTTTGATCATGTTATTAATGATTAATGATTAAGAAATAAATTTCAAAAAGTTAATTGAAAGAACCGAAAGTGCCAAAATCAATATAAAAAACAAAAAAGTTAAGAAAGTTTTTTTAGTTTATTTATCAACTATTTAAAATTTTTGTACGAGGGGCAAATCCATATTACACGAATAAATTTGTAAACAACACATTAATAGCAATAGTATAAAAATGTTATCAATTTTTCAGAAAGGGGGACTTTTCTTGCCCCTATGGGCGGGCACTCATGGATGCGGCCCCCTTAGCACTATATATATATAGTGCTATATATATATATATATATATATATATATATATATATATATATATATATATATATATATATATATATATAAATTGTATGCGTTTATATATATATATTTAATTAAAGAAACTTGAACAAGATCAAAAAAAATAAATTCTTTCTATCTAAAACCTTTTCAGTATCAAATGTTTTTAAATTAATAGTATTGAGAAATACATTTATTTATGATAAAATAAAGATCTTTTGGCAGCAACCGCAGCACCAATAGCAAGTATTTCGTCTGGATTAAATTTATGGCTTGGGGCTCGGCCAAATATTTCTTCAGCCATTTCTTTTACCTTTAAAAAAGTAAAAACTAGTTACAAAAACAGACTATATGGGGTTTTTAAGTTACCGCAATATTTAATCAAAGTATATATGCAGTGCAAAAGACAAATTTTCTTGTTGTTACAAAATCTTTAATAAACTTATGCAACTGCCTATATTAATCTGCATAAACAAAATTCTACCTATAGCAGCGTTTATTTACCAGTCCAGTAACACACAATATTTCCGATATATCACAACTGTCATCATAGAAAATAATTTTGATTGCTGAACAATGACATAACATTATTTATCAATAACATATTATGACTTACTTTTGGCATGTTTGTCATTCCCCCAACTAACACAACTTCATCAATGTCTTTCTTGGTAATTTTGGCTAATTTAGTGGCTTTTGATATGCTCTTTTCGCACAAAGGAATTGTTTTCTTAAGCAAATCATCGACAAGGTTTTCAAATTCCCTTCTTGTCAATTCCATGTTCAAACCTTTAGGTCGATAATTTGAATCATCAGTTAGGTAAGGAATGTCTATTTCGACTTTAGTATCTTCAGACAGCTTGATTTTTGCATTAACTGCTGCTTTTCTTAGTTTCATATATTCCATTATACTCTTGTAGCAAAACTTTCTGATGCCAGTCTGTGAAATTAAAATATTATTAATATTAAAATATTATTTTTTTTTAGAAAAAGCACAACATTTATTAAGCAAATTTATTTTTTGTTAAAAATAATTTAGCTTAGCAATGTCCGTTTTCGGTTCAGAATTTTTAGATAGTTTAGATTTTTGCATCAACTGCTGTCTTTCTAAGTGTAATAATTTTGATTCATGTAATACCAGTCTGAAAATATACAATTTCAAAAGTTTTGTTTGCGAGCTCGGAAAATTTAACTAAACATTGAAAACTCTAGTTTTAGTTGTTCTCTACCTATATATTTAAAGTTTTAATAAATTAGAACAGCTCTATTTTGCTGTTTCATTAATTAAATAAACGAAACTTATTACTTTTTCTGTGTACAATAATTTTGAATAATTAAATTTATTGTATGAATTCTCATTTATAAAAAATGTTTTAATGCATATAGAAAAGTTTACAAAACTATTACTACACATTGATTGGTAAGCATTTATTTTGTCATAAGCCATTTTTATAGCAATTATGAATATAAAATTCAATTTAAATTCTCTGATTCTAACTAAAAATTTTGAAGCGAAGTCACTTTCTAGACAGAATTACATTTTTCATACAGCTTTAGCTTAGTTTTTTTTATTTAAAATTAAATAACATTAGCATGAAATTCATTCCTTCATTAACAATGGAATAGACCAACCTGTTCTCTAAATCTTTGCATTAAAAAATTGACTAAACGATCGTCAAAAAGTCTTCCATTGAGCATTATATCACCTGTTGAATAAACTTCCATAATCCCATTTTTTGATTTTATAAATGAAACCTCAAATTTTCCACTGCCAAAATCGTAAACAGCAGTTCTAGGAAAACAAAGAAAAAATATTATAATATTGCATCAAATCACAACAATTATAACATCAAGTTGGTAAAAACTAACACTTTATTTGTTGCGCCAGGTTCATGTGAATCCACTGCAAGTGCTGCGGCAACTGGCTCTTTAACTACATCAATTCTTTCAAATCCAACAGCTCTGCAGGCCCTATTGAGTTCCTATTTATTTAAAAAAGAAAAATTGCTTGGGATATGTGGCTCCTTTTTAATTATAAAGATTACAAAACTGCTGCAAGCTTTATTAAAAAACTCAAGCTACGTCCATTTTTTATTATTAGCTGAAAGTATAATACAATACAGTGCCACTGTCATTAGGCAATACGCCCAATTACTACTTACTAGAGACTTGTTCATAGGCGAAAATGTTAGTATCTTTTGACAATATAAATTAATGAGTCAAGGTTTTAGAACATATATGAATGTTTGACTGCGCTCGTTTTCCAAATGTGCGATGGCATACCCAAGCAGTTGAACCAGCAACAGCAAAGGAGCGTTTGCCATATTTTCGGTTAGCTATGAAAATGACTGCGTCACCTCGGAATGCCAAGTCAAGTCTTTGTCTTTTTGATTGTTTCGAGCGTGAATTTGTTAGTGACTAGAAAGGTTCTTTTTCTTCTTAATGTGCCGATTTTTTAAATATTAGTTAATATCCCTCGATGAGGACTATGTGGTGTCCAAATATCAACGCTTAAAACTTTCGGGGATTGCTGGCAAGACACATCGAACAGTTAAATTTTTATTATAGATGACGGTACGAGTTATTGGCTGTAGAATGTTTTGGCCAATTGATACGCGATCTTTGATTCGCTATATCTTTATTAATTTTATTTTTTTGAACACTAACTATATGGTATATTTAAACTCAGAATTTGTACCTTTATATAAAAATATTAATGAAATTAAAAAAAAATATTTTGAAATTTTTATGCTACTACCTAGGATAGGGTTTAGGGTTAGGGGTAGTGTTCGGGTTAGCCGGTTAGGGTTAGAGCTAGGGTTAGTAGCAATTTTACCGATTGTAATCACGTCGAACCGCCGGGGCAATAGCAGCGACCAATTGATAATGCCACTGAAAACTCGTGTACGTTGTAAAAGGCGATAAAAAGGTATTCGCAAGGTCCTATATATACATTATTCGTGTTTAATATCTTTTGATAACACTACTATTAAATAAAAGGTCGAAAATGTGCAATAACACAATTGCTTAGAGACTTAGGCTTAGACCTACCCTGCATACCAATTAAGGTTTGTAACGTGACTACTGTAGACTCTAGTGAGTCTAGTTTAGAGGCCCAGACTGTCAAAGTAAGCGATTACCCAAATGGTTAGGCTCTACTAAGTAAGACTGCGCTAAGGCGTAATTTGTATATTCTTACGATTGCCAAATTTTATCAGAATAAAAACCTTACAAAAATAGCGTGAAATTTTAAGCCTTTGCACAAACTAAACTGTTAATAAGTTTGTTGAGGCTATAGTATAACAAAAATAGGTTTTGTTTCTCACAGATTTATAATTTAATCGAAATGAAAAAGAAACAATTTTGTTTAATAAAAAAGACTACAAAACTAACATTTAGGTCATACGTTGTTGACCAGCTGATTGATCGACTCAAAGACCATGCTGGTATCCTCAAAAGGAAAGACAGTTTAGTACTGGACAACATAACGATACTTTAAGAAAGGTTGATAATGTTTTTTGTCAATTGAATGTTACGCCTTATAACTGCAAATGACCATCGATAAATAAGTTAAATTAACATAAATAACTACTATAATAAACTTAATGTATGATTAATTTTTTATTTTTAATCTTGTATTTTTAAAAAAATTTTTTGAATTTGTATAAATGCTACGACAGGCCTAAAAAAGAAAAACACAAAAATATTTAACTCCAAGAAATAGTTTTACAAAATAACGATCTCAACAAAAATAATCTATAAAATGTTTTTTATTAATTACAAAGTAAATATCTCTTTATAAACAAGATTTTTTGTAAAAACCCTTATGTCAAAACAACGTAATCTATAATTTCTATATCTTTGTAAAGCATTAAGGCGGGCGCACACGAACAACAAAATTGAACAACTAAGTTGTGCAACTCGAGTTGCGCAGCCAAATTGCTCGTGTGCGCGCCATGAGTTGAGCAACTTTTTAAGTTGTAAACTCAGTTGCCCAACTAGTTTAGTTTTCAAATTCGTTTGAAAACTTTGGACAACTTTAAGTCACCCGTCTTTCTGTCCGTCAATACACAAGAAATGTTGTTTATACTGAAATTCGTTAATAACTAATTATTGCACTCTTTAATTTCCACATCCTTTGAATTTATATGAAATACGTTAGTAATTTGAAAATTTAAACAGAATAAAAAATGTAATTAAATTTGCTTATATATACAAAACAAATTTTTCATGGTTATCAAATGTCTTTTGTTTTTGTTGACTATATATATATATATATATATATATATATATATATATATATATATATATATATATATATATATATATATATATATATATATATATATATATATATATATATATATATATATATATATATATGTATATATATATATATATATATATATATATATATATATATATATATAATTTATATATATATATATATATATATAGGATGACAATGTTAGTCGAAACGGTCCGTTAGCCCGAGTTGAATCGAAGAATGTATGTAGTTTGACAAATTTAGAATGTCTGTCTAAAAAAATAATATACGCAAAATGGTCTATTGTCTTTAATAGCGCGTGCCTGAAAGAATATATATATATATATATATATATATATATATATATATATATATATATATATATATATATATATATATATATATATATATATATATATATATAAATCTCGTGTTTGAAATTGAACTCCTCCGAAACGGCTGAACCTATTTTTATGAAATGTTTTGTGTACATTTGGTAGATCTGAAGATAGGTCCATGGCTATTTAGAATATTTTCTTAAATTATTTAAAAAAGTTATTTTGGAAAAACAAAAAGGTGCAAATATGCCCTTTTTCTAGGAAAATGCAACAGAAAGCAAGCGGGAACGGGAAAGCGACCGGGAACTGAAAGGCAACCGGAAACGAGAAAGCGACCGGTAGAAGGAAAGCGGCCATGAACGGGAAAGCGGCCGAGAACGGGAAGGCAAACGGGAGCGGGAAAGCAAGCGGAGAAGGAAACCTATATATATATATATACTAGCAGTGCCCGTAGCTCGCATGAAATTAGAGAATTTGAACCGTGCATCCATAGGTGTCGGCTCGGCCAGTCGACAACTTGGCCCAGCCCGTTTCAAAACCAAATTTCCTGGCCCGGCACGGCCCGTCTAATTTGGGCCCGGCCCGTTTTTACAGGCCTAGAAATTCTATATACTTGATGAAAAACTTCGGCCCTTCCCACGTTGACTTCAGGTTTGGCCCGGCCCGTCTGAAGACTCTAAAACTACAAAAATGACTATATGCTTAGTGAAAAACCTCGGCCCGTACCACCTTGATTTAAGGTTTAACCTGGCCCGTAAGAAGACCCTAAAATAACGGCTTGGCACGACCGGTGATAAACTGGACTCAGCTACTTTAAACCGGCACAAAACCTCAAAATACTAAGTTTTACATCTGTAATGCTTGCAGTTGTTGAGTAGCAGTTATTTTAAAATCAAATAACCATTATTTTGACCCCACATTTGAAGTCATGGAAACCAAAGTTTTAAAAAATGGTGAAACACTTATATCGTTATTTTTTGAGGCACTGGTGGCAGAGCGGTAGAGCGTTCGCCTGTCGATCGTTAGGAAATTAGAGAGTTTGAAGCGTGCGTCCATAGTAGAGATCATTCTTTTAGGTCTCGGATCGGCCCGTCGACAAATTAGCCCAGCCCGTTTTAAAAACCCAAACTCCTGGCCCAGCACAGCCCGTCTGAATTAGGCCCGGCCCATTTTTACAGGCCTAGAAGTTCTATATACTTGATGAAAAACTTCGCCCGTCCCACATAGACCTCAGGTTTGGCCCGGCCAAACTGAAGACCCTAAAATCACTAAAATATCTATATACTTGGTGAAAAACCTCGGCCCGTCCCACTTTGATTTAAGGCTTGGCCTGGCCCGTGTGAAGACTCTAAAATAACGGATTGGCCCGGCCGATGATAAACTGGACTTAGCTACTTTTAACCGGCACAAAACTTCAAAATACTAATTTTTACATTTGTAGCACTTACAGTTTGTGAGTAGCAAATAACCCTTATTTCCACCCCACATTTGAGGTCCTGGAAACCAAATTTTCAAAAAATGCTAAACACGTATTTCATTATTTTTGGAGTAGAAAGTAAATACTAATTTTTACTTCTGTAGCATTAACAGTTTTTGAGTAGCAGCTACTTTAAAAACCAAATAACCCAAAAAATGATGAAACACGTATATCTTTTTTTTTGAGTAGATACTAAGTATTAATTTTTACATCTGTGGCAATTACAGTTGTTGAGTAGCAGTTACTTTAAAAACCAAATAACCCTATTTTCCACCCCACATTTGAACTCCTGGAAACCAAATTTTCAAAAAATTGTGAAACCCGTATATCATTATTTTTAGAGTAGAAACTAAATACTAATTTTTACCTTTGTAGCATTAACATTTTTTCAGTAGAAACTACTTTAAAAACCAAATAACCCAATTTTCCAACCCACATTTGAGGTCCTGGAAACCAAATTTGTAAAAAATGGTGAAACACGTATATCTTTATTTTTAGAAAAGAAACTAAATAATAATTTTTACATCTGTGGTATTTACTGTTTTTGAGTAGCAGTTACTATAAAAGACAATTAGCCCTATTTTCCACCCCACATTTGAAGTCCTGGAAACCAAATTTTCAAAAAATGCTAAAACAGCTATTTCATTATTTTTGGACTAGAAACTAAATACTAATTTTTACTCCTGTAGCATTAACAGTTTTTGAGTAGAAGCTACTTTAAAAACCAAATAACCCAATTTTCCAACCCACATTTGAGGTCCGGGAAACCGAATTTTCAAAAAATGGTGAAACACGTATCTTTTTATTTTTCAAAAAGAATCTATATACCAAATTTCAAAATCTCCTCATTTTTGGTTTTCGAGATATACATTGTTTTAGAAAAAAAAGTTTGTTTTTCAGTTTTTTCTCCTCAGGAGCAAAATTTTTAAAAATCCTTTCTTAGCAGATGTTTATGCTATAAAAGTATTATAAGTTCCAAATTTCACGTTCCTAGGATGAGGCGTTTAAGCTCGTCATCAGTCAGTCAGTCAGTCAGTCAGGACATGTTTTTTTATATATATAGATGAAAGTTATATATATATATATATATATATATATATATATATATATATATATATATATATATATATATATATATATATATATATATATATATATATATATATATATATATATATATATATATATATATATATATATATATAAAAGAAAAAGAAAAGAAAATAATATAAAAAATTGTTTGTTAAAACAACGTTCGTTATATTTTATATTATTTTTCATTTTTTAGTGTTTAACTTTCTAAATCTAAAAACGGATTATTAATGTATTTAATGTCACCCATCGAATACTAACTGAGTTCAAAAATAACATTTGCACGGAAATAACAAACAAACAAAAAACAACATTGCAAGTTAATATAAGCCTTTTAAAATTGAAAAACATTCTCCGGAGCCATTTTTGGGACCACTTATGAAGAACATTTGAAAAATTTAGGAAGAAAACGTTGAGAAGTCTTTCTGACTAATCCCGGGTCATCAGCTATTTAAAAAAGAGATGAAAATATGAAAAAGAAAAGCTTTTTTTAGCCTTGGTCCCCCTTAATTGAAGGGTTTGGGGTAGGGGCGTCATTTTCTGGGGGAAGGGGGGAAATTCCCCCCCCCCCAAGAATTTCGCAAAATAATTTTTATTTTAGAAAATACAAAAGTTCTTGAGTAGTTTCTGAAGAAGTTTTTGAAAAAATAGCTTCGAATAACTCCTATAGGTCATCTGATCTTTTAGGAGAAAGTGTTTTAAAAAGTAGCTATCAAACCTGAATACAAATTTTTGGAGCCTGGGGCAGCGCGCCATGCGTTAGAAAATAGGTAGTATGCATTTTATAATTTCAGTTTATTCATTTTTATTTAAAAACCTTACACTATTTGTAGAGACAGCAATTTTATGTAGAATATGTTTTCCATTTTATTAGTGCAACCTAAAAAATGTGTATCCATAAAACAGTGATCAAAGTTGGTACCAGTAACCGCAGTTTTTGCTGTTCGCGTCAAAGTCTAAGAAATGCGCCCCTAGAAAATCCCATTTGTTTTCAAAAAGCAGCAGGTAATAAATAATATACCAGTTCAAAGTAAAATTCTTGTGCATCTTGTAAACTTTTGAAGGTTTTGAGAAATCAGAAAAGTGCACAGGAGAAATATACCACTAATGGAGGTAACCAGTATGTCACCTGTTTTACCATTTTGTTCAAAAAGGCAATAGAAATGACAAATTTCTGTAGTATTTTCAGTGTTGTGCCTTTAAAAATGTTTCTTCTTTAATCAATCAATCAATCAATCAATCAATCAATCAATGTTAATATTTATAGAGCGTGTGTAGCACGTGTCTTGCGATTGGTTGAGGGATTAAATAATGAAAGATAAAAGAGTTTATAAAAAATTTGGAAAGGAACCATTAAAACTTAATAATCATCTCTTAGCTAATGAGAAGTAATTAGCACCAAAGTTCAATTTAAAAATAGTTCTCTTACATTATAAAATGTCAAACTTAATTGAATACATAGAGGAGATGTTCCTCTTTGTAATTAAAAAAAAAAGTAGATTTTTTGAACGGCTTGACTGTTATCGCCAAAAAACCTCAAAAGAGATCAAAAAGCCCCCATCTCCCCTACTACAAAATTTTTAAAGAAAACAAATTATCGATCGTCTGTACATTCAATGGTGAGTCTTTAAAGCTCTCAGAATTCATTTATTTATATTATGGAAAATGGTTAAGTAATTATGTCATTGATTATATCGCAGAGATTAGGTTGAAAAATTCGAGTTACAGGAGAAATATACCACTAATGGAGGTAACCAGTATGTCACCTGTTTTACCATTTTGTTCAAAAAGGCAATAGAAATGACAAATGGCCCTTCTGTAGTATTTTCAGTGTTGTGCCTTTAAATTTTTTTCTTCTTTAATCAATCAATCAATCAATCAATCAATGTTAATATTTATAGAGCGTGTGTAGCACGTGTCTTGCGATTGGTTGAGGGATTTAATAATGAAAGATAAAAGAGTTTATAAAAAATTTGAAAGGAACCATTAAAACTTAATAATCATCTCTTAGCTAATGAGAAGTAATTAGCACCAAAGTTCAATTTAAAAATAGTTCTCTTACATTATAAAATGTCAAACTTAATTGAATACATAGAGGAGATGTTCCTCTTTGTAATTAAAAAAAAAGTAGATTTTTTGAACGGCTTGACTGTTATCGCCAAAAAACCTCAAAAGAGATCAAAAAGCCCCCATCTCCCCTACTACAAAATTTTTAAAGAAAACAAATTATCGATCGTCTGTACATTCAATGGTGAGTCTTTAAAGCTCTCAGAATTCATTTATTTATATTATGGAGAATGGTTAAGTAATTATGTCATTGATTATATCGCAGAGATTAGGTTGAAAAATTCGAATTACATTCCCTGCGGTGACTTTTCCCTAAAATTTGAGATTTTCGAAAATAATTTATCCCATGAGTCTCCCATTATTAACTATAACTTTTTAAAATCTCTTTAAACTTTTTGCGTATATAATGTGCATCGAAATCATTTCTGTTTATTTATTATAAACAATGTACAGAGGACAATCTCTTTTTAGGATCCGTTAATAGGAGAAGGAGTGAGCATTAAGGACGCACTTAAGAAGTTCCGACTATTTTTGCAGCAGGTCTGCATTTTAAGAAACGAAAAAATGCCATATTATGTTGATGAATTTTGTAATTCATGACCGAAGACAACAAAAGGACGCTTTCAATTGTGGGATATAGGTCATGGAGTATATGTTTAGATTAATTTTTAAATAAAATTTCATTAGTAAATAAAAATAATGTGCAAATTATCTTTTAATCAGATTCAATTTTGTTTAAATTATGCATATATTTTATCTATGTTTATATTACGTTACCGCGAGTAGCGCCGGTTATGTATGGAACTTCAAAAATCAATTTAAAAACATTAAATGGTAGATTTGATTGCTTTTATTTTTAAAAAATCTGATAAATTATGTAGTTTCAGAATATGTAATTAGATATTTGAAACAGCGAGTGGTTTAGTTATGAAAAATTAAAAACCGTTTGCTGTGTATTTTAGTATGGCGAAAAACCAGGACTAAGTCCGCCAGGGCTATCTTGATGGACCTACAGTGCACACTCCAGTCCCTTTTAAGCAAATACCGAGTAGTGAGTAAGAGGATAAGAGCTGACGAGCAAAGCTAATTTTATGTTAAAATTTGTCATATGATTTAAACCAAAAAGGTCAAACTGAAACTTATTCGAACTAGCACACGGTTAATTGCCTTTCTTTACCGGGGCAGGGGTACCTAAGTTTGGTTCTTTTGTGATTCAAACTCAATAAATATCGGAGACTGCATGATCTCACTCCTTGAATGCTGTTAGTGATCTTGGGGTGTTCCTTGATTAGCGTTTTACAATGACTGATAACATCTCCGCCATTGCAAGCAGTAGCGTAGCGAAGGGGGACAGAAGGGGGTATCGGCCCCCGGGCGCAAGGCTTTAGGGGCGCCAAAAGGCAATAAAAACAGCAATTTCATCAAATTTTAGTCATTTTTGAACATGTATAGCATGTAAAATGATAAAATTGTATTTTTGTACTATTTCACACAAGTGATTTCCAAAATATTCTTGAGGAGGGGGCTCACTGAGCCTCGGATATGGCTCGGGCGCCTTCGGTTCCCTCGGTTTGGTCGTCCAATTGGGAAAACATTAGGAGATAGGGGCGCATTTGTTATACCTTGCCCCGGGCGCCATATACCCTCGCTACGCCACTGATTGCAAGGGCTTGTTACTTCTATCTACGCCGAATCCGTCAAGTGAAGCGCTGTTTTAATGAGCATGTAGTGCATTCGTATACTCTTGTTCAGGGTTTTGTCATCTACATAGACTACTGCAACTCTGTGCTGGCTGGTCTACCCTCAGCGTACTTGAAACTCCTTACTTCTGTACTCCATGTGGCCGCTCGACTTGTCAAAGGTCTCGGTCCCCGTGACCACATTACCTCAACTTTACGTCAACTTCACTGGCTATCTATCTATCGATTGCTAGATTAAATTTTAAAATATGCTTCTTAATGTTTAATATCTACTCCGGATCTTCTCCCTCCTATTTGGCATATCTCATTTCGCGATGCTTATCGCTTCCTGCAAGGCGTCGTCTGCATTCTGCTAGCACAAGGATGATTTCGTCTGCATTCAATTTGGAAACAGTTGAGTTTTTGCCATCTCAGGTACTCAGGTGCAGTTAAGTGGACATCTTGCCCCTACATGTTCGACATCCTATAGACATTAAACAATTTAAAATATAGTCTAAAGCAGGATTTTAAAACAAAGGGTGCAACACTAATTTGAAAGAGTAGAGAACGCTTAATATACAAACTGAAGCAGAGCAGAGGTTCTGTCACAAGAAGATACTAGATGGTCACCGTCACCTAGGGCCCCGGCGACAAGAAGCCACAATACATTTACAAAAAATTAACTCAATACCTTAAAGAAAAAGTTTTATGATTTATGAATACACTAGTGGGGTACCCGGCGTTGTCCGGGGTTTTTAGAGGTTTTTTATCGTTTTTCTCGCTGCCGTTTCCTTCCCCGCTTGCTCTCCCGCTCCCGTTCCAGATCGCTTTCTCGTTCCCGCTTGCTCTCCCGCTCCCGGTCGTTTTCTTCTTCCCACATGCACCCCAGAGGCGGCGATTAAGGGGACTGGAAGAGGCGACGGCCCTTCAAGATGTTTTCCACCAAATAGAAAAAATATCTTTATTAGATCATTTATTTAAATTAGTTGATAAACGTAGTAATTTTTATACATTTTGAATTATATCTACTTCGTTATATCATATATCTCTGCTAATATTTTTTAATCTTTTAGATACCCTTTGTTATATTCATAATTTAAACGTTTTTACAAACTTTTATTTAGGTTACAATCTCTGTTTGTGTGTGAGTGTGGCTTTCTCTGTACGCAAATCTTGCAAGTAAAATATAACCAGTTTTTTGACTAGCTAGGATGCTGAAACTTTCAGAATAGCTTTATATTGGATGACAATACATGATTCAATTGAAAAAAACTTAATTTGAACATCTTTCATATTTCTAAATCGAGTGTATTTGAAATAAAAGTTTGTGTTGAAAAACTCGTTTTTTCTTTGCTTGTTTTGTCTGCGTCCAATATTAAATAAAAGTTAATATTTTGTATACTGTTTTTTTTTAAATTAATATTATGTTTTACATGAAAATACAATATACTAGTGCAGTGGTTCTTAACCTTTTTTTCCGTGCTCCCTTTATACAAAAAAAACAATAAGCAAATTGTAAGTGATTTGCATCAAGTTTTTTATTTAATTTATTTCTTGTTTCTTTCCACCGATTAGGTCGGAAAAATGAGACCAATGTTTAACAAGGCAATTCGCCTATAATCACCGGCATCAAATCAAACTCTTTGCATGGTTTCCACATTTACCAATGCAGAAAAGCTAATCTCACACAAGTAGGCAGTAGCAAAAGGAATGATGAATGTCAGCGCACTTTTGGCTAAAGCTGGGTAGCTATCTAAAAATGAGTGTGAAGGTTTTACTTTTTAACAATTCGATAAGAATATAGGTAAGAGGCAATCAAGATTAGTTTGTCGTCAATAATTGACCAAAATCCTAGTTGAAGTAAACTTGCTGCGGCATCACTTCATCACACTGAGCTCTTTTCTGTTTAAGAACGTCAATCGATTCAGAATTGTTGGAATGCACTGCACTGAAACTCGTTTGGTTTTAAATTGTCATTTGACAGGGTTTTGTCACATTAAAAACAATTCTGTCGTTCGTTGTGTGTCGTCTTTATCAGTGATAAAAGTGAAACCACACTGAACATAGTCTTCTGAATATTTTCAGTTTTGAAATGCTAGTTGAAATGATTACAAGGGACGGATCCAGGAAATGGGGAATGCATCCCCCACCAAAGTATTAATTAACAAATTTTTGGGCAGTATATTTCCAGTAATATGGAAAATAAGCTAATAACAAAATTTGGCCTTATTAGGATGCGATTTTCCTGCAGCCATAATTAAAAATACTTGACTCACCTTTGGCATCTTCGTTATTCTACCAACTAACAAAACTTCATCAATGTCCTTTTTTGGTTGTTTTGGCCGATTTAGTGGCCATTTCTATGCTCTTTTCACACAAAGGGATTGTTCTTTTAAGCAGACCATCAACAAGGTTTTCAAATTCTTTGCCTGTTAGCTCCATTTCAAAATCAACAGACAGTTCAGGAATGTCTATTTTTATTTTATTACTAGCGGGGGCACCCGGCGTTGCCCGGGGTTTTTAGAGGTTTCTTTTTCGCTCCCGTTTCCTTCCCGCTTGCGCTCCCGCTTCCGGTCGTTATCTGTTCCCTGTCGCTTTCCCGCTCATTTTTTCGCTCTCAGTCCCCCCCTAGATCCGATTTTACATACATACATACATACATACATACATACATACATACATACATACATACATACATACATACACACTCCCGCTCCCGGTCGTTATCCGTTCCCTGTCGCTTTCCCGCTCATTCTTTCGCTCTCAGTTGCCCCTCTTCCTAGATCCGATTCTACATACATACATACATAAACACACACACAGACACACATACATGCACATACACATACATACATACATACATACATAAACACACACACAGACACACATACATGCACATACACATACATACATAAACACATACATACGCACATACACATATATATATATATATATTTTCCCGCTCGCTCACCCGCTCCGCTCATTTTGTGACGGATTTCAAAAAAAAAATTTATATTTGATTCCCCTTGACTATCAAGGCTGTGTGAAAATTTCATTACGATCGGATGAATGGTGTAGCAATGCATGAATAACATATATATATACACTAGCTGGGTTACCCGGCGTTGCCCGGGGATTTTAAAGGCTTTTTATCGTTTTCTCTCTGGCTCCCGTTTCCTTAACCGCTTGCTTTCCCGTTCCATGTCGCTTTCTCACTCCTGGTCGCATTTCTGCTCACGGTCGCTTTTCCGGCCCCGGTCTCTTTTACTTTTCCCGATCCCGGTTGCTTTTACGCTTTACCGCTCCAGCTTGCTCTTCTTTTCGCTCTTCTGTTCCTCCATTAAATTTTAGAGCCTTCCCAATGTGGCTTAGATGGGCTGTAGCGGAATGCTGTGCACAGTCATCAAAATTGATCTGTTCTCTCGTTAACACTTTGTTGTTTGGTTTGCTCGTTTAGTTACGTCTGAACTTCTTCAATTTTAATTAGTGTTCTTTAATGTATTGGTTCCACTCTGCAAGTGTGATCTTCTGCAAAGGCTTATTATGATTGACTGAAGCTGAAAAAAAAAGAATTTATTAGTAAACGGCTGCAATAATGTTAAAATCCGCTCATATATCTCAACAGGTTATATTTATTTTAAATACTTGTAAGATTATAAATGCTTACAATAGATTTATCACACACTGTTCAACAGCTGCTTTTCGTAAAATCGCTAGTCTTAGTTTTTAAGTGTCATGTCTACAGAAAGCATATAACGCTACATGTGGCATGTTAATAAATGTTGACCCGTGGCTTTGAAAAATGTGATATAAAACACAGATTGAAATAAAACATGAAGTAATAATAATATTAAAAACCTTCAAAGCATTAACTTAATGAATTTTCCGAGAGTTTTCTGAGATCATCAATTTGGAACAATCGAAGAGTACCACTTTTATTTAGCAAATGATGCAATTATAAATTGAACAAAACAGCAGCAGATTGATAGGCTGGCTTGAGAACTTTGTTCATGATTTTGTTGAAACACAAAAATACTGCACTTGCTTTCATTTCTTTCAAATTTCATGCACCTCATATATCAGTGAAACTTTTACAATAAATTGGTGTTGCATGTAAGATTTTCTTTAAAATGTAATTTTCTAATTTCCTCTGAAAAGTAAAAAATAAAATAAGACCGATAAATTAATTCATAATCTTATAGTCATAACTACTCGTGAATAATAATGGTTGTAATGCCATCACATAAAAAAAACTTACCTGCCCAAAAAAATTTCTCATTTACCGATAGGCTGATAGCAAGCTCGTCGCTCAACAATATTAGATGAGGAACAATTGAAGTCAGAAGCCTTGAACGATAAATATGAACAATGAATTTAAATTTATTTTTCCAATCTGCAACTCCTTTGTGTAAAACACAAAATGTTAGAGCATAATGATAATCTTATAATAATTAATAATAATATAACATAATTAAACACGTGCAATGCAACAAACGTAACAAATTGAAAGATACACAGTAAATCATAATTTTAAAAACTAAAAACAAATTACCAAAGCTTTGCCACTTACTTTTAAATGGGAGATATGAACAATGAATTTCTAATTTGATTTAATTTTAATTTGTTAAGTCTGGAACTATTTTTGTGAAGCACAAAATATCTCTAAATAGAAGAAATTCCACCTGCAATTTATTGATTAGTCCTGAAATCCAAAGTTATCTAGATTTAAAAAATAAGTTGCTAAAATCAAATATAAAGTTTACCGATAGCAGAGCTGTCGTATCGGAGGTTCGGAAGAGAATGAGCCTCAATGAGCTCTATGAAATCAAAACAAAGGTATCAGGCGGCACCATAAATATCTATGGGCGGCACTAAACAACACAAATATTTATTTAATTTAATATTTATATTTGAAACCTTTAAAACTTAAGATAAAAAATTAAAAATATTTTGTATAATTTAACTATAAATTAATTTTATTTTATTTTGTAGAAAAAAAATTTACTCCAACTTACTACCGCTGACCAAAACGTTTTTTGTCCATAAAACATCAACGGAGAAACCAATTTATTTAAAATTTTACAGAAACTACCGCTTGAATAAGATACATAAGTGTGCCAAATTTCAATTAAATCTGTTTGGCCGTTTACATTTTATGTCCGAACAAACAAACAAACATTTCGTTTTTATATATAAGATAGAATTGTTAAAATGAAAAATATAAATCATGAACTCAGTCAATAGGAAAAAGATATATATATATATATATATATATATATACATATATATACATATATATATACATATATATATATATATATATACATAACTTACTACCGCTGACCAAAACGTTTTTTGTCCATAAAACATCAACGGAGAAACCAATTTATTTAAAATTTTACAGGAACCACCGCTTAAATAAGATACATAAGTGTGCCAAATTTCAATTAAATCTGTTCGGCCGTTTACATTTGATGTCCGAACAAACAAACAAACATTTCATTTTTATATATAAGATTTTTAGATAATTGATTTTTTGCATCAACTGCAGCTTTCCAGATTTCATTTCGTTCATCTGAATCTTTGTAGTCATCATTTCTTAAGTCAATGTCAGTCTGTTAAAATGAAAGTTAAATAATTTAATTGCAAAAAAAACTTATAATGATATATTTAAAAATAGTTTATTTTTTAAATTATTTAACAAACTGTTTGTGATGAAATATAAACAATTACTGGACATTATTTGTTCGTTTTTTTCTGATTTTCCGTATGTTTATCTGTCGTGCTCATTTTATTATTTGCAGTTTATTAATCTTTTTCATTTTTGCATAACCAACTGTACCAAATTATCAATGAAGCTCTAAATGAAACAGAATAGGTTATGAAAATAGAAAGCTTGACGATATTTCAAAATTTTAACTAATAACACTGATTCGTTTAGTATGAGTCATTCCCAAAACTGGATAAAAGCACAGCATTAAACATATGATGTAAAAAACCGTATTTCGATCTTGTGACAATGAATTTTATTAAAGTGTAAACATTTTTTGAAAGAGTTTTTTAATTAAGTAAATGTTTATACATATAAACTCACAAAATGTTACTTTGAAAGATTTTTTGCAATAAGTAAATCAATCAATCAAGAAATATAAGGGATCTGTTTTTCAAAACTTACATGTTTTAATATTAGAAAATTAGAAGTATCTCGTCAAAACTGACGATTTTTTTGTTTTTATCAAACTGTCAGATATTAAATAAAGAGCTTTTTTCTATAATTATTAAATGCTTTGGATCGAACCTGGTTCAAACAAATTAAAATCACTAAATTTCATGTCACGCCTTCATCAATAATTGCAAAATAGTAAAAAGTCGGTAATAATAATTTCATTAAATATATCCGCAAAGCGTCGAACTTTCTGCAATTATTATTCTTCTTATTTTAGTTATTAATAATATTATTAATAACGAAAATTAACTAATTTGCTAATATTATTCCTATTATTGGAAAGTTCGACGCTTTGCGGATACATTTAATGAAATTATTATTAACGACATTTTACTATTTTGCAATTATTATTCCTTTTATTGTAACTATTAATAATATTATTATTTACGAAAATTAACTAATTTGCTAATATTATTCCTATTATTGGAAAGTTCGACGCTTTGCGGATACATTTTGAGCATACGTCATAACTCAGTATAAACAAGTTGAAAATAAATAAATCACCAGCGGGTTTTCCCAATATCAGCCATTGAAGGTTGGGTTTTTTTGTAGGCGGTTTTTTTCATTATCAGCCATTAAAGGATGGGATTTTTCGTGGGATGTTTTTTCATTATTGCCCAAGTGCTGGTTTATATAAAATTATATTTAAATAAAACTATTTTTTTTATTTTTTGTAAACATTTAATTCATATACCTAATGAAAAAAAAAAACTCGTCACCCAACAACCGAAATTATGGACCACAAAATTCTGATGTCACACGAGCTTGACTGGAAACAAACAAATAATTGAGTTCGGTAGCGTATACCTGATTTATCTTTTGCTATAAATATAAACGTCTTAATAGTTAGAAATTGTTAAGAATATTGTTTTATAATAGTATCTTCTATTTATTGAGCCTAAAATATAATTTTTAATATATTTTTAAAAATTTTCCCATCGCTTTATTAAGTTATTATCAACTTGAAAATAATTAGCTATAATATAATTTTAACGACAAAGATAAAGCAATTTAAAGCCGTATCGGCACTGTAAATAAGGTTTGCTTGTCTCCAGTGTGTATTTTGTGACGTCATGACTTTTGTGGTCCATTCGGCTTAATAAATAACCAAGATTCAGTAAATAACGTATTCGGTTGAATTTTAATTGTAATTATTAATCTATATATATATATATATATATATATATATATATATATATATATATATATATATATATATATATATATATATATATATATATATATATATAAAAGAACACGTCCTGACTGACTGATTGACTGACTGACTGACTGACTGACTGACTAACTGACTGACTGACTGACTGACTGACTGACTGACTGACTGACTGACTGACTGACTGACTGACTGACTGACTGACTGACTGACTGACTGACTGACTGACTGACTGACTGACTGACTGACTGACTGACTGACTGACTGACTGACTGACTGACTGACTGACTGACTGACTGACTGACTGACTGACTGACTGATTGACTGACTGACTGACTGACTGACTGACTGACTGACTGATAATCAACGCCGAGCTCAAACGCCTCATCCTAGGAACGTAAAATTTGGAACTTATATTACTTTTATTGCGTAAGCATCCATTAAGAAAGGATTTTTGAAAATTTTGCTTTTGAGGGAACGAAACTGGAAAACAAACTTTTTTCTAAAACAATTTATATCTCGAAAACAAAAAATGAGGAGATTTTGAAATTTGGTATATGGATTCTTCTTGAAGAATAAAAAAAAACACGTGTTTTACCATTTTTTGAAAATTTGGTTTCCTGGACCTCAAATGTGGGTTGGAAAATTGGGTTATTTGTTTTTTAAAGTAGCTGCTACTCAAAAACTGTGAATGCTACAGGTGTAAAAATTAGTATTTAGTTTCTACTCCAAAAATAATGAAATACGTGTTTTAGCATTTTTTGAAAATTTGGTTTCCAGGACTTCAAATGTGGGGTGGAAAACAGGGTTATTTGTTTTTTAAAGTAACTGCTACTCAAAAACTGTAAATACCACAGATGTAAAAATTAATATTTAGTTTCTATTCTAAAAATAAAGATATACATGTTTTACCATTTTTTTTAAATTTGGTTTCCAGGACCTCAAATGTGGGGTGGAAAATAAGGTTATTTGGTTTTTAATGTAACTGCTACTCAAGAACTGTAGATGTTACAGGAGTAAAAATTAGTATTTGGTTTCTACTCCAGAAATAATGATATACGTGTTTTACCATTTTTTTGAAAATTTGGTTTCCAGGACTTCAAATATGGGATGGAAAATAAGGTTACTTGGTTTTTAAAGTAACTGCTACACAAAAACTGTGTATGCTACAAAAGTAAAATTAATATTTATTTCTACTCTAAAAATAATGATATACGTGTTTCACCATTTGTTGAAAATTTGGTTTCCAGGACCTCAAATGTGAAGTGGAAAAAGTGTTATTTAATTTTAAAATAACTGCTACTCAAAAACTGTAAGTGCTACAGATGTGAAAATTAGTATTTTGAGGTTTTGTGCCGGTTAAAAGTAGATGAGTTCAGTTTATCACCGGACGGACGGGCCAAGCCGTTATTTTAGGGTCTTCATACGGCCCTGCCCAAACCTTAAGTCAAGGTGGGACGGGCCGAGATTTTTAACCAAGTATATAGACATTTTAGTGATTTTAAGGTGTTCAGATGGGCCGGGCTAAACCTGAAGTCAAGGTGGGACGGGCCGAAGTTTTTCATCAAGTATATAGAACTTCTAGGCCTATAAAAACGGGCCTGGCCCATATTAGACGGGCCGTCCCGGGCCAGGAATTTCGGTTTTTGAAACGGGCTGGGCCAAGTTGTCGACGGGCCGAGCCGAGACCTAAAAAATTGATCCGTGCAGTACTCTACTATGTAGGTATTCGTTTACACCTATGGCTGTTACATGATATTCATGCTAAACTCTAACCAAATTATCTAAAGCGCTATAAAAACTGACGCATTGATTGATTGTAATTAAATATACTACTCTTCTTTTCTTTATTTTTTTTAATCAAGAGTAAATTATTTGCTCAAATTGTAGTTTTTAAAAATTGAAATTTTACTTATAAACGTTCGATATATTTGCTGTCTATATATTGTTAACTGATTTGTCGATGGTCATTGTCAGTTATAAGCGGTTATATATAGGCTGACATTTACTAATAACTAGTTCCGTCTTGTCTATTGCGATCGTTTTGCGTCAAAGTTTCGTGATGCTCCGTAATACTAAACTCTGTTTCCTCTTAGGAAAACAGTCATGGTCTTTTACACGATCGATTGGCTCGTTTGCGAACCAAAACTTATACGTTAGTTTTTCTTTTAATAATAATTTATAGACTTTTGCATCAAGTGTTTTAAAACTGAAATGACTGTTTGTAGGAAGCTTCCTGTTGTAAACAATATTTGATGTTTTTAATTGTCCCTCCTTCTTTATCCAAGCTTGGTACTGGCTTGCACAAGCAAGGCGTAGTTTTATATGATAGTTTTGTAAATTCTTTTATATCAAAAAGTGAAAGTGTAATAGTTTACATTATTTTGACGGATTTATATAAATAGAATAAGATTGTTAGATCGTTACACCTACTACCAACTCTGTAGGCGCCGGTAGCCGGGGCAATAAGCGGTAAAATTGCTACTGAGCAATTGATAAAGAATCTTTATTAAAGATGTACTTAATTTCTAAAGGATTAGTGATTAGGGGTAGGGTTAAGGTTATGGTTTAATTTTAGGTAGACATAATTTTAATGATTATTTCCACGGCTATCGGCCGGGGCAATAGCAGCGACTTGTTTAGAGTTTAGATCAGACATATAATTAATATTGTTGCAAACTGAGTTTGGTAATTTCCTTCAGCGCGCCACACAAATGCCAACAACTGTAGTACAAAACTACACACTTTATTTATATCGAAAACGTCACTAAACACCCCGATTCAATCAATCAAGTTCCTTTGAGCACGCTATTTTAAATCTCTATTTTCGTCGCGCAGGGACGTGCCATATATATATATATAGAATAGGTATATCGGAGATGAGCAGGTTTTGAGTGAGATGCCAAGATGGCCTCCGAGTTTTTTAGTTTCAATAAAAGTGATCTTTATCTTTGTATTGATGTTGATTGACTTGATTGATGTTTGTACATAGGCACTTTTTAATCTGTAAAGTTTTTTGGTCATAAAATAAATTATTTCTATTTCCATGAAGTCTTATTAAAGTTTTTTTAGTAAATATAAATTTTTACAATGTTAAACAAATGTAAACACATAAAATATAACCTCTTAGGAAAACAGTCATGGTCTGTTACACGATCGATTGGCTCGTTTGCGAACAACTTATACGTTAGTTTTTATTTTAATAATAATTTATTCGAGCACGCTATTTTCAATCACTATTTAATTTTCGTCGCGCAGGGACGTGCCATACGTATATATATATATATATATATATATATAGAATATGTGTATCGGAGATGAGCAGGTTTTGAGTGAGTTGCCAAGATGGCCTCCGAGTTTTTTAGTTTCAATAAATCTTTGTTATTTGATTGATGTTTGTACATAGGCACTTTTTGGTCATAAAATAAATTATTTCTATTTCCATGAAGTCTTATTAAAGTTTTTTTAGTAAATGTAAATTTTTACAATGTTAAACAAATGTAAACACATAAAATATAACCGTCATGATTTTAATATCAATTTCTTTAAAATCTGGACTGGTTTTTCGACAGGATGAATCTGTTAGTCAAATCTGTTCAGATTATCAATATAATGATATTGGAGAAGACATTGTCGGAATTGATTTTGGAACAACGAACACTCGTGTAGCTGTCGGTGACAGGGTTGGTTATAAAGTCTTGACCAAAATTCCTTCAGTTTTGTATATAGAAAAAAATGATAAACAAATAGTTAGTAAATGGCGGGATGTGTATGACATATGGTATCACAGGAATAGTATACTTGATATAAAAAGACTGCTGTCAAATGGCATTGATGGCATTGATGGTGATTTTCAGGGATACATCCAGGACTACATGTAAGATTTTTTTAAGAATATATAGCTAGGAAATATAGAAAAAAATACAAATTTGTTTAACAAGTTGAATTTTTTATATTTTAAATTAAGGAAAACCGTTCCATTCAAAATAGAATATAGTCCAGGAGAAAAAGATCCTTTAATCAGTGTCCCAGTCACTGAAAAGCGTTATAAACCATATGAAGCTGTTGCACCTATTTTGAACTATATGAAGAAATCAGCAGGTTTATTTTGTTGCTATTGTAGAATAATTGAAAATTTGTACTACCATTAAATTTCAACTAACAGAAGGGCATTTCAAAAAAGTAGTCTGTAATGCTGTTGTCACTGTTCCTCATACTTGTAATTATTATGAGGACAACGAAACATATGCCTTACCGTTTGAGGTATCTAATATTTTATTTATAAAACTTTGTTTATAAAAGTTTTGATATAAATGTTATATCAAAAGTTTAACCAGGGTTATTCAACTAAGAGGCTCTACAAAGAAGCTGCAAACCTTGCTGGATTTAAACGAATTGATTTAGTCAAAGAACCAATTGCTGCTGTGCTTGCACTGGATTCATTGGATCCTCAAAAATCTACTTCAGACGATAAACTGTTAGTTGAAATCCGTTCTCATTTATTTACAAATTATAGTTTTTAGTAATTTGATAATTGCATTAATTAAAAAAATTTCTTTTGTTGTTTTAGGACTGCTGTTTATGATTTTGGCGGTGGAAAATTTCAGGTGTCCATAGTAAAATCTGAAAATGGGCATATTAGTTTTATAACACAATGTGCCCCATTGCTCAATGGATATCTTATCGACAACATTCTCATAAATTATTTAAACCAAAAATTCTTTGAAGAGGTAGGTACAATCTACAACATCACAATCGACAATTTTTATTTGCTATCAATGAATAACAGGTATAAGCCACAACTTCCACAGACTTTTTCAGCATTTGTATCCAATGTGGGCCCTAATAAGTTGTCATTGATTATCGACGTCATGAAATTTGCTTTCCCGTTCCCGTTTGTTTTCCAACTTTCCAGCTTCCGGTCGTTTTCCCGCTCCTGTTTGCTCTCCCGTTCCCGTCGCCTTTACGTTCCCGGTGCTTTCCAGTTCCCGTCGCCTTTCCGTTTCCGGTGCTTTCCAGTTCCCGCTCACGCTTGCTCTCCGTTCTCGCTCATGCTTGCTCTCCCATTCCCGTTCCCGATCGAAATGGAAAGCGACCGAGAACAGGAAAAGCTACCGGGAGCGGGAAAAGGACCGGGAACGGGAAAGCGGAGGAAATGGGAGCGAGAGAGACAAACATTAGAAAAACCTTTAAAAACCCCGGGCGACACCGATCGGATGAATGGTGTAGCAATGCATAAATAACATACATACTAACATTTATATATTTGCAGACTGGTATTGATCTCAGAAATAACGAGACAGCATTGTGGCAACTTAGAGGAGCAGCAGTTAAAGCAAAAATTAAGCTATCCACAGAGGCTAAAGTCAAAATAAACATTGATGATCTGGCTAAAACGTTCAATGGTGAATCAAAAGGTTTGGAGATGGAGCTGACAAGAAAAGAATTTGAAAACAGGATTGATGATTTGATTACGAGGACAATTGTTTTGGGTGAAGATTGCATTAAAAAATGTGCATATCCATGGGGCATTGAGAAAAAAGACATTGATGAAGTTTTGTTGGTTGGTGGAGTGACAAAAATGCCAAAGGTTAGTCAAGCTGTTATTAGTAAATATGTTATTAAGTATATATGATATAAGTAGTAGTTAAGTATATATGTATATTTGCGCTTCTAGAAGTAAATGTAACCTTAAGGTTGATTTTTTTATATGATCAATAATGTTATTTAAAATAACAGATACTGCTCTATTAAAACTGAAATTATTACATACCCTAGTGCAGTGCAATATCCCCATCTCGCTTTTCCCCTCGCTTTTACAAACAACAGATTTATCTTATTAACGAATAATTTTGTTTCGTCTAAATATAAATAACTATAAAATATATATATATATATATATATATATATATATATATATATATATATATATATATATATATATATATATATATATATATATATATATATATATATATATATATACTGATACTATGAGATGTGAACAAACAACAGGTTTATCTTATTAACGAATAATTTTGTTTCGTCTAAATATAAATAACTATAATATATATATATTCTATATATAATATATATATATATATTCTATATATATATATATATATGGATTTACTGCAACATCATACTATGAGATGTGAACTATAGATATAATGATTATAAATAATCAGTTTTAATTTCTATTTCAAAAAGGTCAAGGCTATGGTTGAAGAATTTTTTGGGAAAGCACCCAACAGTAAACTTGATCCAGAAGAAATACTTGCTATTGGAGCTGCTGTTGCTGCAAGAAGATCCAAACAATATTTTGAATATTAATAATTTTCTATGATATGACATTGGTTTTATATAAATACGTTTTATACAACAACCTTTTTTGTATAATTACTTCTAATATAAACTTGTCACAGAACACTCAAACATGCTTATTGTTTACGCATTAATCAATCCACACAATTAAAAATAGCGTTGTTAAAATGCCATTTGTGCCACAAGATTTCATAAGTTAATAATTTTTTGCATCATTGTTCATATTGGAATTTCATTTAATTATAACATAAAATTAATTATTAAAATATTAAACACAACAACGAAGGGGATGGGCTCAGTTTAAACGTCTGGACAAATCGGAGTGAAACCGCTGACATAAGCGTTATTGTGATCATTTTTCTTGGTTTCGCTGCATAAATATTGGAGGGTCCTTGGGTCATGTGGCTCAGAATTTTAAAAGGAAAACAAACAATTAAAACATCCAGATGCTTTTAAAATCATGAAAATTTCAATTAGCTTGAAAATGTTTTTAAAGTCACAATATCTTGGCATTTTTTTTATCTTGTTTTATTTCAAGTTATAAAAATTATGCATCAACATAATAATTAGCAATATTAAAAATGATTGAGCAGTCTTTTTAAAAATAAAAATAGAATTCTAGTTTTATTTTAATGTTTTGTCACGGGAATATCTTTAAAATCATTGAATTTACACCGATTTCACGAGTTCTTAGGTTTCCAGTATGGCCTGAAAAAAATTATAATGAAAATCAAGTGAATAAAGAAAAAAAATTCCAACTTTTTTATCATCTTCAGTTTTTGCAACATAATCTAATGTTTTTTGAAGAAACTTCTTAGCTGAATCTTTTTCTCTCATTCGTAAATATGTTTTCCCAATCATAAGGAGGTTCATGCTAAAGAAATTTTCTTCAACTACTAATAAGTTTTTTGTAAATAGACAAAATAGTGTTTAGGTATATGTCAGATAAAAAATTGTTAAAGGTTTTAATCCCATCAATATTGAGACTGCTGGAAAAAAATTGCTAACATTTATTCAGAAAAGGTGATGTGAGTCCAGTTGTTCAGTGTTGTGCATGTTAAATATTTGAATACAAAACTTGAGTTTAATTTGTAAGTAGCCAAATTATATATATATATATATATTGGTTAATGCTACTTATACTTTCTAATATAATCATCCTAATAATAATAAATGTTTGTCAATATATGGGAAAAGTGAAACCAGTACCATAGATATAACACCACCCCCTTCTTAATCCTGTTCGTCTCGAACAGCATAGTGGCTTTTAGGAAATACGACTCGGCCACAAACACAAAATACCTTGATCTTCACTCGTGGCCTTGACCGCAATTCGCAAACAACATAGTCAAGTCTCTTGACCGTTCTGTTTGACGCAGTTTCTTCCAGTCCTTCTTTGGTTCATGAACAGTTTTTCTTTGGCTCATCGTCGCCATTTTTGCACGGTTCATCACAGCCTTTTTTGCAAGCCTCGTCATCTGAACATTTTTGCACGGTTTATCGGAACTGTCTGCTTTTAGATTTTTCTTAAGAAACTCTTCAGAAGGTTTTTCAAAAACACATTCCATAAATCCAATAAATCCCTTCATCAAACTGTTATTTGATTTTAAAATGACTCTTATTCTATCTGATCTAGAATCCTCTGTGGATTCATCTGATTTAGAGTCCTTGGTACTGTTCTTGGCTCGTCTTTTTCAGAGTTTTTACTGGCTGCATTACTATTGTTGTTTAGGAGAAGTTCATCGCTGTCATTTGTTTTTTCCAAGCTACAATCGAACGTTTTCTTTTCACATTCCAACTCGGCTCTTTCATCGGTGTCAACTTTCGTATAGTCCAGCGGATCTTTCTTCAAATTATCGCCATCGTCTCTCAAATCAGTGTCTTCTTTTTTTGTCAAATTAGCTTCGACGTATTTCTCCATTGGAGTTTCATCCGTTTTTAAATCCTTGGTTGCTTCATCCGAGTCACTAAAATCTGGCCCTGAATATCCGGTGCCGTCGTCTGTTAAGGGGGACTTTTCTTGCCCCTATAGGCGGGCACTCATGGATGCGGCCCCCTTAGCACAATATATATATTTATATATATATTTATATATATATATAAATTGTATGCGTTTATATATATATATATTTAATTATATATATATTTAATTAAATTATATATATATTTAATTAAAGAAACAACTTGAACAAGATCAAAAAAAATAAATTCTTTCTATCTAAAACCTTTTCAGTATCAAATGTTTTAAAATTGATAGTATTGAGAAATACATTTATTTATGATAAAATAAAGATCTTTTGGCAGCAACCGCAGCACCAATAGCAAGTATTTCGTCTGGATTGAATTTATGGCTTGGGGCTCGGCCAAATATTTCTTCAGCCATTTCTTTTACCTTTAAAAAAGTAAAAACTAGTTACAAAAACAGACTATATGGGGTATTTAAGTTACCGCAATATTTAATCAAAGTATATATGCAGTGCAAAAGACAAATTTTCTTGTTGTTACAAAATCTTTAATAAACTTATGCAACTGCCTATATTAATCTGCATAAACAAATTTCTACCTATAGCAGCGTTTATTTACCAGTCCAGTAACACACAATGTTTCCGATATATCACAACTGTCATCATAGAAAATAATTTTGATTGCTGAACAATGACATAACATTATTTATCAATAACACATTATGACTTACTTTTGGCATGTTTGTCATTCCCCCAACTAACACAACTTCATCAATGTCTTTCTTGTTAATTTTGGCTAATTTAGTGGCTTTTGATATGCTCTCTTCGCACAAAGGAATTGTTTTCTTAAGCAAATCATCGACAAGGTTTTCAAATTCCCTTCTTGTCAATTCCATGTTCAAACCTTTAGGTTGAAAATTTGAATCATCAGTTAGGTAAGGAATGTCTATTTCGACTTTAGTATCTTCAGACAGCTTGATTTTTGCATTAACTGCTGCTTTTCTTAGTTTCATATATTCCATTATACCCTTGTAGCAAAACTTTCTGATGCCAGTCTGTGAAATTAAAATATTATTAATATTAAAATATTATTTTTTTTTAGAAAAAGCACAACATTTATTAAGCAAATTTATTTTTTGTTAAAAATAATTTAGCTTAGCAATGTCCGTTTTCGGTTCAGAATTTTTAGATAGTTTAGATTTTTGCATCAACTGCTGTTTTTCTAAGTGTAATAATTTTGATTCATGTAATACCAGTCTGAAAATATACAATTTCAAAAGTTGTTTGCGAGCTCGGAAAATTTAACTAAACATTGAAAACTCTAGTTTTAGTTGTTCTCTACCTATATATTTAAAGTTTTAATAAATTAGAACAGCTCTATTTAGCTGTTTCATTAATTAAATAAACGAAACTTATTACTTTTTCTGTGTACAATAATTTTGAATAATTAAATTTATTGTATGAATTCTCATTTATAAAAAATGTTTTAATGCATATAGAAAAGTTTACAAAACTATTACTACACATTGATTGGTAAGCATTTATTATGTCATAAGCCATTTTTATAGCAATTATGAATATAAAATTCAGTTTAAATTCTCTGATTCTAACTAAAAATTTTGAAGCGAAGCCACTTTCTAGACAGAATTACATTTTTCATACAACTTTAGCTTAGTTTTTTTATTTAAAATTAAATAACATTAGCATGAAATTCATTCCTTCATTAACAATGGAATAGACCAACCTGTTCTCTAAATCTTTGCATTAAAAAATTGACTAAAAGATCGTCAAAAAGTCTTCCATTGAGCATTGTATCACCTGTTGAATAAACCTCCATAATCCCATTTTTGGATTTGATAAATGAAACCTCAAATTTTCCACCGCCAAAATCGTAAACAGCAGTTCTAGGAAAACAAAGAGAAAATATTATAATATTGCATCAAATCACAACAATTATAACATCAAATTGGTAAAAACTAACACTTTATTTGTTGCGCCAGGTTCATGTGAATCTACTGCAAGTGCTGCGGCAACTGGTTCTTTAACTACATCAATTCTTTCAAATCCAACAGCTCTGCAGGCCCTATTGAGTTCCTATTTATTTAAATAAAAGTTTCCATTAAAATAGCTAAAAACCATTTATGAACACAATTTTTTTTAAATAACAAAAATATAGATACCGTATAATCAGAACTATAACTTGGAACAGTGATGACAGCATAATTAACTTCATCTTTAAAACATCTTTCTGTTGATGAGTGTAATTTTTTATTTCAAATTTTAAATAATTATTATTTCAAAAAATAAACCTGCTGTTGTTTTCATTTTTTTTAAAAGAGGTGCAGCAATCTCGTATGGTTGAAAATCTCCAAAATTTGGAATTTCTATAGCAGCCAATTCATTAGTTCCAGCTGTGACTTTGAATGGAGCGGTTTCCCTTTTTTTTTTCAATTTTATGTAAATTATTGTCTAATAATTCAATTCAGTTTTAAATTACTCGTGTTTTAATGAGTTATACTCTGTTATAGCTGGATTATCAAACCTTATTATGACTATTATAAACAAAATAAAACTTACCCGTATTCCTTGACATCAAGATCACTATGTTGTCGAAACAGTAATTTTTTTACATCATATATAGTTCTGTCAGGATACTTTAGAGAATCGCGTTCCGCCTCAATGCCAACAGTTTTGTTATCACTTTCATGTAGTATGGCGACCACTGAAGGCGTTGTTCTCGAACCTTCTCTATTCTCCAAGACCTTATGAACTGTACCATCACTAATAGCTACACACGTTTTTGTTGTTCCGAGATCGATCCCGACAGCAAAGCTAAAACAACAATTGAACATGTCATCTTTTATTTGTTTTTTATTTGTCAATTAATAAAAACATACCTGGGTGGTTTACAATCTGAATACATTAAACTTACAGGTTTGTCCTGATAAATAATTTAAAAAAATCTCATTAAAAATTAACACAGAGAAAATTTGCTTGGGATATGTGGCTCCTTTTTAATTATAAAGATTACAAAACTGCTGCAAGCTTTATTAAAAAACTTAAGCTACGTCCATTTTTTATTATTAGCTGAAAGTATAATACAATACAGTGCCACTGTCATTTGGCAATACGCGCAATTACTACTTACTAGAGACTTGTTCATAGGCGAAAATGTTAGTATCTTTTGACAATATAAATCAAGTTTTTAGAACACATATGAATGTTTGATTGCGCTCGTTTTCCAAATGTGCGATGGCATACCCAAGCAGTTGAACCAGCAACAGCAAAAGAGCGTTTGCCATATTTTCGGTTAGCTATGAAAATGACTGCGTCACCTCGGAATGCCAAGTCGAGTCTTTGCCTTTTTGATTGTTTCGAGCGTGAATTTGTTAGTGACTAGAAAGGTTCTTTTTCTTCTTAATGTGCCGATTTTTTAAATATTAGTTAATATCCCTCGATGAGGACTATGTGGTGTCCAAATATCAACGCTTAAAACTTTCGGGGATTGCTGGCAAGACACATCGAACAGTTAAATTTTTATTATAGATGACGGTACGAGTTATTGGCTGTAGAATTTTTTGGCCAATTGATACGCGATCTTTGATTCGCTATATCTTTATTAATTTTATTTTTTTGAACACTATATGGTATATTTAAACTCAGAATTTGTACCTTTATATAAAAATATTAATGAAATTAAAAAAAATTATTTTGAAATTTTTATGCAGGGCCCTGAAGTTAGCAACGACTCGGCCAGCAACTAATTTAGGAAGTTAGCAACGAAAAGATAGTAAACAAAAGATATTTCAACAGGATATAAAAATCACATTTACATTTTTACAAATATAAATAAATTAAATTTATTTACTTGATTTAAATTTAAATTTTTTGGCTTAATTATATTATGAATAAATACTTTATCAAGAAATCAACCGAGTAACAGTAGCGTATTAACGGGAGAAAGAAATCAAATTTAAAAAGACATTGATAAAAATACAACTAAAATAAAATTTATTTACTTGGTTTAAATTTAAAATTTTTGGCATAACCGCAATGTAATGGTTGAAATGGACAACAAAACAGTGTGTGTTGAAAAGATTGTTGACAAAATAAAAAAACTTCAAGCTAATAAATCAATGGGACCAGACGAAATTCACCCGAGGGTTCTCAAAGAGTGTTGTCTTTCAGTTTCTGGCTTTCTTTGTAGAATATTCAACCAGTCTTTGCAACAAGAAAAAGTACCTGCAGAATGGCAGAAGAGTATTGTAGTGCCTATATTCAAAAAAGGATCAAGGGAGGTGGTGTCAAACTATAGACCAGTGTCTTTGACGTCGATTGTTTGTAGAATACTTGAATCGATAGTAAAAGATGAAATTTTGAACCACTTCAAAGTCAATGGGTTCTTTACAAAAAAAAAACAATATGGTTTTCTTCCAAGAAGATCAACAGTTCTGCAAATACTAACTTTTCTCAACATGGTCACTGAGGCAAACAACAATGGCAAAGAAGTAAATGTTGTTTACACTGACATTGAAAAGGCCTTTGATAGAGTATCCCATAAACTGTTGTTATATAAGATGAAGAAATATGGCGTGTCAGATAAAATTGTCGGCTGGGTTAAAAGCTTCTTGAGCGATAGACAGTTCAAAGTGAGAGTAAACAATGCTATGTCTAGCTCGTTTAAGGTAACTAGTGGAGTGCCCCAAGGAAGTGTACTAGGACCTCTTTTGTTTGTTATTTTTGTTAATGATGTGGTTGACATATGTGATAACATTCTTCTTTTTGCCGATGATGCGAAGTTGTACAATGTCATACAAAATGTGTCGGATTGTAACTCGTTACAGAATTCAATTACCCAGGTATTCAAGTGGTTCAATTACTGGAGAATGAACATCAATGTTCAAAAATGCCAGGTTCTAAAATTCGGCAAACAAATTGTTAATTGTGTATACACAGCAAAAAACAAAGAAGGAGAAACGTTTATCCTACAGCAGGATCCGGTGGTCAGGGATCTAGGCATATGGTTGGATGAAAAATTGTCTTTTAAAGAACATGTGCACAGAAAAATAAAAGAAGCTAACAAAATGTTAGGAATTTTAAAAAGAAATTTTAAAAATCTTTCTACTGAAGCTTTTGTTTTTTTGTATAAAAGCTTAGTAAGATCGCAACTAGAATATGGTACAGTTGTTTGGAACCCTTATAGAATTGGACTTATCAAGGCTATTGAAAGAGTACAAAGAAGAGCTTCAAAAATACCTCTGGTATGTAAAGGCTTGAATTACAGTGAACGATTGAAAATTCTCCGTCTGCCATCATTAATGTCTCGCAGAAAAAGAACCGACATGATTACAGTTTTTCAACTATTCAATGAAGATCTTGAAGCAGATTGTTTGCGACTAATCAAAAAGTCACCAGTGTTATGTACCAGAGGAAACAGCAGAAAACTAACTTTAGGAAATTTCAAGCAAGACGCTAGAAAGTATTTTTTCAGCAACAGAGTGGTGCAGCACTGGAATAGTTTGCCCGATAGCATTGTTTTGGCAAGAAACGTGCAAGAATTCAAGAATAGACTGGATGATGAATGGGCATCAACTATGTATGAATGGAATATAAACTGAACTGAATCTTGAATGCATACCTTTTTGTTATTTAATTTTTTATTTCTATTGTAACGTTGGATGTGATTTGTTTTTTGTCAAGGATTGTTGTAAAGGCAAGAGGCTTTGTTCCTGCGCCTAATAAACTAATAATAAACTAATAATAATAATTATATTATGAATAAATACTTTATCAAGAAATAAACGCAGTAACAGTAGCGTATTGCAACGGGAGATAAAAATCACATTTATAACGACATTGATAAAAATACAACTAAAATAAAATTTATTTACTTGATTTAAATTTAACATTTTTGGCATAATTATATTATGAATAAATACTTTATCAAGAAATAAACGGAGTAACAGTACCGTATTACTGGTTCAAGACAATGGGATTAAAACTTAAAATAAATAAGTTTGTGTAAAATTATTAGTATATAAACAGATATATATTAGAGAATTTTCTATTTCTTTTCTCTCTCGGTCTAGTTTCCTTCCCCGTTGGTTTTCACGCTCCCGGTTACTTTATTTTTCCCGCTAAGCTTATATATATATATATATATATATATATATATATATATATATATATATATATATATATATATATATATATATATATATATATGTGAGTCAGTGGGATAAAAGAAATCCCAAAAAAAGATCCTATTTCAATTCCTTAGTCACTGTTAAAATTCCCACAGTGATGCCGACCAGCCAGCAGACCACCAATGAAAAACCGCATGGTTTAATCGTTTTAGCCAATTGTCTGGTCTTAAATGATAACTACTATATAGATGTGGAAGTAAATAAAAAGATGACGGTATGTCGAAATAACGGCGTAGCTTTGGTGTTGGAGGATTTCTTGTTCCTTCGGCCCAAAGAGTTGGTTACAACTTGGGCTTTAGATTACTTCGGGCAAACAAATCTTACAAACTCAGTTTACGTTGATTGCGACGGTTCAACATCTGTAATGACGCAAGCTCTCGATCCTACAAACCGTATATTTAATGTCCCAATTTTTACCAAGGATATAACATTTTTTCCTATACTAAAAAATTCCCACTTCACTCTTATAATTGCAAACTCCAGAGAAAAAAACTCTTCAATTTTACGACCCTATGGGTTCTAAATTAGCAATTGCTAAAATTGCGATCGCTAGCTTCTTGAAATTTTATAAAGCGTGGTGCACCATAACAGGAGAAAATCCAATTATCATGTCTATGAAAATAGCGTGTTCTTGGAAATTTCCTATTCCAAAGGAACCTTCGTAAGCGCCTCTGACTTTATCTGGCGCTATACAAATAAACTCATTTCATC
Organism: Erpobdella octoculata; assembly: GCA_963978895.1. Classification (NCBI taxonomy): domain Eukaryota; kingdom Metazoa; phylum Annelida; class Clitellata; order Hirudinida; family Erpobdellidae; genus Erpobdella; species Erpobdella octoculata. The sequence goes on along the minus strand of OZ022238.1, from coordinate 47,264,232 downwards.
TGGAAGGACGTTGGTATTCCGGTCCGTACCATACAACGTGACAGCTGGAATTGTGGTGTTTTCATCATGCATATAATGAGACACCTTGATAAAGGAACATCAACGAACGAAATCTTCAATCCCGACGAAATACGAGCCGCCATAAAAAAGGGTTTACTGGAATCCTCGGACGACATGTACGACGATTGCTTGTACTGCAACAAACCGAACATTGACCATTTCTATGTCCAATGCAAAGACTGCCAGCGTTGGGTGCATGGGGTATGCACACATCTAAATCTATCACCGGAACAATGGGCTGCCGAACAATTCCAATGTGAACTATGTCTGCACCACTTACAACTGTAAAGTGTGTGGGTTTTTTGAGAAAAATTTATATTTTTTGCTTATGTCATTACATTATTAAAAAACGAATATATTTTTATTTTCTCCTTCTGGGTTTTTGAAGCGCATTAAACGAAACGAACGGAATTCGGGGTATAAGGGAAACGGTCAATAGCGTCTAGCACCTAAAGAACTTTTTTTATAAAATATTTTTTTACATATTTGAATTCAGAATATTATTTACAACTAAATTCCAAAATATAAGCCATCGGAAAAAATTATTTATATTTTTTCCATATTTATTTCCGGTATTTTGAGGCCATTCGAAAAAATCGATGGCCCTCGGTTATAGCCGTATCACGCCTAGAAAACTATTTCTATTTTAAATTTTTTTTTTACATTTGGATTAAGCACATAAATTACTATTGGAATCAATTAAATTTTTGGCTCGGACATATTTATTTAGTTTTACTTTCTAATTACAATGGAAATTCCGATGCGGAATTCGGTGTATAAGGGAAACGGTCAATAGCGTCTAGCACCTAAAGAACTTTTTTTATAAAATATTTTTTTACATATTTGAATTCAGAATATTATTTACAACTAAATTCCAAAATATAAGCCATCGGAAAAAATTATTTATATTTTTCCATATTTATTTCCGGTATTTTGAGGCCATTCGAAAAAATCGATGGCCCTCGGTTATAGCCGTATCACGCCTAGAAAACTATTTCTATTTTAATTTTTTTTTACATTTGGATTAAGCACATAAATTACTATTGGAATCAATTAAACTTTTGACTCGGACAAATTTATTTAGTTTTACTTTCTAATCACAATGGAAATTCCGATGCGGAATTTGGTGTATAAGGGAAACGGTCAATAGCGTCTAGCACCTAAAGAACTTTTTTTATAAAATATTTTTTTACATATTTGAATTCAGAATATTATTTACAACTAAATTCCAAAATATGAGCCATCGGAAAAAATTATTTATATTTTTTCCATATTTATTTCCGGTATCTTGAGGCCATCCGAAAAAATCGACGGCCCTCGGTTATAGCCGTATCACGCCTAAAAAACTTTTTTTTTTTAATTTTTTTTTTACATTTGGATTAAGCACATATATTACTATTGGAATCAATTAAACTTTTGGCTCGGACAAATTTATTTTTGTCTATAATCTACTTTTTGTGTCCAAAATAGCGTTCGTTGCCGATTTCGTTGCTAACTTCATGTACCTTTTTTATGCTACTACCTAGGATAGGGTTTAGGGTTAGGGGTAGTGTTCGGGTTAGCCGGTTAGGGTTAGAGCTAGGGTTAGTAGCAATTTAACCGATTGTAATCACGTCGAACCGCCGGGGCAATAGCAGCGACCATTTGATAATGCCACTGAAAACTCGTGTACGTTGTAAAAGGCGATAAAAAGGTATTCGCAAGGTCCTATATATACATTATTCGTGTTTAATATCTTTTGATAACACTACGATTAAATAAAAGGTCGAAAATGTAACACAATTGCTTAGAGACTTAGGCTTAGACCTACCCTGCATACCAATTAAGGTTTGTAACGTGACTACTGTAGACTCTAGTGAGTCTAGTTTAGAGGCCCAGACTGTCAAAGTAAGCGATTACCCAAATGGTTAGGCTCTACTAGATAAGACAGCGCTAAGGCGTAATTTGTATATTCTTACGATTGCCAAATTTTATCAGAATAAAAACCTTACAAAAAAAGCGTGAAATTTTAAGCCTTTGCACAAACTAAACTGTTAATAAGTTTGTTGAGGCTATAGTATAACAAAAATAGGTTTTGTTTCTCACCAATTTATAATTTAATCGAAATGAAAAAGACTACAAAACTAAAATTTAGGTCATACGTTGTTGACCAGCTGATTGATCGACTCAAAGACCATGCTGGTATCCTCAAAAGGAAAGACAGTTTAGTACTGGACAACATAACGATACTTTAAGAAAGGTTGATAATGTTTTTGTCAATTGAATGTTACGCCTTATAACTGCAAATGACCATCGATAAATCAGTTAAATTAACGTAAATAACTACAATAATAAACTTAATGTATGATTAATTTTTTATTTTTAATCTTGTATTTTTAAACAATTTTTTGGAATTTGTATAAATGCTACGACAGGCCTAAAAAAGAAAAACACAAAAATATTTAACTCCAAGAAATAGTTTTACAAAATAACGATCTCAACAAAAATAATCTATAAAATGTTTTTTATTAATTACAAAGTAAATATCTCTTTATAAACAAGATTTTTTGTAAAAACCCTTATGTCAAAACAACGTAATCTATAATTTCTATATCTTTGTAAAGCATTAAGGCGGGCCAAGGATATCTTGATATAACAACTGGATCCACAACCTACTCTAGTAGGCCTAATGTTTTACCGCTTCTTATATCATAATTATAAATAAATTGATGTAACAAACTTCAAAAACATAGTAGTTATATCATACTTTTACAAATTTTGATGTAACTATGTCGTAATTGGCTGAACTGTCTAGGCCTACTAGAGTAGGTTGTGGATCCAGTTGTTATATCAAGATATCCTTGAGGCGGGCGCACACGAACAACAAAATTGAACAACTAAGTTGTGCAACTCGAGTTGCGCAGCCAAATTGCTCGTGTGCGCGCCATGAGTTGAGCAACTTTTTAAGTTGTCAACTCAGTTGCCCAACTAGTTTAGTTTTCAAATTCGTTTGAAAACTTTGGACAACTTTAAGTCACCCGTCTTTCTGTCCGTCAATACACAAGAAATGTTGTTTATACTGAAACTCGTTAATAACTAATTATTGCACTCTTTAATTTCCACATCCTTTGAATTTACATGAAATACGTTAGTAATTTGAAAATTTAAACAGAATAAAAAATGTAATTAAATTTGCTTATATATACAAAACAAATTTTTCATGGTTATCAAATGTCTTTTGTTTTTGTTGACTATATATATATATATATATATATATATATATATATATATATATATATATATATATATATATATATATATATATATATATATAGATATATATATATATATATAATTTTTATATATATATATATATATATATAGGATGACAATGTTAGTCGAAACGGTCCGTTAGCCCGAGTTGAATCAAAGAATGTATGTAGTTTGACAAATTTAGAATGTCTGTCTAAAAAAATAATAAACGCAAAATGGTCTATTGTCTTTAATAGCGCGTGCCTGAAAGAAAATATATATATGTATATATATATATAAATCTCGTGTCATAGTGTTTGAAATTGAACTCCTCCGAAACGGCTGAACCTATTTTTATGAAATGTTTTGTGTACATTTGGTAGATCTGAAGATAGGTCCATGGCTATTTAGAATATTTTTTTAAATTATTTAAAAAAGTTATTTTGGAAAAACAAAAAGGTGCAAATATGCCTTTTTTCTAGGAAAATGCAACAGAAAGCAAGCGGGAACGGGAAAGCGACCGGGAACTGAAAGGCAACCGGAAACGAGAAAGCGACCGGTAGAAGGAAAGCGGCCATGAACAGGAAAGCGGCCGAGAACGGGAAGGCAAACGGGAGCGGGAAAGCAAGCGGAGAAGGAAACCTATATATATATACTAGCAGTGCCCGTAGCGGCTTCGCTCACATGAAATTAGAGAATTTGAACCGTGCATCCATAGGTGTCGGCTCGGCCCGTCGACAACTTGGCCCAGCCCGTTTCAAAACCAAAATTCCTGGCCCGGCACGGCCCGTCTAATTTGGGCCCGGCCCGTTTTTACAGGCCTAGAAATTCTATATACTTGATGAAAAACTTCGGCCCGTCCCACGTTGACTTAAGGTTTAGCCTGGCCCGTAAGAAGACCCTAAAATAACGGCTTGGCACGACCGGTGATAAACTGGACTCAGCTACTTTAAACCGGCACAAAACCTCAAGATACTAAGTTTTACATCTGTAATGCTTGCAGTTGTTGAGTAGCAGTTATTTTAAAATCAAATAACCCTTATTTTGACCCCACATTTGAAGTCATGGAAACCAAAGTTTTAAAAAATGGTGAAACACTTATATCGTTATTTTTTGAGGCACTGGTGGCAGAGCGGTAGAGCGTTCGCCTGTCGATCGTTAGGAAATTAGAGAGTTTGAAGCGTGCATCCATAGTAGAGATCATTCTTTTAGGTCTCGGATCGGCCCGTCGACAAATTAGCCCAGCCCGTTTTAAAAACCCAAACTCCTGGCCCAGCACAGCCCGTCTGAATTAGGCCCGGCCCATTTTTACAGGCCTAGAAGTTCTATATACTTGATGAAAAACTTCGCCCGTCCCACATTGACCTCAGGTTAGGCCCGGCCAAACTGAAGACCCTAAAATCACTAAAATATCTATATACTTGGTGAAAAACCTCGGCCCGTCCCACTTTGATTTAAGGTTTGGCCTGGCCCGTGTGAAGACTCTAAAATAACGGCTTGGCCCGGCCGATGATAAACTGGACTTAGCTACTTTTAACCGGCACAAAACTTCAAAATACTAATTTTTACATTTGTAGCACTTACAGTTTGTGAGTAGCAAATAACCCTTATTTCCACCCCACATATGAGGTCCTGGAAACCAAATTTTCAAAAAATGCTAAACACGTATTTCATTATTTTTGGAGTAGAAACTAAATACTAATTTTTACTTCTGTAGCATTAACAGTTTTTGAGTAGCAGCTACTTTAAAAACCAAATAACCCAAAAAATGATGAAACACGTATATCTTTTTTTTTGAGTAGATACTAAGTATTAATTTTTACATCTGTGGCAATTACAGTTGTTGAGTAGCAGTTACTTTAAAAACCAAATAACCCTATTTTCCACCCCACATTTGAACTCCTGGAAACCAAATTTTTAAAAAAATGTTGAAACACTTATATCATAATTTTTTGAGTAAATACTAAATACTAATTTTGACATCTGTAGCATTCACAGTTTTTGAGTAGCAGTCACTTTAAAAACCAAAGAAACCTTTTTTCCACCCCACATTTGAGGTCCTGAAAATTAAAATTTCAAAAAATGGTGAAACACATATATCCTTATTTTTAGAGTAGAAACTAAATACTAATTTTTACTTTTGTAGCATTAACAGTTTTTGAGTAGAAGCTACTTTAAAAACCAAATAACCCAATTTTCCAACCCACATTTGAGGTCCGGGAAACCAAATTTGTAAAAAATGGTGAAACACGTATATCTTTATTTTTAGAAAAGAAACTAAATAATAATTTTTACATCTGTGGTATTTACTGTTTAGAGTAGCAGTTACTATAAAAGACAATTAGCCCTATTTTCCACCCCACATTTGAAGTCCTGGAAACCAAATTTTCAAAAAATGCTAAAACACGTATTTCATTATTTTTGAAGTAAAAACTAAATACTAATTTTTACTCCTGTAGCATTAACAGTTTTTGAGTAGAAAATACTTTAAAAACCAAATAACCCAATTTTCCAACCCACATTTGAGGACCGGGAAACCGAATTTAAAAAAAATGGTGAAACACGTATCTTTTTATTTTTTAAAAAGAATCTATATACTAAATTTCAGAAAATAATTTTAGAAAAAATTTTTAGAAAAAAAGTTTTGTTTCCAGTTTTTTCCCCTGAGGAGCAAAATTTTCAAAAATCCTTTTTTAGCGGATGTTTACGTTATAAAAGTAATATAAGTTCCAAATTTCACGTTCCTAGGATGAGGCGTTTGAGCTCGGCGTTGATTATCAGTCAGTCATCTGTCAGTGAGGACATGTTCTTTTATATATATAGATTTGGAAAGGAACCATTAAAACTTAATAATCATCTCTTAGCTAATGAGAACTAATTAGCAAAGTTCAATTTAAAAATAGTTCTCTTACATTATAAAATGTCAAACTTAATTGAATACATAGAGGAGATGTTCCTCTTTGTAATTAAAAAAAAAAGTAGATTTTTTGAACGGCTTGACTGTTATCGCCAAAAAACCTCAAAAGAGATCAAAAAGCCCCCATCTCCCCTACTACAAAATTTTTAAAGAAAACAAATTATCGATCGTCTGTACATTCAATGGTGAGTCTTTAAAGCTCTCAGAATTCATTTATTTATATTATGGAGAATGGTTAAGTAATTATGTCATTGATTATATCGCAGAGATTAGGTTGAAAAATTCGAGTTACAGGAGAAATATACCACTAATGGAGGTAACCAGTATGTCACCTGTTTTACCATTTTGTTCAAAAAGGCAATAGAAATGACAAATGGCCCTTCTGTAGTATTTTCAGTGTTGTGCCTTTAAATTTTTTTCTTCTTTAATCAATCAATCAATCAATCAATCAATCAATGTTAATATTTATAGAGCGTGTGTAGCACGTGTCTTGCGATTGGTTGAGGGATTTAATAATGAAAGATAAAAGAGTTTATAAAAAATTTGAAAGGAACCATTAAAACTTAATAATCATCTCTTAGCTAATGAGAAGTAATTAGCACCAAAGTTCAATTTAAAAATAGTTCTCTTACATTATAAAATGTCAAACTTAATTGAATACATAGAGGAGATGTTCCTCTTTGTAATTAAAAAAAAAGTAGATTTTTTTAACGGCTTGACTGTTATCGCCAAAAAACCTCAAAAGAGATCAAAAAGCCCCCATCTCCCCTACTACAAAATTTTTAAAGAAAACAAAATATCGATCGTCTGTACATTCAATGGTGAGTCTTTAAAGCTCTCAGAATTCATTTATTTATATTATGGAGAATGGTTAAGTAATTATGTCATTGATTATATCGCAGAGATTAGGTTGAAAAATTCGAATTACATTCCCTGCGGTGACTTTTCCCTAAAATTTGAGATTTTCGAAAATAATTTATCCCATGAGTCTCCCATTATTAACTATAACTTTTTAAAATCTCTTTAAACTTTTTGCGTATATAATGTGCATCGAAATCATTTCTGTTTATTTATTATAAACAATGTACAGAGGACAATCTCTTTTTAGGATCCGTTAATAGGAGAAGGAGTGAGCATTAAGGACGCACTTAAGAAGTTCCGACTATTTTTGCAGCAGGTCTGCATTTTAAGAAACAAAAAAATGCCATATTATGTTGATGAATTTTGTAATTCATGACGTGTGAAGCGCTGTTTTAATGAGCATGTAGTGCATTCGTATACTCTTGTTCAGGGTTTTGTCATCTACATAGACTACTGCAACTCTGTGCTGGCTGGTCTACCCTCAGCGTACTTGAAACTCCTTACTTCTGTACTCCATGTGGCCGCTCGACTTGTCAAAGGTCTCGGTCCCCGTGACCACATTACCTCAACTTTACGTCAACTTCACTGGCTATCTATCTATCGATTGCTAGATTAAATTTTAAAATATGCTTCTTAATGTTTAATATCTACTCCGGATCTTCTCCCTCCTATTTGGCATATCTCATTTCGCGATGCTTATCGCTTCCTGCAAGGCGTCGTCTGCATTCTGCTAGCACAAGGATGATTTCGTCTGCATTCAATTTGGAAACAGTTGAGTTTTTGCCATCTCAGGTACTCAGGTGCAGTTAAGTGGAACATCTTGCCCCTACATGTTCGACATCCTATAGACATTAAACAATTTAAAATATAGTCTAAAGCAGGATTTTAAAACAAAGGGTGCAACACTAATTTGAAAGAGTAGAGAACGCTTAATATACAAACTCACGCAGAGCAGAGGTTCTGTCACAAGAAGATACTAGATGGTCACCGTCACCTAGGGCCCCGGCAACAAGAAGCCACAATACATTTACAAAAAAGTAACTCAATATCTTAAAGAAAAAGTTTTATGATTTATGAATACACTAGTGGGGTACCCGGCGTTGTCCGGGATTTTTAGAGGTTTTTGTATCGTTTTTCTCGCTACCGTTTCCTTCCCCGCTTGCTCTCCCGCTCCCGTTCCAGATCGCTTTCTCGTTCCCGCTTGCTTTCCCGCTCCCGGTCGTTTTCTTCTTCCCACATGCTCCCCCAGAGGCGGCGATTAAGGGGACTGGAAGAGGCGACGGCCCTTCAAGATGTTTTCCACCAAATAGAAAAAATATCTTTATTAGATCATTTATTTAAATTAGTTGATAAACGTAGTAATTTTTATACATTTTGAATTATATCTACTTCGTTATATCATATATCTCTGCTAATATTTTTTAATCTTTTAGATACCCTTTGTTATATTCATAATTTAAACGTTTTTACAAACTTTTATTTAGGTTACAATCTCTGTTTGTGTGTGAGTGTGGCTTTCTCTGTACGCAAATCTTGCAAGTAAAATATAACCAGTTTTTTGACTAGCTAGGATGCTGAAACTTTCAGAATAACTTTATATTGGATGACAATACATGATTCAATTGAAAAAAACTTAATTTGAACATCTTTCATATTTCTAAATCGAGTGTATTTGAAATAAAAGTTTGTGTTGAAAAACTCGTTTTTTCTTTGCTTGTTTTGTCTGCGTCCAATATTAAATAAAAGTTAATATTTTGTATACTGTTTTTTTTAAATTAATATGATGTTTTACATGAAAATACAATATACTAGTGCAGTGGTTCTTAACCTTTTTTTCCGTGCTCCCTTTATAGAAATTCGATTTGACCGCACCCCCCTACTTTTGCATATACAAAAAAATAAGCAAATTGTAAGTGATTTGCATCAAGTTTTTTTATTTAATTTATTTCTTGTTGCTTTCCACCGATTAGGTCGGAAAAATGAGGACCAATGTTTAACAAGGCAATTCGCCTATAATCACCGGCATCAAATCAAATTCTTTGCATGGTTTCCACATTTACTAATGCAGAAAAGCTAATCTCACACAAGTAGGCAGTAGCAAAAGGAATGATGAATGTCAGCGCACTTTTGGCTAAAGCTGGGTAGCTATCTAAAAATGAGTGTGAAGGTTTTACTTTTTAACAATTCGATAAGAATATAGGTAAGAGGCAATCAAGATTAGTTTGTCGTCAATAATTGACCAAAATCCTAGTTGAAGTAAACTTGCTGCGGCATCACTTCATCACACTGAGCTCTTTTCTGTTTAAGAACGTCAATCGATTCAGAATTGTTGGAATGCACTGCACTGAAACTCGTTTGGTTTTAAATTGTCATTTGACAGGGTTTTGTCACATTAAAAACAATTCTGTCGTTCGTTGTGTGTCGTCTTTATCAGTGATAAAAGTGAAACCACACTGAACATAGTCTTCTGAATATTTTCAGTTTTGAAATGCTAGTTGAAATGATTACAAGGGACGGATCCAGGAAATGGGGAATGCATCCCCCACCAAAGTATTAATTAACAAATTTTTGGGCAGTATATTTCCAGTAATATGGAAAATAAGCTAATAACAAAATTTGGCCTTATTAGGATGCGATTTTCCTGCAGCCATAATTAAAAATACTTGACTCACCTTTGGCATCTTCGTTATTCTACCAACTAACAAAACTTCATCAATGTCCTTTTTTGGTTGTTTTGGCCGATTTAGTGGCCATTTCTATGCTCTTTTCACACAAAGGGATTGTTCTTTTAAGCAGACCATCAACAAGGTTTTCAAATTCTTTGCCTGTTAGCTCCATTTCAAAATCAACAGACAGTTCAGGAATGTCTATTTTTATTTTATTATTTTTAGATAATTGATTTTTTGCATCAACTGCACCTTTCCAGATTTCATTTCGTTCATCTGAATCTTTGTAGTCATCATTTCTTAAGTCAATGTCAGTCTGTTAAAATGAAAGTTAAATAATTTAATTGCAAAAAAAACTTATAATGATATATTTAAAAATAGTTTATTTTTTAAATTATTTAACAAACTGTTTGTGATGAAATATAAACAATTACTGGACATTATTTGTTCGTTTTTTTCTGATTTTCCGTATGTTTATCTGTCGTGCTCATTTTATTATTTGCAGTTTATTAATCTTTTTCATTTTTGCATAACCAACTGTACCAAATTATCAATGAAGCTCTAAATGAAACAGAATAGGTTATGAAAATAGAAAGCTTGACGATATTTCAAAATTTTAACTAATAACACTGATTCGTTTAGTATGAGTCATTCCCAAAACTGGATAAAAGCACAGCATTAAACATATGATGTAAAAAACCGTATTTCGATCTTGTGACAATGAATTTTATTAAAGTGTAAACATTTTTTGAAAGAGTTTTTTAATTAAGTAAATGTTTATACATATAAACTCACAAAATGTTACTTTGAAAGATTTTTTGCAATAAGTAAATCAATCAATCAAGAAATATAAGGGATCTGTTTTTCAAAACTTACATGTTTTAATATTAGAAAATTAGAAGTATCTCGTCAAAACTGACGATTTTTTTGTTTTTATCAAACTGTCAGATATTAAATAAAGAGCTTTTTTCTATAATTATTAAATGCTTTGGATCGAACCTGGTTCAAACAAATTAAAATCACTAAATTTCATGTCACGCCTTCATCAATAATTGCAAAATAGTAAAAAGTCGGTAATAATAATTTCATTAAATATATCCGCAAAGCGTCGAACTTTCTGCAATTATTATTCTTCTTATTTTAGTTATTAATAATATTATTAATAACGAAAATTAACTAATTTGCTAATATTATTCCTATTATTGGAAAGTTCGACGCTTTGCGGATACATTTAATGAAATTATTATTAACGACATTTTACTATTTTGCAATTATTATTCCTTTTATTGTAACTATTAATAATATTATTATTTACGAAAATTAACTAATTTGCTAATATTATTCCTATTATTGGAAAGTTCGACGCTTTGCGGATACATTTTGAGCATACGTCATAACTCAGTATAAACAAGTTGAAAATAAATAAATCACCAGCGGGTTTTCCCAATATCAGCCATTGAAGGTTGGGTTTTTTTGTAGGCGGTTTTTTTCATTATCAGCCATTAAAGGATGGGATTTTTCGTGGGATGTTTTTTCATTATTGCCCAAGTGCTGGTTTATATAAAATTATATTTAAATAAAACTATTTTTTTTATTTTTTGTAAACATTTAATTCATATACCTAATGAAAAAAAAAAACTCGTCACCCAACAACCGAAATTATGGACCACAAAATTCTGATGTCACACGAGCTTGACTGGAAACAAACAAATAATTGAGTTCGGTAGCGTATACCTGATTTATCTTTTGCTATAAATATAAACGTCTTAATAGTTAGAAATTGTTAAGAATATTGTTTTATAATAGTATCTTCTATTTATTGAGCCTAAAATATAATTTTTAATATATTTTTAAAAATTTTCCCATCGCTTTATTAAGTTATTATCAACTTGAAAATAATTAGCTATAATATAATTTTAACGACAAAGATAAAGCAATTTAAAGCCGTATCGGCACTGTAAATAAGGTTTGCTTGTCTCCAGTGTGTATTTTGTGACGTCATGACTTTTGTGGTCCATTCGGCTTAATAAATAACCAAGATTCAGTAAATAACGTATTCGGTTGAATTTTAATTGTAATTATTAATCTATATATATATATATATATATATATATATATATATATATATATATATATATATATATATATATAAAAGAACACGTCCTGACTGACTGATTGACTGACTGACTGACTGACTGACTGACTAACTGACTGACTGACTGACTGACTGACTGACTGACTGACTGACTGACTGACTGACTGACTGACTGACTGACTGACTGACTGACTGACTGACTGACTGACTGACTGACTGACTGACTGACTGACTGACTGACTGACTGACTGACTGACTGACTGACTGACTGACTGACTGACTGACTGACTGACTGACTGACTGACTGACTGACTGATTGACTGACTGACTGACTGACTGACTGACTGACTGACTGATAATCAACGCCGAGCTCAAACGCCTCATCCTAGGAACGTAAAATTTGGAACTTATATTACTTTTATTGCGTAAGCATCCATTAAGAAAGGATTTTTGAAAATTTTGCTTTTGAGGGAACGAAACTGGAAAACAAACTTTTTTCTAAAACAATTTATATCTCGAAAACAAAAAATGAGGAGATTTTGAAATTTGGTATATGGATTCTTCTTGAAGAATAAAAAAAAACACGTGTTTTACCATTTTTTGAAAATTTGGTTTCCTGGACCTCAAATGTGGGTTGGAAAATTGGGTTATTTGTTTTTTAAAGTAGCTGCTACTCAAAAACTGTGAATGCTACAGGTGTAAAAATTAGTATTTAGTTTCTACTCCAAAAATAATGAAATACGTGTTTTAGCATTTTTTGAAAATTTGGTTTCCAGGACTTCAAATGTGGGGTGGAAAACAGGGTTATTTGTTTTTTAAAGTAACTGCTACTCAAAAACTGTAAATACCACAGATGTAAAAATTAATATTTAGTTTCTATTCTAAAAATAAAGATATACATGTTTTACCATTTTTTTTAAATTTGGTTTCCAGGACCTCAAATGTGGGGTGGAAAATAAGGTTATTTGGTTTTTAATGTAACTGCTACTCAAGAACTGTAGATGTTACAGGAGTAAAAATTAGTATTTGGTTTCTACTCCAGAAATAATGATATACGTGTTTTACCATTTTTTTGAAAATTTGGTTTCCAGGACTTCAAATATGGGATGGAAAATAAGGTTACTTGGTTTTTAAAGTAACTGCTACACAAAAACTGTGTATGCTACAAAAGTAAAATTAATATTTATTTCTACTCTAAAAATAATGATATACGTGTTTCACCATTTGTTGAAAATTTGGTTTCCAGGACCTCAAATGTGAAGTGGAAAAAGTGTTATTTAATTTTAAAATAACTGCTACTCAAAAACTGTAAGTGCTACAGATGTGAAAATTAGTATTTTGAGGTTTTGTGCCGGTTAAAAGTAGATGAGTTCAGTTTATCACCGGACGGACGGGCCAAGCCGTTATTTTAGGGTCTTCATACGGCCCTGCCCAAACCTTAAGTCAAGGTGGGACGGGCCGAGATTTTTAACCAAGTATATAGACATTTTAGTGATTTTAAGGTGTTCAGATGGGCCGGGCTAAACCTGAAGTCAAGGTGGGACGGGCCGAAGTTTTTCATCAAGTATATAGAACTTCTAGGCCTATAAAAACGGGCCTGGCCCATATTAGACGGGCCGTCCCGGGCCAGGAATTTCGGTTTTTGAAACGGGCTGGGCCAAGTTGTCGACGGGCCGAGCCGAGACCTAAAAAATTGATCCGTGCAGTACTCTACTATGTAGGTATTCGTTTACACCTATGGCTGTTACATGATATTCATGCTAAACTCTAACCAAATTATCTAAAGCGCTATAAAAACTGACGCATTGATTGATTGTAATTAAATATACTACTCTTCTTTTCTTTATTTTTTTTAATCAAGAGTAAATTATTTGCTCAAATTGTAGTTTTTAAAAATTGAAATTTTACTTATAAACGTTCGATATATTTGCTGTCTATATATTGTTAACTGATTTGTCGATGGTCATTGTCAGTTATAAGCGGTTATATATAGGCTGACATTTACTAATAACTAGTTCCGTCTTGTCTATTGCGATCGTTTTGCGTCAAAGTTTCGTGATGCTCCGTAATACTAAACTCTGTTTCCTCTTAGGAAAACAGTCATGGTCTTTTACACGATCGATTGGCTCGTTTGCGAACCAAAACTTATACGTTAGTTTTTCTTTTAATAATAATTTATAGACTTTTGCATCAAGTGTTTTAAAACTGAAATGACTGTTTGTAGGAAGCTTCCTGTTGTAAACAATATTTGATGTTTTTAATTGTCCCTCCTTCTTTATCCAAGCTTGGTACTGGCTTGCACAAGCAAGGCGTAGTTTTATATGATAGTTTTGTAAATTCTTTTATATCAAAAAGTGAAAGTGTAATAGTTTACATTATTTTGACGGATTTATATAAATAGAATAAGATTGTTAGATCGTTACACCTACTACCAACTCTGTAGGCGCCGGTAGCCGGGGCAATAAGCGGTAAAATTGCTACTGAGCAATTGATAAAGAATCTTTATTAAAGATGTACTTAATTTCTAAAGGATTAGTGATTAGGGGTAGGGTTAAGGTTATGGTTTAATTTTAGGTAGACATAATTTTAATGATTATTTCCACGGCTATCGGCCGGGGCAATAGCAGCGACTTGTTTAGAGTTTAGATCAGACATATAATTAATATTGTTGCAAACTGAGTTTGGTAATTTCCTTCAGCGCGCCACACAAATGCCAACAACTGTAGTACAAAACTACACACTTTATTTATATCGAAAACGTCACTAAACACCCCGATTCAATCAATCAAGTTCCTTTGAGCACGCTATTTTAAATCTCTATTTTCGTCGCGCAGGGACGTGCCATATATATATATATAGAATAGGTATATCGGAGATGAGCAGGTTTTGAGTGAGATGCCAAGATGGCCTCCGAGTTTTTTAGTTTCAATAAAAGTGATCTTTATCTTTGTATTGATGTTGATTGACTTGATTGATGTTTGTACATAGGCACTTTTTAATCTGTAAAGTTTTTTGGTCATAAAATAAATTATTTCTATTTCCATGAAGTCTTATTAAAGTTTTTTTAGTAAATATAAATTTTTACAATGTTAAACAAATGTAAACACATAAAATATAACCTCTTAGGAAAACAGTCATGGTCTGTTACACGATCGATTGGCTCGTTTGCGAACAACTTATACGTTAGTTTTTATTTTAATAATAATTTATTCGAGCACGCTATTTTCAATCACTATTTAATTTTCGTCGCGCAGGGACGTGCCATACGTATATATATATATATATATATATATATATAGAATATGTGTATCGGAGATGAGCAGGTTTTGAGTGAGTTGCCAAGATGGCCTCCGAGTTTTTTAGTTTCAATAAATCTTTGTTATTTGATTGATGTTTGTACATAGGCACTTTTTGGTCATAAAATAAATTATTTCTATTTCCATGAAGTCTTATTAAAGTTTTTTTAGTAAATGTAAATTTTTACAATGTTAAACAAATGTAAACACATAAAATATAACCGTCATGATTTTAATATCAATTTCTTTAAAATCTGGACTGGTTTTTCGACAGGATGAATCTGTTAGTCAAATCTGTTCAGATTATCAATATAATGATATTGGAGAAGACATTGTCGGAATTGATTTTGGAACAACGAACACTCGTGTAGCTGTCGGTGACAGGGTTGGTTATAAAGTCTTGACCAAAATTCCTTCAGTTTTGTATATAGAAAAAAATGATAAACAAATAGTTAGTAAATGGCGGGATGTGTATGACATATGGTATCACAGGAATAGTATACTTGATATAAAAAGACTGCTGTCAAATGGCATTGATGGCATTGATGGTGATTTTCAGGGATACATCCAGGACTACATGTAAGATTTTTTTAAGAATATATAGCTAGGAAATATAGAAAAAAATACAAATTTGTTTAACAAGTTGAATTTTTTATATTTTAAATTAAGGAAAACCGTTCCATTCAAAATAGAATATAGTCCAGGAGAAAAAGATCCTTTAATCAGTGTCCCAGTCACTGAAAAGCGTTATAAACCATATGAAGCTGTTGCACCTATTTTGAACTATATGAAGAAATCAGCAGGTTTATTTTGTTGCTATTGTAGAATAATTGAAAATTTGTACTACCATTAAATTTCAACTAACAGAAGGGCATTTCAAAAAAGTAGTCTGTAATGCTGTTGTCACTGTTCCTCATACTTGTAATTATTATGAGGACAACGAAACATATGCCTTACCGTTTGAGGTATCTAATATTTTATTTATAAAACTTTGTTTATAAAAGTTTTGATATAAATGTTATATCAAAAGTTTAACCAGGGTTATTCAACTAAGAGGCTCTACAAAGAAGCTGCAAACCTTGCTGGATTTAAACGAATTGATTTAGTCAAAGAACCAATTGCTGCTGTGCTTGCACTGGATTCATTGGATCCTCAAAAATCTACTTCAGACGATAAACTGTTAGTTGAAATCCGTTCTCATTTATTTACAAATTATAGTTTTTAGTAATTTGATAATTGCATTAATTAAAAAAATTTCTTTTGTTGTTTTAGGACTGCTGTTTATGATTTTGGCGGTGGAAAATTTCAGGT
Organism: Erpobdella octoculata; assembly: GCA_963978895.1. Classification (NCBI taxonomy): domain Eukaryota; kingdom Metazoa; phylum Annelida; class Clitellata; order Hirudinida; family Erpobdellidae; genus Erpobdella; species Erpobdella octoculata. Next base: position 47,247,795 of record OZ022238.1, on the reverse strand, counting down.
GTCCATAGTAAAATCTGAAAATGGGCATATTAGTTTTATAACACAATGTGCCCCATTGCTCAATGGATATCTTATCGACAACATTCTCATAAATTATTTAAACCAAAAATTCTTTGAAGAGGTAGGTACAATCTACAACATCACAATCGACAATTTTTATTTGCTATCAATGAATAACAGGTATAAGCCACAACTTCCACAGACTTTTTCAGCATTTGTATCCAATGTGGGCCCTAATAAGTTGTCATTGATTATCGACGTCATGAAATTTGCTTTCCCGTTCCCGTTTGTTTTCCAACTTTCCAGCTTCCGGTCGTTTTCCCGCTCCTGTTTGCTCTCCCGTTCCCGTCGCCTTTACGTTCCCGGTGCTTTCCAGTTCCCGTCGCCTTTCCGTTTCCGGTGCTTTCCAGTTCCCGCTCACGCTTGCTCTCCGTTCTCGCTCATGCTTGCTCTCCCATTCCCGTTCCCGATCGAAATGGAAAGCGACCGAGAACAGGAAAAGCTACCGGGAGCGGGAAAAGGACCGGGAACGGGAAAGCGGAGGAAATGGGAGCGAGAGAGACAAACATTAGAAAAACCTTTAAAAACCCCGGGCGACACCGATCGGATGAATGGTGTAGCAATGCATAAATAACATACATACTAACATTTATATATTTGCAGACTGGTATTGATCTCAGAAATAACGAGACAGCATTGTGGCAACTTAGAGGAGCAGCAGTTAAAGCAAAAATTAAGCTATCCACAGAGGCTAAAGTCAAAATAAACATTGATGATCTGGCTAAAACGTTCAATGGTGAATCAAAAGGTTTGGAGATGGAGCTGACAAGAAAAGAATTTGAAAACAGGATTGATGATTTGATTACGAGGACAATTGTTTTGGGTGAAGATTGCATTAAAAAATGTGCATATCCATGGGGCATTGAGAAAAAAGACATTGATGAAGTTTTGTTGGTTGGTGGAGTGACAAAAATGCCAAAGGTTAGTCAAGCTGTTATTAGTAAATATGTTATTAAGTATATATGATATAAGTAGTAGTTAAGTATATATGTATATTTGCGCTTCTAGAAGTAAATGTAACCTTAAGGTTGATTTTTTTATATGATCAATAATGTTATTTAAAATAACAGATACTGCTCTATTAAAACTGAAATTATTACATACCCTAGTGCAGTGCAATATCCCCATCTCGCTTTTCCCCTCGCTTTTACAAACAACAGATTTATCTTATTAACGAATAATTTTGTTTCGTCTAAATATAAATAACTATAAAATATATATATATATATATATATATATATATATATATATATATATATATATATATATATATATATATATATATATATATATATATATATATATATATATATATACTGATACTATGAGATGTGAACAAACAACAGGTTTATCTTATTAACGAATAATTTTGTTTCGTCTAAATATAAATAACTATAATATATATATATTCTATATATAATATATATATATATATTCTATATATATATATATATATGGATTTACTGCAACATCATACTATGAGATGTGAACTATAGATATAATGATTATAAATAATCAGTTTTAATTTCTATTTCAAAAAGGTCAAGGCTATGGTTGAAGAATTTTTTGGGAAAGCACCCAACAGTAAACTTGATCCAGAAGAAATACTTGCTATTGGAGCTGCTGTTGCTGCAAGAAGATCCAAACAATATTTTGAATATTAATAATTTTCTATGATATGACATTGGTTTTATATAAATACGTTTTATACAACAACCTTTTTTGTATAATTACTTCTAATATAAACTTGTCACAGAACACTCAAACATGCTTATTGTTTACGCATTAATCAATCCACACAATTAAAAATAGCGTTGTTAAAATGCCATTTGTGCCACAAGATTTCATAAGTTAATAATTTTTTGCATCATTGTTCATATTGGAATTTCATTTAATTATAACATAAAATTAATTATTAAAATATTAAACACAACAACGAAGGGGATGGGCTCAGTTTAAACGTCTGGACAAATCGGAGTGAAACCGCTGACATAAGCGTTATTGTGATCATTTTTCTTGGTTTCGCTGCATAAATATTGGAGGGTCCTTGGGTCATGTGGCTCAGAATTTTAAAAGGAAAACAAACAATTAAAACATCCAGATGCTTTTAAAATCATGAAAATTTCAATTAGCTTGAAAATGTTTTTAAAGTCACAATATCTTGGCATTTTTTTTATCTTGTTTTATTTCAAGTTATAAAAATTATGCATCAACATAATAATTAGCAATATTAAAAATGATTGAGCAGTCTTTTTAAAAATAAAAATAGAATTCTAGTTTTATTTTAATGTTTTGTCACGGGAATATCTTTAAAATCATTGAATTTACACCGATTTCACGAGTTCTTAGGTTTCCAGTATGGCCTGAAAAAAATTATAATGAAAATCAAGTGAATAAAGAAAAAAAATTCCAACTTTTTTATCATCTTCAGTTTTTGCAACATAATCTAATGTTTTTTGAAGAAACTTCTTAGCTGAATCTTTTTCTCTCATTCGTAAATATGTTTTCCCAATCATAAGGAGGTTCATGCTAAAGAAATTTTCTTCAACTACTAATAAGTTTTTTGTAAATAGACAAAATAGTGTTTAGGTATATGTCAGATAAAAAATTGTTAAAGGTTTTAATCCCATCAATATTGAGACTGCTGGAAAAAAATTGCTAACATTTATTCAGAAAAGGTGATGTGAGTCCAGTTGTTCAGTGTTGTGCATGTTAAATATTTGAATACAAAACTTGAGTTTAATTTGTAAGTAGCCAAATTATATATATATATATATATTGGTTAATGCTACTTATACTTTCTAATATAATCATCCTAATAATAATAAATGTTTGTCAATATATGGGAAAAGTGAAACCAGTACCATAGATATAACACCACCCCCTTCTTAATCCTGTTCGTCTCGAACAGCATAGTGGCTTTTAGGAAATACGACTCGGCCACAAACACAAAATACCTTGATCTTCACTCGTGGCCTTGACCGCAATTCGCAAACAACATAGTCAAGTCTCTTGACCGTTCTGTTTGACGCAGTTTCTTCCAGTCCTTCTTTGGTTCATGAACAGTTTTTCTTTGGCTCATCGTCGCCATTTTTGCACGGTTCATCACAGCCTTTTTTGCAAGCCTCGTCATCTGAACATTTTTGCACGGTTTATCGGAACTGTCTGCTTTTAGATTTTTCTTAAGAAACTCTTCAGAAGGTTTTTCAAAAACACATTCCATAAATCCAATAAATCCCTTCATCAAACTGTTATTTGATTTTAAAATGACTCTTATTCTATCTGATCTAGAATCCTCTGTGGATTCATCTGATTTAGAGTCCTTGGTACTGTTCTTGGCTCGTCTTTTTCAGAGTTTTTACTGGCTGCATTACTATTGTTGTTTAGGAGAAGTTCATCGCTGTCATTTGTTTTTTCCAAGCTACAATCGAACGTTTTCTTTTCACATTCCAACTCGGCTCTTTCATCGGTGTCAACTTTCGTATAGTCCAGCGGATCTTTCTTCAAATTATCGCCATCGTCTCTCAAATCAGTGTCTTCTTTTTTTGTCAAATTAGCTTCGACGTATTTCTCCATTGGAGTTTCATCCGTTTTTAAATCCTTGGTTGCTTCATCCGAGTCACTAAAATCTGGCCCTGAATATCCGGTGCCGTCGTCTGTTAAGGGGGACTTTTCTTGCCCCTATAGGCGGGCACTCATGGATGCGGCCCCCTTAGCACAATATATATATTTATATATATATTTATATATATATATAAATTGTATGCGTTTATATATATATATATTTAATTATATATATATTTAATTAAATTATATATATATTTAATTAAAGAAACAACTTGAACAAGATCAAAAAAAATAAATTCTTTCTATCTAAAACCTTTTCAGTATCAAATGTTTTAAAATTGATAGTATTGAGAAATACATTTATTTATGATAAAATAAAGATCTTTTGGCAGCAACCGCAGCACCAATAGCAAGTATTTCGTCTGGATTGAATTTATGGCTTGGGGCTCGGCCAAATATTTCTTCAGCCATTTCTTTTACCTTTAAAAAAGTAAAAACTAGTTACAAAAACAGACTATATGGGGTATTTAAGTTACCGCAATATTTAATCAAAGTATATATGCAGTGCAAAAGACAAATTTTCTTGTTGTTACAAAATCTTTAATAAACTTATGCAACTGCCTATATTAATCTGCATAAACAAATTTCTACCTATAGCAGCGTTTATTTACCAGTCCAGTAACACACAATGTTTCCGATATATCACAACTGTCATCATAGAAAATAATTTTGATTGCTGAACAATGACATAACATTATTTATCAATAACACATTATGACTTACTTTTGGCATGTTTGTCATTCCCCCAACTAACACAACTTCATCAATGTCTTTCTTGTTAATTTTGGCTAATTTAGTGGCTTTTGATATGCTCTCTTCGCACAAAGGAATTGTTTTCTTAAGCAAATCATCGACAAGGTTTTCAAATTCCCTTCTTGTCAATTCCATGTTCAAACCTTTAGGTTGAAAATTTGAATCATCAGTTAGGTAAGGAATGTCTATTTCGACTTTAGTATCTTCAGACAGCTTGATTTTTGCATTAACTGCTGCTTTTCTTAGTTTCATATATTCCATTATACCCTTGTAGCAAAACTTTCTGATGCCAGTCTGTGAAATTAAAATATTATTAATATTAAAATATTATTTTTTTTTAGAAAAAGCACAACATTTATTAAGCAAATTTATTTTTTGTTAAAAATAATTTAGCTTAGCAATGTCCGTTTTCGGTTCAGAATTTTTAGATAGTTTAGATTTTTGCATCAACTGCTGTTTTTCTAAGTGTAATAATTTTGATTCATGTAATACCAGTCTGAAAATATACAATTTCAAAAGTTGTTTGCGAGCTCGGAAAATTTAACTAAACATTGAAAACTCTAGTTTTAGTTGTTCTCTACCTATATATTTAAAGTTTTAATAAATTAGAACAGCTCTATTTAGCTGTTTCATTAATTAAATAAACGAAACTTATTACTTTTTCTGTGTACAATAATTTTGAATAATTAAATTTATTGTATGAATTCTCATTTATAAAAAATGTTTTAATGCATATAGAAAAGTTTACAAAACTATTACTACACATTGATTGGTAAGCATTTATTATGTCATAAGCCATTTTTATAGCAATTATGAATATAAAATTCAGTTTAAATTCTCTGATTCTAACTAAAAATTTTGAAGCGAAGCCACTTTCTAGACAGAATTACATTTTTCATACAACTTTAGCTTAGTTTTTTTATTTAAAATTAAATAACATTAGCATGAAATTCATTCCTTCATTAACAATGGAATAGACCAACCTGTTCTCTAAATCTTTGCATTAAAAAATTGACTAAAAGATCGTCAAAAAGTCTTCCATTGAGCATTGTATCACCTGTTGAATAAACCTCCATAATCCCATTTTTGGATTTGATAAATGAAACCTCAAATTTTCCACCGCCAAAATCGTAAACAGCAGTTCTAGGAAAACAAAGAGAAAATATTATAATATTGCATCAAATCACAACAATTATAACATCAAATTGGTAAAAACTAACACTTTATTTGTTGCGCCAGGTTCATGTGAATCTACTGCAAGTGCTGCGGCAACTGGTTCTTTAACTACATCAATTCTTTCAAATCCAACAGCTCTGCAGGCCCTATTGAGTTCCTATTTATTTAAATAAAAGTTTCCATTAAAATAGCTAAAAACCATTTATGAACACAATTTTTTTTAAATAACAAAAATATAGATACCGTATAATCAGAACTATAACTTGGAACAGTGATGACAGCATAATTAACTTCATCTTTAAAACATCTTTCTGTTGATGAGTGTAATTTTTTATTTCAAATTTTAAATAATTATTATTTCAAAAAATAAACCTGCTGTTGTTTTCATTTTTTTTAAAAGAGGTGCAGCAATCTCGTATGGTTGAAAATCTCCAAAATTTGGAATTTCTATAGCAGCCAATTCATTAGTTCCAGCTGTGACTTTGAATGGAGCGGTTTCCCTTTTTTTTTTCAATTTTATGTAAATTATTGTCTAATAATTCAATTCAGTTTTAAATTACTCGTGTTTTAATGAGTTATACTCTGTTATAGCTGGATTATCAAACCTTATTATGACTATTATAAACAAAATAAAACTTACCCGTATTCCTTGACATCAAGATCACTATGTTGTCGAAACAGTAATTTTTTTACATCATATATAGTTCTGTCAGGATACTTTAGAGAATCGCGTTCCGCCTCAATGCCAACAGTTTTGTTATCACTTTCATGTAGTATGGCGACCACTGAAGGCGTTGTTCTCGAACCTTCTCTATTCTCCAAGACCTTATGAACTGTACCATCACTAATAGCTACACACGTTTTTGTTGTTCCGAGATCGATCCCGACAGCAAAGCTAAAACAACAATTGAACATGTCATCTTTTATTTGTTTTTTATTTGTCAATTAATAAAAACATACCTGGGTGGTTTACAATCTGAATACATTAAACTTACAGGTTTGTCCTGATAAATAATTTAAAAAAATCTCATTAAAAATTAACACAGAGAAAATTTGCTTGGGATATGTGGCTCCTTTTTAATTATAAAGATTACAAAACTGCTGCAAGCTTTATTAAAAAACTTAAGCTACGTCCATTTTTTATTATTAGCTGAAAGTATAATACAATACAGTGCCACTGTCATTTGGCAATACGCGCAATTACTACTTACTAGAGACTTGTTCATAGGCGAAAATGTTAGTATCTTTTGACAATATAAATCAAGTTTTTAGAACACATATGAATGTTTGATTGCGCTCGTTTTCCAAATGTGCGATGGCATACCCAAGCAGTTGAACCAGCAACAGCAAAAGAGCGTTTGCCATATTTTCGGTTAGCTATGAAAATGACTGCGTCACCTCGGAATGCCAAGTCGAGTCTTTGCCTTTTTGATTGTTTCGAGCGTGAATTTGTTAGTGACTAGAAAGGTTCTTTTTCTTCTTAATGTGCCGATTTTTTAAATATTAGTTAATATCCCTCGATGAGGACTATGTGGTGTCCAAATATCAACGCTTAAAACTTTCGGGGATTGCTGGCAAGACACATCGAACAGTTAAATTTTTATTATAGATGACGGTACGAGTTATTGGCTGTAGAATTTTTTGGCCAATTGATACGCGATCTTTGATTCGCTATATCTTTATTAATTTTATTTTTTTGAACACTATATGGTATATTTAAACTCAGAATTTGTACCTTTATATAAAAATATTAATGAAATTAAAAAAAATTATTTTGAAATTTTTATGCAGGGCCCTGAAGTTAGCAACGACTCGGCCAGCAACTAATTTAGGAAGTTAGCAACGAAAAGATAGTAAACAAAAGATATTTCAACAGGATATAAAAATCACATTTACATTTTTACAAATATAAATAAATTAAATTTATTTACTTGATTTAAATTTAAATTTTTTGGCTTAATTATATTATGAATAAATACTTTATCAAGAAATCAACCGAGTAACAGTAGCGTATTAACGGGAGAAAGAAATCAAATTTAAAAAGACATTGATAAAAATACAACTAAAATAAAATTTATTTACTTGGTTTAAATTTAAAATTTTTGGCATAACCGCAATGTAATGGTTGAAATGGACAACAAAACAGTGTGTGTTGAAAAGATTGTTGACAAAATAAAAAAACTTCAAGCTAATAAATCAATGGGACCAGACGAAATTCACCCGAGGGTTCTCAAAGAGTGTTGTCTTTCAGTTTCTGGCTTTCTTTGTAGAATATTCAACCAGTCTTTGCAACAAGAAAAAGTACCTGCAGAATGGCAGAAGAGTATTGTAGTGCCTATATTCAAAAAAGGATCAAGGGAGGTGGTGTCAAACTATAGACCAGTGTCTTTGACGTCGATTGTTTGTAGAATACTTGAATCGATAGTAAAAGATGAAATTTTGAACCACTTCAAAGTCAATGGGTTCTTTACAAAAAAAAAACAATATGGTTTTCTTCCAAGAAGATCAACAGTTCTGCAAATACTAACTTTTCTCAACATGGTCACTGAGGCAAACAACAATGGCAAAGAAGTAAATGTTGTTTACACTGACATTGAAAAGGCCTTTGATAGAGTATCCCATAAACTGTTGTTATATAAGATGAAGAAATATGGCGTGTCAGATAAAATTGTCGGCTGGGTTAAAAGCTTCTTGAGCGATAGACAGTTCAAAGTGAGAGTAAACAATGCTATGTCTAGCTCGTTTAAGGTAACTAGTGGAGTGCCCCAAGGAAGTGTACTAGGACCTCTTTTGTTTGTTATTTTTGTTAATGATGTGGTTGACATATGTGATAACATTCTTCTTTTTGCCGATGATGCGAAGTTGTACAATGTCATACAAAATGTGTCGGATTGTAACTCGTTACAGAATTCAATTACCCAGGTATTCAAGTGGTTCAATTACTGGAGAATGAACATCAATGTTCAAAAATGCCAGGTTCTAAAATTCGGCAAACAAATTGTTAATTGTGTATACACAGCAAAAAACAAAGAAGGAGAAACGTTTATCCTACAGCAGGATCCGGTGGTCAGGGATCTAGGCATATGGTTGGATGAAAAATTGTCTTTTAAAGAACATGTGCACAGAAAAATAAAAGAAGCTAACAAAATGTTAGGAATTTTAAAAAGAAATTTTAAAAATCTTTCTACTGAAGCTTTTGTTTTTTTGTATAAAAGCTTAGTAAGATCGCAACTAGAATATGGTACAGTTGTTTGGAACCCTTATAGAATTGGACTTATCAAGGCTATTGAAAGAGTACAAAGAAGAGCTTCAAAAATACCTCTGGTATGTAAAGGCTTGAATTACAGTGAACGATTGAAAATTCTCCGTCTGCCATCATTAATGTCTCGCAGAAAAAGAACCGACATGATTACAGTTTTTCAACTATTCAATGAAGATCTTGAAGCAGATTGTTTGCGACTAATCAAAAAGTCACCAGTGTTATGTACCAGAGGAAACAGCAGAAAACTAACTTTAGGAAATTTCAAGCAAGACGCTAGAAAGTATTTTTTCAGCAACAGAGTGGTGCAGCACTGGAATAGTTTGCCCGATAGCATTGTTTTGGCAAGAAACGTGCAAGAATTCAAGAATAGACTGGATGATGAATGGGCATCAACTATGTATGAATGGAATATAAACTGAACTGAATCTTGAATGCATACCTTTTTGTTATTTAATTTTTTATTTCTATTGTAACGTTGGATGTGATTTGTTTTTTGTCAAGGATTGTTGTAAAGGCAAGAGGCTTTGTTCCTGCGCCTAATAAACTAATAATAAACTAATAATAATAATTATATTATGAATAAATACTTTATCAAGAAATAAACGCAGTAACAGTAGCGTATTGCAACGGGAGATAAAAATCACATTTATAACGACATTGATAAAAATACAACTAAAATAAAATTTATTTACTTGATTTAAATTTAACATTTTTGGCATAATTATATTATGAATAAATACTTTATCAAGAAATAAACGGAGTAACAGTACCGTATTACTGGTTCAAGACAATGGGATTAAAACTTAAAATAAATAAGTTTGTGTAAAATTATTAGTATATAAACAGATATATATTAGAGAATTTTCTATTTCTTTTCTCTCTCGGTCTAGTTTCCTTCCCCGTTGGTTTTCACGCTCCCGGTTACTTTATTTTTCCCGCTAAGCTTATATATATATATATATATATATATATATATATATATATATATATATATATATATATATATATATATATATATATATATATATATATATATATATATATATATATATATATATATATATATATATGTGAGTCAGTGGGATAAAAGAAATCCCAAAAAAAGATCCTATTTCAATTCCTTAGTCACTGTTAAAATTCCCACAGTGATGCCGACCAGCCAGCAGACCACCAATGAAAAACCGCATGGTTTAATCGTTTTAGCCAATTGTCTGGTCTTAAATGATAACTACTATATAGATGTGGAAGTAAATAAAAAGATGACGGTATGTCGAAATAACGGCGTAGCTTTGGTGTTGGAGGATTTCTTGTTCCTTCGGCCCAAAGAGTTGGTTACAACTTGGGCTTTAGATTACTTCGGGCAAACAAATCTTACAAACTCAGTTTACGTTGATTGCGACGGTTCAACATCTGTAATGACGCAAGCTCTCGATCCTACAAACCGTATATTTAATGTCCCAATTTTTACCAAGGATATAACATTTTTTCCTATACTAAAAAATTCCCACTTCACTCTTATAATTGCAAACTCCAGAGAAAAAAACTCTTCAATTTTACGACCCTATGGGTTCTAAATTAGCAATTGCTAAAATTGCGATCGCTAGCTTCTTGAAATTTTATAAAGCGTGGTGCACCATAACAGGAGAAAATCCAATTATCATGTCTATGAAAATAGCGTGTTCTTGGAAATTTCCTATTCCAAAGGAACCTTCGTAAGCGCCTCTGACTTTATCTGGCGCTATACAAATAAACTCATTTCATCTGGAAGGACGTTGGTATTCCGGTCCGTACCATACAACGTGACAGCTGGAATTGTGGTGTTTTCATCATGCATATAATGAGACACCTTGATAAAGGAACATCAACGAACGAAATCTTCAATCCCGACGAAATACGAGCCGCCATAAAAAAGGGTTTACTGGAATCCTCGGACGACATGTACGACGATTGCTTGTACTGCAACAAACCGAACATTGACCATTTCTATGTCCAATGCAAAGACTGCCAGCGTTGGGTGCATGGGGTATGCACACATCTAAATCTATCACCGGAACAATGGGCTGCCGAACAATTCCAATGTGAACTATGTCTGCACCACTTACAACTGTAAAGTGTGTGGGTTTTTTGAGAAAAATTTATATTTTTTGCTTATGTCATTACATTATTAAAAAACGAATATATTTTTATTTTCTCCTTCTGGGTTTTTGAAGCGCATTAAACGAAACGAACGGAATTCGGGGTATAAGGGAAACGGTCAATAGCGTCTAGCACCTAAAGAACTTTTTTTATAAAATATTTTTTTACATATTTGAATTCAGAATATTATTTACAACTAAATTCCAAAATATAAGCCATCGGAAAAAATTATTTATATTTTTTCCATATTTATTTCCGGTATTTTGAGGCCATTCGAAAAAATCGATGGCCCTCGGTTATAGCCGTATCACGCCTAGAAAACTATTTCTATTTTAAATTTTTTTTTTACATTTGGATTAAGCACATAAATTACTATTGGAATCAATTAAATTTTTGGCTCGGACATATTTATTTAGTTTTACTTTCTAATTACAATGGAAATTCCGATGCGGAATTCGGTGTATAAGGGAAACGGTCAATAGCGTCTAGCACCTAAAGAACTTTTTTTATAAAATATTTTTTTACATATTTGAATTCAGAATATTATTTACAACTAAATTCCAAAATATAAGCCATCGGAAAAAATTATTTATATTTTTCCATATTTATTTCCGGTATTTTGAGGCCATTCGAAAAAATCGATGGCCCTCGGTTATAGCCGTATCACGCCTAGAAAACTATTTCTATTTTAATTTTTTTTTACATTTGGATTAAGCACATAAATTACTATTGGAATCAATTAAACTTTTGACTCGGACAAATTTATTTAGTTTTACTTTCTAATCACAATGGAAATTCCGATGCGGAATTTGGTGTATAAGGGAAACGGTCAATAGCGTCTAGCACCTAAAGAACTTTTTTTATAAAATATTTTTTTACATATTTGAATTCAGAATATTATTTACAACTAAATTCCAAAATATGAGCCATCGGAAAAAATTATTTATATTTTTTCCATATTTATTTCCGGTATCTTGAGGCCATCCGAAAAAATCGACGGCCCTCGGTTATAGCCGTATCACGCCTAAAAAACTTTTTTTTTTTAATTTTTTTTTTACATTTGGATTAAGCACATATATTACTATTGGAATCAATTAAACTTTTGGCTCGGACAAATTTATTTTTGTCTATAATCTACTTTTTGTGTCCAAAATAGCGTTCGTTGCCGATTTCGTTGCTAACTTCATGTACCTTTTTTATGCTACTACCTAGGATAGGGTTTAGGGTTAGGGGTAGTGTTCGGGTTAGCCGGTTAGGGTTAGAGCTAGGGTTAGTAGCAATTTAACCGATTGTAATCACGTCGAACCGCCGGGGCAATAGCAGCGACCAATTGATAATGCCACTGAAAACTCGTGTACGTTGTAAAAGGCGATAAAAAGGTATTCGCAAGGTCCTATATATACATTATTCGTGTTTAATATCTTTTGATAACACTACGATTAAATAAAAGGTCGAAAATGTAACACAATTGCTTAGAGACTTAGGCTTAGACCTACCCTGCATACCAATTAAGGTTTGTAACGTGACTACTGTAGACTCTAGTGAGTCTAGTTTAGAGGCCCAGACTGTCAAAGTAAGCGATTACCCAAATGGTTAGGCTCTACTAGATAAGACAGCGCTAAGGCGTAATTTGTATATTCTTACGATTGCCAAATTTTATCAGAATAAAAACCTTACAAAAAAGCGTGAAATTTTAAGCCTTTGCACAAACTAAACTGTTAATAAGTTTGTTGAGGCTATAGTATAACAAAAATAGGTTTTGTTTCTCACCAATTTATAATTTAATCGAAATGAAAAAGACTACAAAACTAAAATTTAGGTCATACGTTGTTGACCAGCTGATTGATCGACTCAAAGACCATGCTGGTATCCTCAAAAGGAAAGACAGTTTAGTACTGGACAACATAACGATACTTTAAGAAAGGTTGATAATGTTTTTGTCAATTGAATGTTACGCCTTATAACTGCAAATGACCTTTTTTTTTTTTTTTTTTTTATGATAGTTTATAGTCCTTTACACCAAGTGTTTTAAGACTGAATTGGCTGTATGTAGGAAGCACATAAGTACTTCCTGTCGTGGATCAAAGTTTGATCCTTTTAACTGTCCCTCCTCCTTCATCCAGGCTTGGGACTGGCTCGCAATTAGCGAGGCGGAGTTCTGCAAATGACCATCGATAAATCAGTTAAATTAACGTAAATAACTACAATAATAAACTTAATGTATGATTAATTTTTTTATTTTTAATCTTGTATTTTTAAAACAATTTTTTGGAATTTGTATAAATGCTACGACAGGCCTAAAAAAGAAAAACACAAAAATATTTAACTCCAAGAAATAGTTTTACAAAATAACGATCTCAACAAAAATAATCTATAAAATGTTTTTTATTAATTACAAAGTAAATATCTCTTTATAAACAAGATTTTTTGTAAAAACCCTTATGTCAAAACAACGTAATCTATAATTTCTATATCTTTGTAAAGCATTAAGGCGGGCCAAGGATATCTTGATATAACAACTGGATCCACAACCTACTCTAGTAGGCCTAATGTTTTACCGCTTCTTATATCATAATTATAAATAAATTGATGTAACAAACTTCAAAAACATAGTAGTTATATCATACTTTTACAAATTTTGATGTAACTATGTCGTAATTGGCTGAACTGTCTAGGCCTACTAGAGTAGGTTGTGGATCCAGTTGTTATATCAAGATATCCTTGAGGCGGGCGCACACGAACAACAAAATTGAACAACTAAGTTGTGCAACTCGAGTTGCGCAGCCAAATTGCTCGTGTGCGCGCCATGAGTTGAGCAACTTTTTAAGTTGTCAACTCAGTTGCCCAACTAGTTTAGTTTTCAAATTCGTTTGAAAACTTTGGACAACTTTAAGTCACCCGTCTTTCTGTCCGTCAATACACAAGAAATGTTGTTTATACTGAAACTCGTTAATAACTAATTATTGCACTCTTTAATTTCCACATCCTTTGAATTTACATGAAATACGTTAGTAATTTGAAAATTTAAACAGAATAAAAAATGTAATTAAATTTGCTTATATATACAAAACAAATTTTTCATGGTTATCAAATGTCTTTTGTTTTTGTTGACTATATATATATATATATATATATATATATATATATATATATATATATATATATATATATATATATATATATATATATATATATATAGATATATATATATATATATAATTTTTATATATATATATATATATATATAGGATGACAATGTTAGTCGAAACGGTCCGTTAGCCCGAGTTGAATCAAAGAATGTATGTAGTTTGACAAATTTAGAATGTCTGTCTAAAAAAATAATAAACGCAAAATGGTCTATTGTCTTTAATAGCGCGTGCCTGAAAGAAAATATATATATGTATATATATATATAAATCTCGTGTCATAGTGTTTGAAATTGAACTCCTCCGAAACGGCTGAACCTATTTTTATGAAATGTTTTGTGTACATTTGGTAGATCTGAAGATAGGTCCATGGCTATTTAGAATATTTTTTTAAATTATTTAAAAAAGTTATTTTGGAAAAACAAAAAGGTGCAAATATGCCTTTTTTCTAGGAAAATGCAACAGAAAGCAAGCGGGAACGGGAAAGCGACCGGGAACTGAAAGGCAACCGGAAACGAGAAAGCGACCGGTAGAAGGAAAGCGGCCATGAACAGGAAAGCGGCCGAGAACGGGAAGGCAAACGGGAGCGGGAAAGCAAGCGGAGAAGGAAACCTATATATATATACTAGCAGTGCCCGTAGCGGCTTCGCTCACATGAAATTAGAGAATTTGAACCGTGCATCCATAGGTGTCGGCTCGGCCCGTCGACAACTTGGCCCAGCCCGTTTCAAAACCAAAATTCCTGGCCCGGCACGGCCCGTCTAATTTGGGCCCGGCCCGTTTTTACAGGCCTAGAAATTCTATATACTTGATGAAAAACTTCGGCCCGTCCCACGTTGACTTCAGGTTTGGCCCGGCCCGTCTGAAGACTCTAAAACTACAAAAATGACTATATGCTTAGTGAAAAACCTCGGCCCGTACCACCTTGATTTAAGGTTTAGCCTGGCCCGTAAGAAGACCCTAAAATAACGGCTTGGCACGACCGGTGATAAACTGGACTCAGCTACTTTAAACCGGCACAAAACCTCAAGATACTAAGTTTTACATCTGTAATGCTTGCAGTTGTTGAGTAGCAGTTATTTTAAAATCAAATAACCCTTATTTTGACCCCACATTTGAAGTCATGGAAACCAAAGTTTTAAAAAATGGTGAAACACTTATATCGTTATTTTTTGAGGCACTGGTGGCAGAGCGGTAGAGCGTTCGCCTGTCGATCGTTAGGAAATTAGAGAGTTTGAAGCGTGCATCCATAGTAGAGATCATTCTTTTAGGTCTCGGATCGGCCCGTCGACAAATTAGCCCAGCCCGTTTTAAAAACCCAAACTCCTGGCCCAGCACAGCCCGTCTGAATTAGGCCCGGCCCATTTTTACAGGCCTAGAAGTTCTATATACTTGATGAAAAACTTCGCCCGTCCCACATTGACCTCAGGTTAGGCCCGGCCAAACTGAAGACCCTAAAATCACTAAAATATCTATATACTTGGTGAAAAACCTCGGCCCGTCCCACTTTGATTTAAGGTTTGGCCTGGCCCGTGTGAAGACTCTAAAATAACGGCTTGGCCCGGCCGATGATAAACTGGACTTAGCTACTTTTAACCGGCACAAAACTTCAAAATACTAATTTTTACATTTGTAGCACTTACAGTTTGTGAGTAGCAAATAACCCTTATTTCCACCCCACATATGAGGTCCTGGAAACCAAATTTTCAAAAAATGCTAAACACGTATTTCATTATTTTTGGAGTAGAAACTAAATACTAATTTTTACTTCTGTAGCATTAACAGTTTTTGAGTAGCAGCTACTTTAAAAACCAAATAACCCAAAAAATGATGAAACACGTATATCTTTTTTTTTGAGTAGATACTAAGTATTAATTTTTACATCTGTGGCAATTACAGTTGTTGAGTAGCAGTTACTTTAAAAACCAAATAACCCTATTTTCCACCCCACATTTGAACTCCTGGAAACCAAATTTTCAAAAAATTGTGAAACCCGTATATCATTATTTTTAGAGTAGAAACTATATACTAATTTTTACTTTTGTAGCATTAACAGTTTTTCAGTAGAAGCTACTTTAAAAACCAAATAACCCAAATTTCCAACCCACATTTGAGGTCCGGGAAACCAAATTTGTAAAAAATGGTGAAACACGTATATCTTTATTTTTAGAAAAGAAACTAAATAATAATTTTTACATCTGTGGTATTTACTGTTTTTGAGTAGCAGTTACTATAAAAGACAATTAGCCCAATTTTCCACCCCACATTTGAAGTCCTGGAAACCAAATTTTCAAAAAATGCTAAAACAGGTATTTCATTATTTTTGGAGTAGAAACTAAATACTAATTTTTACTCCTGTAGCATTAACAGTTTTTAAGTAGAAGCTACTTTAAAAACCAAATAACCCAATTTTCCAACCCACATTTGAGGTCCGGGAAACCGAATTTTCAAAAAATGGTGAAACACGTATCTTTTTATTTTTCAAAAAGAATCTATATACCAAATTTCAAAATCTCCTCATTTTTGGTTTTCGAGATATACATTGTTTTAGAAAAAAGTTTGTTTCCCAGTTTTTTCCCCTCAGGAGCAAAATTTTCAAAAATCCTTTCTTAGCAGATGTTTACGTTATAAAAGTAATATAAGTTCCAAATTTTACGTTCCTAGGATGAGGCGTTTGAGCTCGGCGTTGATTATCAGTCAGTCATCAGTCAGTCAGTCAGTCAGTCAGTCAGTCAGTCAGTCAGTCAGTCAGTCAGTCAGTCAGTCAGTCAGTCAGTCAGTCAGTCAGTCAGTCAGTCAGTCAGTCAGTCAGTCAGTCAGTCAGTCAGTCAGTCAGTCAGTCAGTCAGTCAGTCAGTCAGTCAGTCAGTCAGTCAGTCAGTCAGTCAGTCAGTCAGTCAGTCAGTCAGTCAGTCAGTCAGTCAGTCAGTCAGTCAGTCAGTCAGTCAGTCAGTCAGTCAGTCAGTCAGTCAGTCAGTCAGTCAGTCAGTCAGTCAGTCAGTCAGTCAGTCAGTCAGTCAGTCAGTCAGTCAGTCAGTCAGTCAGTCAGTCAGTCAGTCAGTCAGTCAGTCAGTCAGTCAGTCAGTCAGTCAGGACATGTTCTTTTATATATATAGATAAAAGTTATATATATATATATATATATATATATATATATATATATATATATATATATATATATATATATATATATATATATATATATATATATATATATATATATATATATATATAAAAGAAAAATAAAATAAAATAATATAAAAAATTGTTTGTTAAAACAACGTTCGTTATATTTTATATTATTTTTCATTTTTTAGTGTTTAACTTTCTAAATCTAAAAACGGATTATTAATGTATTTAATGTCACCCAACGAATACTAACTGAGTTCAAAAATAACATTTGCACGGAAATAACAAACAAACAAAAAACAACATTGCAAGTTAATATAAGCCTTTTAAAATTGAAAAACATTCTCCGGAGCCATTTTTGGGACCACTTATGAAGAACATTTGAAAAATTTAGGAAGAAAACGTTGAGAAGTCTTTCTGACTAATCCCGGGTCATCAGCTATTTAAAAAAGAGATGAAAATATGAAAAAGAAAAGCTTTTTTTAGCCTAGGTCCCCCTTAATTGAAGGGTTTGGGGTAGGGGCGTCATTTTCGGGGGGAAGGGGTGGAAATTTCCCCCCCCCCAAGAATTTCGCAAAATAATTTTTATTTTAGAAAATACAAAAGTTCTTGAGTAGTTTCTGAAGAAGTTTTTGAAAAAATAGCTTCGAATAACTCCTATAGGTCATCTGATCTTTTAGGAGAAAAGTGTTTGAAGTTTTGAAAATTTTTAAAAAGTAGCTATCAAACCTGAATACAAATTTTTGGAGCCTGGGGCAGCGCGCCATGCGTTAGAAAATAGGTAGTATGCATTTTATAATTTCAGTTTATTGATTTTTAAATATGTTTTCCATTTTATTAGTGCAACCTATAAAATGTGTATCTATAAAACAGTGATCAAAGTTGGTACCAGTAACCGCAGTTTTTGCTGTTCGGGTCAAAGTCTAAGAAATGCGCCCCTAGAAAATCCCATTTGTTTTCAAAAAGCAGCAGGTAATAAATAATATACCAGTTCAAAGTAAAATTCTTGTGCATCTTGTAAACTTTTGAAGGTTTTGAGAAATCAGAAAAGTGCACAGGAGAAATATACCACTAATGGAGGTAACCAGTATGTCACCTGTTTTACCATTTTGTTCAAAAAGGCAATAGAAATGACAAATGGCCCTTCTGTAGTATTTTCAGTGTTGTGCCTTTAAATTTTTTTCTTCTTTAATCAATCAATCAATCAATCAATCAATCAATCAATCAATGTTAATATTTATAGAGCGTTTTCTATAAGGTCTGTCTAAACCGTGAAATTGGTAATCTTTCATCAGCAACTGCATTCATTTATGAATATAATTTCCTGACTTTTTCAATTCACTGTGAATCAAGAAAATTTATTTTTAAGCTGTACTGATATCAACGGCACTGCCTTGTTAACTGTATACTAAGCCACATTTAACACATTTAGACACATATTACAAATATGTATCCGACATTTTGAAAAACAGTGATAAATTAATACAAACAGTCTTTTGTTTTGGAAGGAAACGGGAACGTGAGAGAAAAACAAGAGAAAAACCTCTGAAAAGACCGGGCTTAAAATGGCCTGAGAAATATTAAGTTGAAATTTTAGAAGTTTGAGCGGGTTTTTTTATAGATTGTTGTGACGTTGAAGTGCAATGTTTTAGGCGTCCTACAAACTCAATTGTATAATCTTTACACTTGCAAAATTAAAAAAATAATAGTTTAAATTTTTTTATTTGTTGAAAGGAATTTGTTTAACTTTTTTTCTTGTCAAACCACGGTTTTCTATCATTTGTAAGATTGTCATTTTTAGCCTACTAAAGTACTCCACAGGTAGATTTTTTGCGGGTGTCTGAATTGAACGGCTGAGCTTTCATTTTACAGTCAAACTCCGTACCGCTACTACACCACCTACCCCCCTTTATCCAAAAACTTCGTATCTCGGTATGTTAGTTATGTAAACTTGTATCCTCATTTTATTTATATCGTATAAGCAAATTCTAAATCAACTTTTCCCTTTCACCTGTCTAGTCTCGTCATCTGATCAATAAAAATTTTCAAAATACTTGATTACTTGTACTTAAGTACAATTTAAAAATTTGTACTTGTACGCAAGTACAAGATAAATAATTTACTCGTACTTGTACTTAAAGTACATTTAACAGAGTACTTAAACTTAAGTATACATTTTCTGAGTACTTACGTCAACACTGTCTGGCCCTTTGTATAAAAATGTTCTCGAAATTTTTCAAAATAACGCCATTGCAAAATGTGTAAAAGACTGTTGCAATCAAAAGTATTATAATTTATTCTATTTAGTTATTTTTTGCAGCAGCAACAGCTCCAATAGCAAGTATTTCTTCTGGATCAAATTTAGGTCCATCAAGATAGCCCTGGCCCTGGTTTTTCGCCATACTAAAATACACAGAAAACGGTTTTTGATTTATCCTAACTAAACCACTCGCTGTGCCAAATATCTAATTGCATATTCTGAAACCACATGAATTATCCGATTTTTTAAAAGTAAAAGCAATAAAATCTACCATCTAATTCTTTTTTAATTGATTTTTGAAGTTACTGGGTAAATTTGCCCAGAAAACGGTTTTTGATTTGTCCTAACTAAACCACTCGCTGTGCCAAATATCTAATTACATATTATGAAACTACATGAATTATCAGATTTATTAAAAATAAAAGCAATCAAATCTACTATCTAATTTCTTTTTAATTTATTTTTGAAGTTACTGGGTAAATTTGCCCAAATTTAGGTCCATCAAGATAGCCCTGGCCCTCGTTTTTCGCCATACTAAAATACAGAGAAAACGGGTTTTTGATTTATCCTAACTAAACCACTCGCTGTGCTAAATATCTAATTACATAATCTGAAACTACATGAATTATCAGATTTATTAAAAATAAAAGCAATCAAATCTACCATCTAATTTTTTTTAAATTGATTTTTGAAGTTACTGGGTTACTCTGAGCGTTGCGCAGTGTGTAGCACGTGTCTTGCGATTGGTTGAGGGATTTAATAATGAAAGATAAAAGAGTTTATAAGAAACTAGCAGTGCCCGTAGCGGCTTCGCTCGCATGAAATTAGAGAGTTTGAACCGTGCATCCATAGTAGAGATCAATTTTTTAGGTCTCGGCTCGGCCCGTCTACAACTTAGCCCAGCCCGTTTTAAAAACCCAAACTCCTGGCCCGGCACAGCCCGTCTGAATTAGGCCCGGCCCATTCTTACAGGCTTAGAAGTTCTATATACTTGATGAAAAACTTCGGCCCGTCCCACCTTGACTTCAGGTTTGGCCCGGCCCAACTGAAGACCCTAAAATCACTAAAATATCTATATACTTGGTGAAAAACCTCGGCCCGTTCCACTTTGATTTAAGGTTTGGCCTGGCCCATGTGAAGACTCTAAAATAACGGCTTGGCCCGGCCGGTGATAAACTGAACTTAGCTACTTTTAACCGGCACAAAACTTCAAAATACTAATTTTTACATTTGTAGCACTTACTTACAGTTTTTGAGTAGCAGTTATTTTGAAATCAAATAACCCTTTTTTCCACCCCACATTTGATGTCCTGGAAACCAAATTTTTAAAAAAATGTTGAAACACTTATATCATAATTTTTTGAGTAAATACTAAATACTAATTTTGACATCTGTAGCATTCACAGTTTTTGAGTAGCAGTCACTTTAAAAACCAAAGAAACCTTTTTTCCACCCCACATTTGAGGTCCTGAAAATTAAAATTTCAAAAAATGGTGAAACACATATATCCTTATTTTTAGAGTAGAAACTAAATACTAATTTTTACTTTTGTAGCATTAACAGTTTTTGAGTAGAAGCTACTTTAAAAACCAAATAACCCAATTTTCCAACCCACATTTGAGGTCCGGGAAACCAAATTTGTAAAAAATGGTGAAACACGTATATCTTTATTTTTAGAAAAGAAACTAAATAATAATTTTTACATCTGTGGTATTTACTGTTTAGAGTAGCAGTTACTATAAAAGACAATTAGCCCTATTTTCCACCCCACATTTGAAGTCCTGGAAACCAAATTTTCAAAAAATGCTAAAACACGTATTTCATTATTTTTGAAGTAAAAACTAAATACTAATTTTTACTCCTGTAGCATTAACAGTTTTTGAGTAGAAAATACTTTAAAAACCAAATAACCCAATTTTCCAACCCACATTTGAGGACCGGGAAACCGAATTTAAAAAAAATGGTGAAACACGTATCTTTTTATTTTTTAAAAAGAATCTATATACTAAATTTCAGAAAATAATTTTAGAAAAAATTTTTAGAAAAAAAGTTTTGTTTCCAGTTTTTTCCCCTGAGGAGCAAAATTTTCAAAAATCCTTTTTTAGCGGATGTTTACGTTATAAAAGTAATATAAGTTCCAAATTTCACGTTCCTAGGATGAGGCGTTTGAGCTCGGCGTTGATTATCAGTCAGTCATCTGTCAGTGAGGACATGTTCTTTTATATATATAGATTTGGAAAGGAACCATTAAAACTTAATAATCATCTCTTAGCTAATGAGAACTAATTAGCAAAGTTCAATTTAAAAATAGTTCTCTTACATTATAAAATGTCAAACTTAATTGAATACATAGAGGAGATGTTCCTCTTTGTAATTAAAAAAAAAAGTAGATTTTTTGAACGGCTTGACTGTTATCGCCAAAAAACCTCAAAAGAGATCAAAAAGCCCCCATCTCCCCTACTACAAAATTTTTAAAGAAAACAAATTATCGATCGTCTGTACATTCAATGGTGAGTCTTTAAAGCTCTCAGAATTCATTTATTTATATTATGGAGAATGGTTAAGTAATTATGTCATTGATTATATCGCAGAGATTAGGTTGAAAAATTCGAGTTACAGGAGAAATATACCACTAATGGAGGTAACCAGTATGTCACCTGTTTTACCATTTTGTTCAAAAAGGCAATAGAAATGACAAATGGCCCTTCTGTAGTATTTTCAGTGTTGTGCCTTTAAATTTTTTTCTTCTTTAATCAATCAATCAATCAATCAATCAATCAATGTTAATATTTATAGAGCGTGTGTAGCACGTGTCTTGCGATTGGTTGAGGGATTTAATAATGAAAGATAAAAGAGTTTATAAAAAATTTGAAAGGAACCATTAAAACTTAATAATCATCTCTTAGCTAATGAGAAGTAATTAGCACCAAAGTTCAATTTAAAAATAGTTCTCTTACATTATAAAATGTCAAACTTAATTGAATACATAGAGGAGATGTTCCTCTTTGTAATTAAAAAAAAAGTAGATTTTTTTAACGGCTTGACTGTTATCGCCAAAAAACCTCAAAAGAGATCAAAAAGCCCCCATCTCCCCTACTACAAAATTTTTAAAGAAAACAAAATATCGATCGTCTGTACATTCAATGGTGAGTCTTTAAAGCTCTCAGAATTCATTTATTTATATTATGGAGAATGGTTAAGTAATTATGTCATTGATTATATCGCAGAGATTAGGTTGAAAAATTCGAATTACATTCCCTGCGGTGACTTTTCCCTAAAATTTGAGATTTTCGAAAATAATTTATCCCATGAGTCTCCCATTATTAACTATAACTTTTTAAAATCTCTTTAAACTTTTTGCGTATATAATGTGCATCGAAATCATTTCTGTTTATTTATTATAAACAATGTACAGAGGACAATCTCTTTTTAGGATCCGTTAATAGGAGAAGGAGTGAGCATTAAGGACGCACTTAAGAAGTTCCGACTATTTTTGCAGCAGGTCTGCATTTTAAGAAACAAAAAAATGCCATATTATGTTGATGAATTTTGTAATTCATGACGTGTGAAGCGCTGTTTTAATGAGCATGTAGTGCATTCGTATACTCTTGTTCAGGGTTTTGTCATCTACATAGACTACTGCAACTCTGTGCTGGCTGGTCTACCCTCAGCGTACTTGAAACTCCTTACTTCTGTACTCCATGTGGCCGCTCGACTTGTCAAAGGTCTCGGTCCCCGTGACCACATTACCTCAACTTTACGTCAACTTCACTGGCTATCTATCTATCGATTGCTAGATTAAATTTTAAAATATGCTTCTTAATGTTTAATATCTACTCCGGATCTTCTCCCTCCTATTTGGCATATCTCATTTCGCGATGCTTATCGCTTCCTGCAAGGCGTCGTCTGCATTCTGCTAGCACAAGGATGATTTCGTCTGCATTCAATTTGGAAACAGTTGAGTTTTTGCCATCTCAGGTACTCAGGTGCAGTTAAGTGGAACATCTTGCCCCTACATGTTCGACATCCTATAGACATTAAACAATTTAAAATATAGTCTAAAGCAGGATTTTAAAACAAAGGGTGCAACACTAATTTGAAAGAGTAGAGAACGCTTAATATACAAACTCACGCAGAGCAGAGGTTCTGTCACAAGAAGATACTAGATGGTCACCGTCACCTAGGGCCCCGGCAACAAGAAGCCACAATACATTTACAAAAAAGTAACTCAATATCTTAAAGAAAAAGTTTTATGATTTATGAATACACTAGTGGGGTACCCGGCGTTGTCCGGGATTTTTAGAGGTTTTTGTATCGTTTTTCTCGCTACCGTTTCCTTCCCCGCTTGCTCTCCCGCTCCCGTTCCAGATCGCTTTCTCGTTCCCGCTTGCTTTCCCGCTCCCGGTCGTTTTCTTCTTCCCACATGCTCCCCCAGAGGCGGCGATTAAGGGGACTGGAAGAGGCGACGGCCCTTCAAGATGTTTTCCACCAAATAGAAAAAATATCTTTATTAGATCATTTATTTAAATTAGTTGATAAACGTAGTAATTTTTATACATTTTGAATTATATCTACTTCGTTATATCATATATCTCTGCTAATATTTTTTAATCTTTTAGATACCCTTTGTTATATTCATAATTTAAACGTTTTTACAAACTTTTATTTAGGTTACAATCTCTGTTTGTGTGTGAGTGTGGCTTTCTCTGTACGCAAATCTTGCAAGTAAAATATAACCAGTTTTTTGACTAGCTAGGATGCTGAAACTTTCAGAATAACTTTATATTGGATGACAATACATGATTCAATTGAAAAAAACTTAATTTGAACATCTTTCATATTTCTAAATCGAGTGTATTTGAAATAAAAGTTTGTGTTGAAAAACTCGTTTTTTCTTTGCTTGTTTTGTCTGCGTCCAATATTAAATAAAAGTTAATATTTTGTATACTGTTTTTTTTAAATTAATATGATGTTTTACATGAAAATACAATATACTAGTGCAGTGGTTCTTAACCTTTTTTTCCGTGCTCCCTTTATAGAAATTCGATTTGACCGCACCCCCTACTTTTGCATATGCAAAAAAATAAGCAAATTGTAAGTGATTTGCATCAAGTTTTTTTATTTAATTTATTTCTTGTTGCTTTCCACCGATTAGGTCGGAAAAATGAGGACCAATGTTTAACAAGGCAATTCGCCTATAATCACCGGCATCAAATCAAATTCTTTGCATGGTTTCCACATTTACTAATGCAGAAAAGCTAATCTCACACAAGTAGGAAGTAGCAAAAGGAATGATGAATGTCAGCGCACTTTTGGCTAAAGCTGGATAGCTATCTAAAAATGAGTGTGAAGGTTTTACCTTTTAACAATTCGATAAGAAACTAGGTAAGAGGCAATCAAGATTAGTTTGTCGTCAATAATTGACCAAAATCCTAGTTGAGGTAAACTTGCTGCGGCGTCACACCTTTTCTGGTTAAGAACGTCAATCGACTCGGAATTGTTGGAATGCACTGCACTGAAACTCGTTTGGTTTTAAATTGTCATTTGACAGGGTTTTGTCACATTAAAAACAATTCTGTCGTTCGTTGTGTGTCGTCTTTATCAGTGATAAAAGTGAAACCACACTGAACATAGTCTTCTGAATATTTTCAGTTTTGAAATGCTAGTTGAAATGATTACAAGGGACGGATCCAGGAAATGGGGAATGCATCCCCCACCAAAGTATTAATTAACAAATTTTTGGGCAGTATATTTCCAGTAATATGGAAAATAAGCTAATAACAAAATTTGGCCTTATTAGGATGCGATTTTCCTGCAGCCATAATTAAAAATACTTGACTCACCTTTGGCATCTTCGTTATTCTACCAACTAACAAAACTTCATCAATGTCCTTTTTTGGTTATTTTGGCCGATTTAGTGGCCATTTCTATGCTCTTTTCGCACAAAGGCATTGTTCTTTTAAGCAGACCATCAACAAGGTTTTCAAATTCTTTTCTTGACAGCTCCATTTCAAAATCAACAGGCAGTTCAGGAATGTCTATTTTTATTTTATTATTTTTAGATAATTGATTTTTTGCATCAACTGCAGCTTTCCAGATTTCATTTCGTTCATCCATATATTTGTAGTCATTTCTTAAGTCAATGTCAGTCTGTAAAAATGAAAGTTAGAAAATTTAATATAAAAAAAAACTTATAATATATTTAAAACTAGTTTATATTTTAAGTTATTTAACAAACTGTTCGTGATAAAATATAAATAGTTACTGGACATATTTGTTCGTTTTTTTCTGATTTTCTCTATGTTTCTCGTTCGTGCTCATTTTATTATTTGCAGTTTATTAATCTTTTTCATTTTTGCATAACCAACTATACCAAATTATCAATGAAGCTCTAAATGAAATAGAATAGGTTATGAAAATAGAAAACTGGACGATAATTCAAAATTTTAACTAATAACACTGATTCGTTTAGTATGAGTCTGCAGTTTTCCAGGTTTGATTAATTTCCGTTTTTTAACATCTCTGAGGTCTAGTAAAAAAAAGCTCTTTTTGATATATTTAAACTTAGTTTATTTTTTTAGATGTATGTTTTTAACTGTTCGTTTTTTTTATTTTCTGTATGTCTATCGTTCGTGCTCATTTTATTATTTGCACGTTATTAATCTTTTTTATTTTTGCGCCACCCACTATACCAAGTTGTCAATGAAGTTCCAAATGAAACACAATGGGTTATGAAAATAGATAGCTGGACTAAAAGCACAGCATTGAACATATGGTGAAAAAGTTTTCCATTAAGCATTAGGTCACCAGTTGAATAAGTCTCCATAATCCCATTTTTTGATTTGATAATGGAAACCTCAAATTTTCCTCCACCAAAATCATAAACAGCAGTCCTATAAAAAAAAACTATATATCATTGTAGCTAGTTAATAAAAAAACAGATTATAAACTAACACTTTATCTTCAAAAAAAGATTTGTGTGAATCCATCGCAAGTACAGCAGCAATCGGTTCTTTGATCACATCAATTCGTTCAAATCCAGCAAATTTGCCAGCTTTTTTGAGTTGCTATTTATTGGAATAGCGATTTCACATAAACAATTAATTGAATTAAGTTTTTTTAATTAAGGTAGATGGTTACCTTAAAATCACGACTGTGACTTGGAACAGTGACAACAGCATAATTAACTTTATGTTTAAGACTCTTTTCTGTCGGTGATTTTAATCAATATATAAGCTTTTATTTAATCATTTAATAACAAAAAACTAACCAGCTATAATTTTTATTTCTTTTAAAAGATGTGTTGCAATCTCATATGGATGATAAATTTGAGTTTCTGAACAATGGTCTTCGATTTCGACAATTGGTATTTCATTTTTTCCTCTTATAAAGTCATAAGGAAAAGTTTCCCTTTTTGTTTAAAAATTATATAAAATTATTCTACATAATTAAATTGTCTCATAATCAAAAAATAATAACTCACTTATGTGCCTGGAAGTCAATATCACTATATTTACGAAACAGTAATTTCTTTAAATCGTATATACGTTTGTAGCCCCATGAAGTTCTTCTTTATCACCGACGTCACCTTCTTCTTCCATTACGAGCACAGTTGAAGCAGTCATCTTACAACCTCGTTCATTTTCTAAAACTTGATGAACTTTACCATCACTATTAGCTACACAAGTTTTTGTTGTTCCGAGATCAATTCCGACACCAGATCTAAAATAGCAATCAAACTTGTCATCTTAAATTAGTTTTATATTAGTGATATAATAAAAACATACCTGGGGGAATTACAATCCGTATAGATTAAACCGATAGGTTCGTCCTAATAAAAAAAATAAAATATAACATTAGTAATTGTTTTATTATAAATCCTCTATCATTTTTTTGTCATTTTTTATAATAAATATACGGTTTCTTTCAATTGTAAAATTTAGGTTTTAAATTGCACAAATAACCTATCAATAATGGTCCTGATGAAAAAAATTTAAATTTAACTTTTTATAAATCTTCTACCATATTTCGTGTCATTTTTTATGATAAACTAGCGGGTTACCCGGCGTTGCCTGGGTGTTTTTAATTGAACAAATAACAATTAATTTGTATTTGTGTTAATAAATTTATAAAATATTAGAAAGGTGAGCACCTCAATAAATAGCAAAAAATTGATATAATTTCAATAAAACACATACTTTTGTCTCTAGCTCATTGGGAAGTTAGTTTAAAATCGATTGCAAAATTTTACGACAGACAGACAGAGAAATCAAGTTATGTAAAAGTGTGTAAAAATATGTAAATCGTACTTACAAAACTCCACCCGAACCCAAAAGTTTTTAATTCTAAAACCCGAACCTGGAATTTTGAAAGTCGAAAACTCGAACTCAAACCCGATCTTTAAAAAATTAAAAACCCGAACCCGAAAAAGTCGTACCCGTGACATCCCTATTGTTTATTATACTTTTGATAACAATAAGATTTACATAATTGAAATGATCTAAATCTAATATTTTGACAACACATCGCATGTTATACAGTTCTGAAAATAAGTCGGTTTATCTGATATCGCTATTCATACCGGCCAAAAATACCGGTACCGGCTAAACCGGGAAAACACATCTCGGTTAACAAATTAAAATTCAAAAAACATTTTTTACAAGTACAAAACTAACTTTTGAGTCGTACTCTTTAGACCAGCTGATTGATCGAATCAAAGACCATGCCTGTTTCCTCAGAAGGAAAGACAATTTAGTACGGCACAACATAACTAGACTTCGAGAAAGACTGATGATGTTCCGTTTCCTTTTTTTTTTTTATTATAGTTTATAGTCTTTTACACCATGTGTTTGTTTTAAGACGCAAAAAAAATCCGTTTCCTATTAATATCAAGCATTTATAACTGCAAATGACCATCGATATACTAGTTAAAATAACATAACCAATTAATAAAATAAGCATTTGAGAAATATTTTTTATATTAAAAAGATTAAATTTTTAAATAAATATTTTTGTACTAAAATAAAAATTTTAAAACTTAATTATTATAATTTCTTAAAATACGTGTATCACATATACCATAATGCTATAATTGTAATCAGCTTGACTAATATATCATTGCTATAAACCACCAAAACACTATGAAAATGGCATTTTGATGGCAATCCAACAAAACCACCAAAAAATGACAATCAAAGTGAAGTCAACAAAGATTCAATGGTTGTAACAGAATCAAGTTTGATGAGTCAGAACATGCTGATGAATGGTTTTTCGACAATAGTGCAACGTGTCATCTTACATTTAGAAAAGACAATTTAGAGTTTTGACAGATTTTCTAAACCGAAGAAACTGCATGATGTAATTAATAATAATAATAATAATAATAATAATAATAATAATAATAATAATAATAATAATAATAATAATAATAATAATAATAATAATAATAATAATAATAATAATAATAATAATAATAATAATAATAATAATAATAATAATAATAATAATAATAATAATAATAATAATAATAATAATAATAATAATAATAATAATAATAATAATAATAATAATAATAATAATAATAATAATAATAATAATAATAATAATAATAATAATAATAATAATAATAATAATAATAATAATAATAATAATAATAATAATAATAATAATAATAATAATAATAATAATAATAATAATAATAATAATAATAATAATAATAATAATAATAATAATAATAATAATAATAATAATAATAATAATAATAATAATAATAATAATAATAATAATAATAATAATAATAATAATAATAATAATAATAATAATAATAATAATAATAATAATAATAATAATAATAATAATAATAATAATAATAATAATAATAATAATAATAATAATAATAATAATAATAATAATAATAATAATAATAATAATAATAATAATAATAATAATAATAATAATAATAATAATAATAATAATAATAATAATAATAATAATAATAATAATAGAGCCTTTCCATCTTTCTCATGTGCCTTTTTGCACTCATGGCGTCTTCCGATAAGATGGTCCTTGTGACGCCCTTTTCTGAGCGTCTTGATACGGATAGGGGCAAACTTGTCGAGTAAACATTTCATGGTTGTTATCATGGGCTCGGTATACTCATCAGGTTGTTGTGATCGAGTAGTGATGAGTTGATTATGTCTCTGTTGAAGGCGAGCCAATCGATAGATTTTAAATTTCGATAATGGGTGGTGATGCGATTGCTGATGGGTTTTGAATGAGTGATGATGGTTGAGACTAAGTAGTGATCGGAATAGGATAAGCTGTGTGTGCTGACTTCCGTTAGTAGGTATGGTGTACTGCTGCAAGAGATGAGTAGGTCGAGAATGTTGCCTCTCGAGTGGGTTGGTACAGAGACTTGCTGGATGAGGTTGAGTTCATCAAGCAACTCTTGGAGAGTTGGATCGATGGATGTTGAAGAGGAGGGTGCATTGAAGTCGCCACATATTATAAATATGTGACCACTGGAAGATATTAATTCGAGAAAATGAGAAAATTCGTTAATGAAGACATGAGAGATGTGACCAGGTGGTCTGTAGATAACAGCTATGAGCAGATGTTTTTGTCAGATGGATATTTTTGCTACCAGATGCTCGAATTCATGCGTTGGATCCGTGGGTACCTGGGAGCAGAGGAGGTTGTTGCAGTGAATGATGGCAAGCCCACCACCTCTTTTGTCCTCATACGATCCTTGGTGTTTGTGGATGACGGAAAATCCAGGTGGAGCCACGTCTAGCTTGATTACCTCTGGGGCATCAGATGTTATCCAGGTTTCACTTAAGCAGAGGAAGTCGAGATTTTCGTCAAAGATAGTGTCGTGGAGCAAGGGCGCTTTGCGTACGGCGGTGCGTGTGTTTAGCACACCCATTTTGAGCGAGCGTGAAATTCCACGAGATTTGGCGAGCATCGTCCTTTTTGTTGGATTTTGGCTTCCAGATATTGTTTTTGAAGAGTGTGTTGCGTAATGTCTTTGTGACACGAAGCGCTGCGGCGGAACCAATGTCGAGTAACTGTGAAGTGCTCTATTTGATTCTACATATATACACTGGATCATCGATATTACGCGGATTTTCGGGTCCAACGTCAAATTTGCGCTATATCCAATCTGCGTTATAGTGAATCACAGGACATATTGTGCTTTTTGGGGATCCATCATCCAATCGGCGTTATAATCGAATGCGCGCTTTATCCACAGGCACAATATCGAGGGTCCAATGTATATGGAAAAACTAGTGTTGTAAACTCGCACAAACTCAATTTTTCTTAAAAATAATTTTAAACAACGCCAGCAAACAACGATAAATACAAAACCCGAAAACAACTGAAAACTGAACGAGAATCACCTTATCAGTTATAAATTGCTAGTTGCAGGACATAATCACTTTCGGTTGGTCAAGCATATCTTACTTAGATGTAGTAATGAGATATTAATTGCGCATTGCTGATGCCAACAGATTTCTTTATATTTTATAAGAGTATCTAGGTACTCATTTGCGCGGGTTGTTTGGTAGTACGTTTAACTTTATTTATCAATTGAAAAAAATTGAGCACCTAGACTAGCAGGCACCGGCGCAATAGCATATCAAGATGATATAATCGTGCCTGTCAGGGGATCCACAGACCACGAGAAACGCTTGCACTCTGTTTTCAGCAGGCTGGAGGAGGCTGGCTTCACTTTATCATTGGACAAATGCACCTTCGCTCAACCACGAATCAAATTCTTGGGCAGGATCATTGACTCAAAAGGAGTGAGCCCAGACCCAGAGAAACTTCAAGACGTCAAAAACTTCGTCTCTCAACTTCGTGCATTCTTGGGGGCTATCAATTGGTATGACACCTTCATACCTCCTTTAAAGGACATAAAAGGTCCGCTTGATAGCATGCTTTGCAGGAGTGAAAAGTTTATTTGGACCCAAGAGCGTGTTATGGCCTTCACCAAGCTCAAGCAAGCTCTTCATTCAAACCTCGCCTTAACCCACTACGATGAGAGACTGCCACTCGTTGTTGCAGCAGATGCCTCGAACTACGGAATCGGTTCAACCCTTCTTCATCGTCTGAATGATGGAACGTCCGATCGCTCATTCAGCTGCATTATTCAACAAAGCAGAGAACTACCCACAAGTGGAACGTGAAGCACTTGCCCTTGTCTACGCGGTAAAAATTTTTTACGCCTACCTTTATGGCAGCTCGTTCGAACTTCAAACCGACCATAGACCGCTCTTAAAAATCTTTGGCAGCAAGACAGGCGTTCCAATCCACACAGCCAACCGACTCAAAAGGTATGTTCTCACCCTTATGGGTTGCGACTTTAAAATTAACTACATCCCAGGAGAGAATTTTGCCTATGCTGATTTCATATTGCGGCTCATTGATGGACAAGTAAAACCTGGTCTTGAGGATGTCGTCATCGCCAGTCAAAGGCACCTCATGACAGCGCGGCTCTGAACAGTCTCAAAGAATTACCAATATCGCTAAACGATCTCCAACAAGCCACTTCGGAATGTGAGATCATATTACCATTTCCAAAATACCTATAATTTGTTATAGATAAATTAACCTGGCCATATATATTTTCTAATTACTTGATAAATCCAGACTCATAGCCAGAGGAGCAGCCTCTCTTGAAAGCATGTTTGTTCATAAATGTCCTCTCATGCACAAAATTGAAAAGTTTTGAAACTGAAGGAAAGGAAGTGGTTAGGCTACTTAGCAACAGTAACTGATATCCTTAAATTTTATTATTTGAACATAGTCTTCTGAATATTTTCAGTTTTGAAATGCCAGTTGAAATGATTACAAGGGACAGATCCAGGGAATGGGGAATGCATCCCCCACCAGAGTATTAATTAACAAATTTTTGGGCAGTATATTTCCAGTAATATGGAAAATAAGCTAATTACAAAATTTGGCCTTATTAGGATGCGATTTCCCTGCAACCATAGTTAAAAATACTTGACTCACCTTTGGCATCTTCGTTATTCCACCAACTAACAAAACTTCATCAATGTCCTTTTTTGGTTATTTTGGCTGATTTAGTGGCCATTTCTATGCTCTTTTTACACAAAGGGATTGTTCTTTTAAGCAGACCATCAACAAGGTTTTCAAATTCTTTTCTTGTTAGCTCCATTTCAAAATCAACAGACAGTCCAGGAATGTCTATTTTTATTTTATTATTCTTAGATAATTGATTTTTGGTAGTTTATTTTTTAAGTTATTTAACAAACTGTTTGTGATGAAATAGAATAGGTTATGAAAATAGAAAACTGGACGATATTTCAAAATTTTAACTTATAACACTGATTCGTTTAGTATGAGTCATTCCCAAAACTGGATAAAAGCTAAGCATTAAACATATGATGTAAAAAACCGTATTTCGATCTTGTGACAATGAATTTTATTAAAGTGTAGAAATTTTTTTAAACAATTTTTTAGTTAAGTAATTGTTTATTCATATAAATTCACAAAATGTTACTTTGAAAGATTTTTTGCAATAAATAAATAAATCAAGAAATATAAGGGATAAGTCATAGATAATGGGATAAGTATAAATATAAGTTTTTCAAAACTTACATGTTTTAATATTAGAAAATTAGAAGTATCTCGTCAAAACTGAAGATTTTTTTTTGTTTTTATCAAACTGTCAGATATTAAATAAAGAGCTTTTTTCTATAATTATTAAATGCTTTGGATCGAACCTGGTTCAAACAAATTAAAATCACTAAATTTCATGCCATGCCTTCATTAATAATTGCAAAAAAGTAAAAAGTCGGTAATAATAATTTCATTAAATATATCCGCAAAGCGTCAAACTTTCTGCAATTATTATTCTTCTTATTTTAATTATTATTAATATTATTAATAACGAAAATTAATTAATTTGCTAATATTATTCCTATTATTGGAAAGTTCGACGCTTTGCGGATACATTTAATGAAATTATTATTAACGACCATAGATATATATATATACGCACATTTTTCCTAGGCCGGCCGGCCCACTGATCTCTATAATATAACTGGATTGCGCTTAGACCTGCCGGGGAGTCGCCGCTGGTCGCCATTTTGGAACTCCCTGCCTACCTATCTGATGCTATTGACGGAATCTTTTTAGAAGTTTAAAAATGCCAAATTGCGCTGCTTGTAATTGCTTTAATAGACAATATAAGGGAGCAAAACAGTCATTTCATTAAAACCCCCTAATTGTTCGTATATCATGCGACGATCGACGTAAACACGACGGCTGCATTGGTAATTGAGAGTGGTAAAATGGCGGCAGACTGGCGACAACATTTCTATTGCAATAATGGGCTAAGCGCAATCCAGTTATATTATAGAGATCAGTGGGCCGGCCGGCATAGATATATATGCCGGCTACTCCAGCATAGTATATAACAATTCATAACTTTCGAAGTAGAAAATAAGTTTAAAAAATTTAAATTAATTAAAAAAACATGAAACAAAATATAATTGTAAATAAAAACAATTTTAAAACTAAATTTCTAATGTTTACATCTGAAATCGAAGTTGAACAAAATGTTAATTTTTTTTAAAGTAGTTAATAAAAGAAAATAAACAATTTACATAAACACAATACTATTGTGAATTTTTTTTCTATCTATAAAAGACTTTAGTTACATAAGGTGTTTTGATTGGTTGCTATTTATATCCTTATCACTAAATTTCGTCTGCTTACGCCATAGTTTACTTTTGCTTATTTAAAAACTAAAGAAATGCCGGATAATTGCATAGTTCCTGGCTGCAAAAGTTCGAAATCTAAAGATAATGTATTTATGCACAGGTTTTTAAAGCTTTCCATATAATTAATTTGTTGTGTAGATCTGGGTAACTTTTAGAGTTGAGTGTTTTAGAGTTGAGTGTTTTATTGTTAAAATGGTTCCATTTCAAAGCTCTGCTTATTTTTAATTTAAGATTTCCTAAAGTTGCTAAAGTCAATGAAACTTGGCAGGAAGCAATTTTTGGTGACGCAGGTAGTAGAAGAATTAAAGTAGGTGAAAGGGTTTGCAGTAGACATTTTGATGTTGAACAGTATGAGCCATATGAAGGGTCAAGCAAATTGAAGAAAGGCAGTGTGCCAAGACTTCACCTGCCTAGCCAAATACAGGTACTTTTTACTTGCAGGAAATGTTTGTAGCTGAAGGTTATAAAGAATTAGAAAGTTATTATGTTTATTAAATCTTTAAATTAAAGTAATACAAAGGCTAAATGATTAATTATTTGTAGGTGTCAAATAATGCTAGCAATTCATATGTGAGAACTCCGGTCAAAGTTATCCAAGTTAGTCAAATAATAAAAGTTACTTTACTGAAATGTTTGCAAAGTTTTAAAATAAAAGACTGGTTTTGTTGAGCTTTTCTCGTTCATTATTATTATCTTCTTCATTAAATAAATAGGATGACAAAATTGTAATTCTATTTTTTACAATTAGTTCAAGAAACGTGTTCATAATTTTATATTTATTCCAGTTGTTGTCTTCTATTACAGGAACATAATTACAGTCTTCACCTGCCTAGCCAAATACAGGTACTTTTTACTTGCAGGAAATGTTTGTAGCTGAAGGTTATAAAGAATTAGAAAGTTATTATGTTTATTAAATCTTTAAAGTAATACAAAGGCTAAATGATTAATTATTTGTAGGTGTCAAATAATGCTAGCAATTCATATGTGAGAACTCCGGTCAAAGTTATCCAAGTTAGTCAAATAATAAAAGTTACTTTACTGAAATGTTTGCAAAGTTTTAAAATAAAAGACTGGTTTTGTTGAGCTTTTCTTCAATAAATAAATAGGATGACAAAATTGTAATTCTATTTTTTACAATTAGTTCAAGAAACGTGTTCATAATTTTATATTTATTCCAGTTGTTGTCTTCTATTACAGGAACATAATTACAGTCTTCACCTGCCTAGCCAAATACAGGTACTTTTTACTTGCAGGAAATGTTTGTAGCTGAAGGTTATAAAGAATTAGAAAGTTATTATGTTTATTAAATCTTTAAAGTAATACAAAGGCTAAATGATTAATTATTTGTAGGTGTCAAATAATGCTAGCAATTCATATGTGAGAACTCTGGTCAAAGTTATCCAAGTTAGTCAAATAATAAAAGTTACTTTACTGAAATGTTTGCAAAGTTTTAAAATAAAAGACTGGTTTTGTTGAGCTTTTCTCGTTCATTATTATTATCTTCTTCATTAAATAAATAGGATGACAAAATTGTAATTCTATTTTTTACGATTAGTTCAAGAAACGTGTTAATAATTTTATATTTATTCCAGTTGTGGTCTTCAATTGCAGGAACATAATTACAGTCTTCCAACTCCACGTACATTAAAAAGAAAAATACATTCATGGCATGACCAGGTAGAAAAGAAAAGGAAAGCTCTACATTACAAGAACAACTTAATTCAAGGATATAGACTAAAAAATCAGTCTTTAATAAACACCATTAAAGACATGAAAATTATCAATGATGAATTGAAGCAAAGACTTCTAAGATACAGTGGTTCGGATTTAAATCAAATTGTTATGAATATTTTGATATGCTACAGTCATAGATATCTATGGCTACAGTATTAGTATTAAACTTCATACTTTAAGAGATTGCTTTCAAATGACTGACTTAAAACAATTGTAACGGTTTCTTTTGAGAATTGATAAAAAATACACCTTGTTCCATATACCTGTTTGGAAATCCTTCCATTACATAGAAAAGAACTTATATATTTCATTGAAAAGTTATCTTAATTAGGCAACATAGCTGATAACTAAATGTTATAATATCTTGAATTATTAGTAAAATATTAATTCACTTTTAGAAATCCCTCTTGAACTAGTTGGCAACAACAAAGAGTACAGTCAAGAACAAAAGGAGTTTTCATTAACACTCCATCTCTATGGCTCTAAAGCGTATGAATATTTGAGAAAAAAAGGCTTCAAACTCCCAAATCCCAGAACATTGCAAAAGTATTATTTTACAACAATAACATTCATTAATAAAATTAGTAAATTCAAGTTTTATAAAGAAATAACTTTTATGTTTAGATTGTATTAAAATGTTTTACTTAAAATACATAATGACTAAATTGAAATTTTTTTTGCAATAGATCTCTTTCGAATTTATTTGCACAAGACAAAATAAATAGTTTAAATTTTTATTCTACACATGACAACAATAATGTGTGCATTATACTAATTGAAACACTTCCAGATGGCTAGAAAGTGTTGAATCAACACCTGGCTTCAACAAACCAACGATAACAATTTTAAGGAAAAACGTTCTGGAAGAGCCGACTGTATATGGCACTTGCTCCCTACATTTGGACGCCATGTGCATTAGAAAGCATGTAGGGCTCGACAAAAAGTCGAAGAAATCAACCGGCTATGTTGACCTCGGATATGGACCAATTGACAACACAATAGCCAGAGAAATTTTGGTTTTTATGTTAGTTGGGACCACAGGCCATTGGAAAGCACCGATTGCATATTTTTTAACAAATGGGTTAACATCAGAAACCCAGCAACAACTTGTTCTGCAGGCTATATCCCAACTTGAGGATATTGGGATTAAGGTACAGTAAAAACTTGATCTGCAAACTAGTATTTAAACATTATTGTTTCTTTAATGAGTTGCTATAATTAAAATTAAAAACTCTTAGGTGATTTCCTTGGTGATGGATGGTCACCTAACTAACATATCCATGAACTATCTTCTTGGGTGTCAGATAGACATAAAGAAACCTGATTTCCAATCTTCGTTCATTTCTCCAAATTCTGGAAATGAAATATTTGTTATTCTCGGTAATTAACATTTAAATTAGTTTTACTTGGAATAAATTAAAAATTAGTAATCATTATTATTGTTATCTTTTAATAGTTAAAAATTAAAAATGAACATTCTTAAATTAAATTTAAAAACTTTTTGCAGATGTTTGTCACATGATCAAATTATTGAGAAACACATGGTTTCAAAATGGAGTATTGCATTCGGAGAGTGGAGAAATAAAGTGGGAATACGTAAGGGAGTTGTATGAAAATCAGCAGAAAGCTGGTTTAAGATTAGGGAATAAATTAACAGAGAAACATGTTAATTTTTCAAATCAAAAAATGAAAGTTTATCTGGCAGCACAGGTACATAATTTGCCAATTTAAATATTAAATTATAAAATCAAAGTTTATTTTTAATAGAATTATAACTTAATATTGTCTAGGTTTTTAGTAAATCAGTTGCTGCAGCGTTAAAAGTCATGCAAATTGCTGGAGATGAAAGATATGGAAATGTTGATGCCACCATTGAATTCCTAGAAATCATTAACAACACCTTTGACATTTTAAATAGTAAAAGCCAACTTGGTCGAGATTTCAAAAGTCCTATTACTGTTAACAATTATATTGAAAAAAAAGAGTATCTAAATAAATCAAAGGAATATTTGATGACATAGAGAACATCTCAGGGTCAGATGTTGTATAAAAGTAGAAGGTTATTTATTTGTACGTTGTTCGATGCATAACTTTTTTTCAACTGCAGAAGTGAAAGAACAACATTATAAAATATAAGTGATAGAAAAAATGCTGTTAAAATTCTCTAAAAATCAACTATTAATTTTTAGCCAGACTTGTGTCACTGGGCTTGTAACTTCAATAACGACGACTATTGCAATGTCAGAAAAGCTATTGAAAACTCAGAATTCTATCTTGATGTACAAGTTTTCTCAGGATCATTTGGAGTTGTTGTTCAATGCAGTAAGGATAATCTGGATAAAGAAATTAAATAAATATCAAAACCTTTTTTTTTAAATAGGTGGTTGGAATAACAATCCAACCAGCTCACAATTCCAAGGAGTGTTCAGAAGAATTCTTGTAAGGTGTGGAATCATTCCTAATAATAATGGAAACACATTTCCACAAGACAAAACCATGTTGATCTACACAATACCAAGCCAAAGCAATGACTATAATGGTAATGTTTCTTTACTGGATAATTCTTCAGAAGAAGTGTTGTTTGTAGACGATATTCAAGGACCTGAAATAAACGTCAACAATTACTTTCAAGAAGACAATTATTCATTTCTATCTACAAATGTAAATTTTTTAATATCTTTGGATATAATCTGTTTTTTAACATTTTGATCTTGTTTGAATCTGATAAATTAGTTTATTTTTAGCTATTGATATCAAATGAAATTTCAAAATAATTAATATAAATTGATTGAAACTTGTATTAATATAAACAGGTTAAAGCTATACTTGAAAATGCAGTTACATACATAACAGGATGGGTAGCATTCAAACTGTTAGAAAGAATAAATTGTGTTATCTGCAAGAGTGTGCTGTTAGATAGCGGAACACGACATCATCGCACCAACTGCTGCTTAATCCTGATGAAAAATGGTCCAAGAAATTCATTGGTAGAACCAAGTTCAGCTCTAGTAAAAGTAATCAACATTTTAAATATATGTGTATATATTTTTTTTTATTTATTTATTGAGCACGAAACAAAACAATTAAGTACAACAGTGAAGTTATAAATAAAGAAAAAAAAATCAAGTGCTCAAAAGGTTCATCCAAAGGGAATTACTTCCCGCTAACTGGACGACCTATAAACGAAAATTCAGATTTAAATACGAACCGAGACAGAGAAATAAAAGTTAACATAAGTGTATAGGAGTAGCACCGACCCCTGAGGCACACCACAAGTAACCCGCCGCGTTGATGAAGTAACTTCGTTGTAGTGGACCTGTTGAGTTCTACCGCTCAAATAATCTCCAAACCACATTAATGGAATCCCTCGGACCCCATATATATATATATATAAATTACTTACTATATATATTTATTTGGTAATTATCTTTCAGATATGTGATTATATTGAAACAATTCTGAGAAGGAACACATCAGCTCAACGTTTGTCAGAAAAAGTGAACTTTGACAGGATATTGAACAGCGTTATGAAATATTTTGGTAACAAAGACCCTTTCAATTTTGATGATCACATTAGAGACACTACCTTTGGTATTGAAAACCATTACTTCACCTTGTTAAAACATATTTCGAACATATATATATAACTTTGCGATTAAATTATATAAGCAAACTAACTAACAGTAACTTGCAAAGAAATAATGCTAGGAAAACATTAAATAAAATAACTCATTTTAAAGGGGAATAATAAAGTTAGTGGTTTTGTTCTTCTCCAGCTAAAATTATTTATTGGTTAAACATCTACATATTGGACATCTTTAATAAAACTTACAAACGTTTGTTGTTGACCTTCAATTGCAATCATTGAAAATGAGAGCAGTATGCAGAAAGGCCAATAATTCTTGAGAATCTTGATCAAAATAGTTGATAATCAGTGAACAAGCACAATATCAACCCTTACTCAAGCTATTAAATGCAAATATTCCATTCATATTATCCAGTTTAACTAAGCTTATGTTGCAATTGTACAAAAAAGAAATCATTAAGGAGAGCAAATGAACATCAATTTCAATCCATGACTTCCATATGGTGAACTTATCCAACAGGCTACGTTGCAAGACTTACTTCTGATTAGCCAATGATGCATTTGTCATTAAAAATAAATCTACAGTGAAAAAAAAATAAACTCGAACATGTGTTACTCTGTAATAGACACAAAAAGACAAAATAAAGTTTACATTCTTACATAAACCAGTATGCAGAAAAGCCAATAACTCTGCTTCTACTTCCGAATATCAATAATGTTTTCCATAGTATGAAAATTTAAATTTCCACTAAAAAAAATTACTTTTAATAGTAGCTGCTATTATATGTAAAAATAATGTCAAGAGTAATATTAAAATTAAGACCAATATTTTTGTGCAGTGAAATTGGTATGTTAGCTAAATTAAACTTAACTAAACCACCCATAAAACTCATTTTCTTCGAAATAAAAACAAAATCCCTTATTTGTGTGTTTCAATAAGAAAAATCATTCATAAATACAGACTAATTCAATAAAACTCTTTCATTGAAAACAACATCTCTTGATCGATACATCTTATTTCCTTGTCGAACAAAAATTCTGTAGCCGTCATCGCCTTCATATCCAACGAGAATACCCTTCTCAGCTTTGGTATCAAATTTTTTTCGTTTCTGCATAGGAATATGAACATAAGCTGTGCTACCGATAACTCGAAGATGTTTAATTCTAGGTTTCCTGTCAAACCATAACTCATATGGCGACTTTCCCTCCACTGATGATGGTCCAGTTCTATTGAGGATGTAGGCAGCTGTATTGATCAATTCGGCCCAAAGTACCTCATAGCTCTAGCAGCTTCAACTAGTGTGCGATTTTCACGCTCACTGCAACCATTCTGTTGCGGCGTGTATGGCATAGTTAGACGCTGTCGAACTCCTTCTTTCTGCAAGATTGATCTGACTTCTTTGTTGTCAAATTCTCCTCCATTGTCACTTAAGAGTTCAGAGACTGTATGACCCATTGTTCTTGATTCTGCAAACATTTGTCGAAGCTTCTGCGATACTTCAGACTTTTCTTTTAGGAAATAAACAAACCGATAACCGCTGAAATCGTCTTTGAACAGAACAAAGTATCGAAAATTGGAAAACGAGAAGCAGAATGGACTACAGACATCGGCATGAATTAGTTCTCCTGGTCTTGATGCTCTTACTCTTGTTCCAAACTTTAATCTATGTAACTTTCCGTAGACACAGCCTTCGCATAGTTCGCTGTCTAAACCAACATCAATGTTCAGTTCTCTTTTAATAACCACTTTAACATGTTTCTTATTCTGATGTCCCATTTGTTCATGATATAACTGTAATGCATCTTTATCATTGACAAAATTTACTTCGGTATCAGAATTGAGTGGTTGAACGGTTTTGGCTGTGAGTTAAAATAAACCTCCATTATTTTCTCTTGTTCCAACAACTACTTTCTTGTTATTTACAATTAGATAACAATCTCTTGATGTAGAAACAAAAGAACTATTTTTGTTTTTATCTTGCGTTGCAATTACTGAAAATAGATTTCTTTTAACTGTTGGCACATACCAAACATCAGTTAATTTTACTGTCTTCCATCTATTATTCACTTTCACTTGAAGTAGAACAGTACCTTTTCCAACAGCTTCTATAAAATCTCCATTTGCAACATACAGTTTTTTCGGTTGAGAAAATCTGTCAAAACTCTGGAATCTATCTTTTCTGAATGTCAGATGACACGTTGCACCATTGTCGAAAAACCATTCATCAGCATGTTCTGACTCATCAACAACAAAAACACTTGACTCCATTACAACCAGTGATTCCTTCTTGACTTCACTTTGATTGCTATTTCTTGGTTTAAGTGGTTTGCCATCAGAATGCCATTTTTCACAATTTCTAACTATGTGTCCTGGTGCTTTACAGTAATGACATAAAACTTTAGTTGAATTACTAAGCATCTTATTCTGTTTCTGATATTTCAGTTTCTGCAATGGCTTTTGACTTGAAGCTTTTGCAAATAACACCTCTTGGTTTTTACTGGAATCATTTTTATTCGCCAACGCTCATTCATAACTACACAATTGATTTGTGAGAGCTTCCACCGTTCTTTCATTCTTGTTCAGCAATCTCCAAAAGTCAACTTTTAACTCTTTCCAAAAATTCTTTAATTTTGTAATGTGAGTAAACTACATCATCATTATCATCAATTTTATAACTGAAAAATTTCATGCACATGTTGTACGCTCGATCTTCATGCACATCATCATACAACCGATGTAGTTCTGGTGTCTACCTGATTTGCCGACCGCAATGACGTATCGAATTGCCGACCGATGTTTTTTAAGATCGTACCGAGTTGCCGACCTCGTCAAAAAATTTTCCATTTTATTT
Source organism: Erpobdella octoculata (assembly GCA_963978895.1). Taxonomy (NCBI): domain Eukaryota; kingdom Metazoa; phylum Annelida; class Clitellata; order Hirudinida; family Erpobdellidae; genus Erpobdella; species Erpobdella octoculata. Next base: position 47,205,322 of record OZ022238.1, on the reverse strand, counting down.
TCATTTTTAGCTAATAGAATCGTTCAAAAATAACGAATCATTTAAATAATCCAACTGAGACTAAAAAGAATCGTTCAATCTTATTTGGTTCATTTACATAATTAGCGTGGAGGCGGAGCTCAAAGAACTTGCCAGCCAATGTCAAAGAGCCTCAACATTAAAAGTAAACGTAAATTAAAAAGCAGCTCTACTTTATTCTACTAACACAATAAAGTTAAATATGCAAATAATGGATAAATAAATAAACGTAACTATTGCACCAAAAAAATTTAATGAAGAATAAAAATATTATTTTTTATTTAAATTGACACTGTACTGAACAGTACGCAACAGTCTGTATGTATCAATTTTACCAGTCACATGCTGGGAGTGTGCCTTTGAAATTTTTTCCTCCAGTCGGATATATTTCGGCTTTCTTCTCGGAGGAGATGCACCAGCTTCAGATTTGCTTATGTCTTTCTCAGCAGAGGCTTGACAAATCTTGATTGCGTGGATGTAAATAAATATATTGGGATGGACAGGCAAACATTTATTCAGTGCCAGTCGTTCTTTATTTATGATTGTTCTTAACGAGTCGTAGCTAGGCAAGAGGGGTCGTTGTCCGTCGTCCACTGCTGTCTTAGCTATTACAGATTTGAAGTTATTGTTGAGAGCAATTGTTGGATCTGCTCTCACATTTTGGCGTAATTCTGTTGTCCCGTATATATATATATATATATATATATATATATATATATATATATATATATATATATATATATATATATATATATATGTATTTTATTTTATTTCCTAATTTTATATATATATAGCAAATTGTTCATTCTTATTTAGTTTATTAACTTAATTAACATGGAGGCGGAGCTTACCGAACTTGCCAGCCAATGTCAAAGAGCCTCAAGTTTAGTTTATTTACGTTAACTCATTCTTTTAACAAAAATATTATTGCTGTAGTATAAATGAATTGTATTATTATTATTATTATTATTATTGTTTAAATACAAAATAACAAAGAGTTGTTTTTATTTTCTTGGTGGTCGGCAACTCGGTACACTTTGATAAAACGCTGGTCGGCAATTCAGACGTTATTGGCGAAAATCGATGGTCGGCAAATCGGAGGTCGGCAATTCGGTACGGCACCGTAGTTCTAGCCAAACGTCTCTTGAGTTAAACGGACTTGTTCGTATATTTCATCAGTCATATTTGATGTTAGAATTATCATGGCATTACAATCTGCTTTATTAAATTTATTCAAAGCAATTTGATAACCTTCTATTTGGATTCTAGTTGCACTTTCATCTAGTTCATCTGGCTTTTCAAGTTTTCCATCTACCACATCCATTGCATCAGAAACGCACTGGCTACGGATCCGGCAGTGCCGGACCTATAACTATTATTTTTCGGGATCCGTCAATTGATAAAAAAATAAAAATGAACGTAAATTTTATTTTTTTTAATTTATATTATTATTAATTATATTTAAATTAAAATTATTAATATTAAAAACAGTGCGTTGCTATAAACAAAACACGGTTTATTTATCTACGTTATCGAAGTACACTGGCAGCTGAAATATTCTAAAAAATATTTTAAAATCACAAACAAACAATGTCGTTAAGAGTGGGTGATAGTTTCAGTTCCTACACAGAATTAGAGAACAGAATTGCAACATATGAAAACATATGTAAGTAAACCAAGCGGCAGTATCGAGAACCAGTACATGGATATACTTACACTTTTTTCATTTTCATTTGTGAAAACCCAACTAATGAAATCCAGAATCTTTGAGGTGCAAGTTGAATTGGAAACTGTTAAAGGAAATATTGGGGGGGGAAGGAAACACTGAATGAAAACCGTTGTGTTTGTTCATTTGCCAAAACAATGAATCTACCATGCAAACACATGTTTGCAAGTAGAAGAGCAAAAGGGATACCACATTTCTCTCTTATTGGAATTGGTGATAGATGGCTAAACCAGCAAATTCAGCAATCACATCGAATTTTTCAGGGCTCAACAAAAAAGGCAGTCATCTGGGAGTGGGTGTTATAAGTAATAGACCACTGTCAAATGTGGAAAAGTTTCGGCGTGCAGATCGGCAACTCAAACATTTAGCTGAGCTAACAGCGGAAGGGGGGATGGCTCAGTTTGACTTCAGAATGAAAGTTCTTGAAGATCTAGCAAAAATATGGAGTACAGACCGTGAGGCAATGGTTGTATTAGTTGAAAGTGATGAAAACTTTAATGAAGGGCCAACCAATTTGCTAGTAAACACTATTAATCAAGTCCAAAACGAAGAGGTTCTAGTAGAAAAAACAGATGAAAATTTTAACCAAATTAACCAGATTTCTAATAACGCCAATGATGAACAAGTAGACATTCTGCTCAGACATAATGTACACCTGTACAACCGGAAACAGAATATGCCAATGATGAACAATTAGACATTCCACCAGCAGCTTCACAACCGGAAACAAAGATTACCAAACTGATATTGCCGAATAAGATTAGTTTCAGAGGACGGCCCAAGCTAAAGGAAAGGAAAACAGCCATGGGATTGTAAAAACAACAAAAGGATATTTGTTTGCCATTTTCAAAGAAATCAGTCGATCAAAAAATTCATTGTAAGTAAATTTTTCGCTTTTGCTCCTTTTTAGCCATTTCTATTTCGTTCTAAGATAGGAGGGAGACCGGAAGACATCTCACCCAATTTGCCAGCTGATGTCACAGATATGAACCTTGCAGTTAAAGATCTTCCGGCATCACTTCTAAACGAAATAGTAGTTCTCGAAATTGTTATACTTTATATAACTAACCAAGCATGGAAAAAACTACATGCTTCTATTAAAAAAAAGGAATATTTGGTATTGCCGTCACAGTATTAAAAACACTAATACAGAGAACTGTATTTAGTGCGACAGCTGCTTAGAATGGTACCATTTTAGCTGTGCTGGATTAACCAAAAAACCCAAAAAAATGGTTTTGTTATACATGTCGGAGCTGATATAAACAATTTTCGATATTTTTTTACTTTAATAAATTTGTATCAGACTATTATTGTTGTCTTGTATTTTATTTCATCCCAATACCATTTAAAAATGTATGTCACTGATGGACCCAATAGTTATCGATCCGTCACTGACGTATCCCGAAAAAAATTAATTAGGGGTCCGTCACTGATCAAAATAACCATAGATAATAGTATCTATGACTAATGCTATCGAAAATGTAAATCAAACTTTTTTTTAAATTAATAATTTTAATTTAAACTAAAAACAAATAAAATTTACGTTCATTTTTATTTTTTTATCAATTGACGGACCCCGAAAAATAATAGTTATAGGTCCGGCACTGCCGGATCCGTAGCCAGTGCGCATCAGAAATGCCGCGTAGTAATATGCAAACTCTTGACTTCCAATTCAGCCTTCTTCAGACTTCTGCCTTCCAAGTGCTTGATCGAGTTGAACTTTAGTGAAATCCATTACTTGTGCTACTTTTCTTTTCTTTGATTGACCTGAAGACACAAACAAAAGCAAAATATCTCTAATAAGAATAAACGTGCTAGACTAACAATTCTTCGATGTCAGATCACGAGAGACGCTAACTTAAAACTTATCGATATTTCTTTAATTCGTTTAATCTTAATCTTCGTCAATTGATCTAAACATAGACATAAAAGTCAAATATAACATAGTTTCTTAATAAAAATCTCAACAGGACAAACTTTCCCCATCGTCATATATGGATTAGCCACTAATACCAAAGTACTTCCTGTCTCGGATCAAAATTTGATCTTTTTTCTTGCTCTGCTCTTTTTCACAGGCTTGGAACTGGCTCACAAAAGCGAGGTGGAGCTTAACACACAGTAACATTTTTTAAAAGAGGTATTCTTTTACACCTATGGCTGTTACATGCTATTCATGCTAAACTCTAACCAAATTCTCAAAAGCGCTATAAGAACTGACGCATTGATTGATTGCAATTAAATATACTACTCTTCTTTTCTTTATTTTTTTTAATCAAGATTAAATTATTTGCTCAAATTGTAGTTTTTAAAAATTGAAATTTTACTTATAAACGTTCGATATATTTGCTGTCTATATAGTGTTAACTGATTTGTCGATGGTCATTGTCAGTTATAAGCGGTTATATATAGGCTGACATTTACTAATAACTAGTTCCGTCTTGTCTGTTGCGATCGTTTTGCGTCAAAGTTTCGTGATGCTCCGTAATACTAAACTCTGTTTCCTCTTAGGAAAACAGTCATGGTCTGTTACACGATCGATTGGCTCGTTTGCGAACAACAACTTATACGTTAGTTTTTATTTTAATAATAATTTATTCGAGCACGCTATTTTCAATCTCTATTTAATTTTCGTCGCGCAGGGAATATATATAGATGAGCAGGTTTTGAGTGAGTTGCCAAGATGGCCTCCGAGTTTTTTAGTTTCAATAAATCTTTGTTACTTGATTGATGTTTGTACATAGGCACTTTTTGGTCTGTAAAGTTTTTTGGTCATAAAATAAATTATTTCTATTTCCATGAAGTCTTATTAAAGTTTTTTTAGTAAATGTAAATTTTTACAATGTTAAACAAATGTAAACACATAAAATATAACCGTCATGATTTTAATATCAATTTCTTTAAAATCTGGACTGGTTTTTCGACAGGATGAATCTGTTAGTCAAATCTGTTCAGATTATCAATATAATGATATTGGAGAAGACATTGTCGGAATTGATTTTGGAACAACGAACACTCGTGTAGCTGTCAGTGACGAAGATGGTTATAAAGTCTTGACCAAAATTCCTTCAGTTTTGTATATAGAAGAAAATGATAAACAAATAGTTAGTAAATGGCGGGATGTGTATGACATATGGTATCACAGGAATAGTATACATGATATAAAGAGACTGCTGTCAAATGACATTGATGGTGATTTTCGGGAATACATCCAGGACTACATGTAAGATTTTTTTAAGATTATATAGCTAGGAAATATAGAAAAAATACAAATTTGTTTAACAAGTTAAACTTTTAATATTTTCAATAAAGGAAAACTGTTCCATTCAAAATAGAATATAGTCCAGGAGAAAAAGATCCTTTAATCAGTGTCCCAGTCACTGAAAAGCGTTATAAACCATATGAAGCTGTTGCACCTCTTTTGAACTATATGAAGAAATCAGCAGGTTTATTTTGTTGCTATTGTAGAATAATTGAAAATTTGTACTAAATTAAATTTGAACTAACAGAAGGGCATTTCAAAAAAGAAGTCTGTGATGCTGTTGTCACTGTTCCTCATACTTGTAATTTTTCTGAGGCCTTACCAATTGAGGTATCTAATATTTTATTTATAAATCTTTGTTTATAAAAGTTTTGATATAAATGTTATATCAAAATTTTAACCAGGGTTATTTAAAGAGGATCTACAAAAAAGCTGCAAACCTTGCTGGATTTAAACGAATTGATTTAGTCAAAGAACCAATTGCTGCTGTGCTTGCACTGGATTCATTGGATCCTCAAAAATCTACTTCTGGCGATAAACTGTTAGTTCTCATTTATTTACAAATTATAGTTTTTAGTAATTTGATAATTGCATTAATTAAAAAAATTTCTTATGTTGTTTTAGGACTGCTGTTTATGATTTTGGCGGTGGAAAATTTCAGGTGTCCATAGTAAAATCTAAAAATGGGCATATTAGTTTTACATCACATTGTGCCCCATTGCTCAATGGATATCTTATCGACAACGTTCTCTTGAATTATTTAAACCAAAAATTCTTTGAAGAGGTAGGTACAATCTACAACATCGTAATCGACAATTTTTATTTACTATCAATGAATAACAGGTATAAGCCACAACTTCCACAGTCTTTTTCAGCCTTTGTATCCACTGCGGGCCCTAATAAGTTGTCATTGATTATACGTCATAAAATTTGTATTATATCATTTATTATATATTTGCAGACTGGTATTGATCTCAAAAATAATGAAACAGCATTGTGGAAACTTAGAGGAGAAGCAGTTGAAGCAAAAATTAAGCTAACCACGGAGGCTAAAGTCAAAATTAACATTGATGATCTGGCTAAAACGTTCAATGGTAAATCGAAAGGTTTGGAGATGGAGCTGACAAGAAAAGAATTTGAAAACAGGATTGATGATTTGATCACGAGGACAATTCCTTTGTGTGAAGATTGCATTAAAGTATGCGCAGGCATTGAGAAAAAAGACATTGATGAAGTTTTGTTGGTTGGTGGAGTGACAAAAATGCCAAAGGTTAGTCAAGCTGTTATTAATAAATATGCAGAGCATTTGCACTTCTAGAAATAAATGTAACCTTAAGGTTGATTTTTTTTATTTGAACTATAATGTTATTTAAAATAACATACACTGACACTATGGAATGTGAACTATAGTTAAATAATCAGTTTTAATTTCCATTTCAAATAGGTCAAGGCTATGGTTGAAGAATTTTTTGGCAAAGCACCCAACAGTAAACTTGATCCAGAAGAAATACTTGCTATTGGAGCTGCTGTTGCTGCAAGAAGATCCAAACAATATTTTAAAAATTAATAATTTTCTATGATATGACATCAGTATTGGTTTTATATAAATACGTTTTATACAACAACCTTTTTTGTATAATCACTTCTAATATATAATAACACTCGAACACCCTTATTGTTTACGGCATTAATCAATCCACACAATTAAAAATAGCGTTGTGCCGTTTGTGCTACAAGATTTCATCCATAAGTGACGTCATTGTTTATTTAATAAAAAATATTAAACACAACAATAGAGGGAACGGGCTCAGTTTAAACGTCATTTTTCTTGGTTTCACTGCATGAATATTGGAGAGTCATTGGGTCAAGTGGCTCGGAATCATGAAAATTTCAATTAGCTTGAAAATGTTTTTAAAGTCACACAATATCTTGCCATTTTTTTTTATCTAACCTCGATTATAATTATTTACTCTCAAAAATTGCTGCTAAACTTCAGTTTGTAAATTTTTTCATCAGAGTTGTCCATGTTAAATATTTGAATACAAAACTTGATTATATATATATATATATATGTGTATATATCATGGATGTCTATATAATAGTATCTGGACAGTCAGCCAATAATAGCCTTGTACCCAGTTGGTCCCATGACTGCGCAATGCTTCATATACACATTATAAATTTGATTTATAGCTTAATTATGTGGAGTGGAAAACACAACGCTGTTTTGAGATAAAACAAATATATTTTACTTAACCAAAATCCATAAAAAGTAAAAATCATAAAATATAAAAAAAAAGTAAACTTAGGAACTTTAAATTATAACAAATATAGTTATTCGTAGTAAAGTCAAAGTTATTAGAAAATTTTCAATATTTTAACATTGTGATAATTAAAACAGTAAAAATTGTATGTTTTCAGTTCTGAGTTAAGATTCAAAGGTGTGCAATCAATTATTTTGCAGAAATAATTTTGCCAGTTCTGGTGATGCCTTGATTTCTTTAAAAACCTTTCAGCAATGTACGCATAAAATGAAAGCGTACTCTGATTGTCGTGTCAAATCCCCCTCTGCTATCAAGGATCGGTTTTACAGAAATTAAATAGCAAGCACCAAATTATTGAGCCCATACATTTCATCAAGACATTTGATGATCTTTTTCAAAATGCTGGTCAATGGAATTACTCGATTCTCTTAAAGTGTTATAAGCTGCTGGACTTTCTGCATGAATCGTATATATGACATGATTGTGAGCCCTGGTGAGTAATAACAATGAAACTTGCTTTTTGTAAGCAGTTTGGCTTGTTCTAAAACAAATTCAAGTTTGCGTTGTTTTTCACTCTCTGGACTGCATTCTGTTAAGATGTTTATTCTTTCTTTTAAAATGCTAACCGCCATTTTTGTGAATGACGGACAGGTTATAGTTTTTAAATTTTCTGACCAAGTCTTCATTCGACCTGCCAAATTAATAAGCTGGTCTACTTCATTGAAAAAAATTGAGAAAATTTTTGAACTGGCAGTTGGTTTCCAGTCTTTTAGAGGATTTGCTTTAATTATATTTCTGTGGAAGTATATTGTCATTTATAGGAACGCTATGCCTTGTTGGTTTATTTTCGCCCGCCGAACGTGTGTGAAGTTATAGCCCCGAGGCTGGCAATGCTAATTTAAAAAAAATATACAACAACCTTTTTGTATAATCACTTCTAATATATAATAACACTCGAACACGCTTATTGTTTACGGCATTAATCAATCCACACAATTAAAAATAGCGTTGTGCCGTTTGTGCTACAAGATTTCATCCATAAGTGACGTCATTGTTTATTTAATAAAAAATATTAAACACAACAATAGAGGGAACGGGCTCAGTTTAAACGTCATTTTTCTTGGTTTCACTGCATGAATATTGGAGAGTCATTGGGTCATATATAAATTAGATTTATAGCTTAATTATGTAGAGTGAAAAACACAACGCTGTTTTGAGATAAAACAAATATATTTTGTTGTAATCATTTTTCTTGGTTTCACTGCATGAATATTGGAGAGTCATTGGGTCAAGTGGCTCGGAATCATGAAAATTTCAATTAGCTTGAAAATGTTTTTAAAGTCACACAATATCTTGCCATTTTTTTTATCTAACCTTGATTATAATTATTTACTCTCAAAAATTGTCAGAAGTAGACATCCGATATCAAATGCAACATCAGAAATAAGCCGAATTAAAACCTATAATCACCCAAACTAGATTAAACCGTGTCATGTTGTTAACTGTACATAAAGAAAACAGACAATCTAAACTTGTTGGAAACTTGTAAATCTTTTTGTATGACAGAAGAAATAATTTGTTTGGTAAATGGTAGTTAATGTTGTTACTTTGGACTTTGGTAAAATGGTAATTACTTTTGACTTTGGTAAAATGGTAATTACCTAAACACTTGACTGCCATTCATTTTTTTTACTTTTTATTTTAGAAAAACATTTGTTGTTTGTTTAAAATCAATTATTTCAGATATAGATGTATTTCATCATAAAGTTTATAATACTCGCCTACGGGGATTTAAAGACTCCAAAAAAATTTGTTGGCCCCCCACTTTCAAAACCATTCCGGCGCCCTTGATCCTGGATACCAAACCAAAATCAAATATATTTTGACAAAAAAAACATTAAATTTCAACTCACCTGTTTCAACCGAAGTTTTTCAGTTTCGATATCATGTTGATTACTTTTTTCACTCGACTTACTTAAAAGTTTGGTCGTCTCTACAGTTACAGTGAAACACCGCTGAACTTTGACAGACGATATCTCGGTAACTAACATTTACAGAAAAATAATTTTAAATTTTTACTATTTAACTAGGGTGTTATATAAGTGTGCAAAATTTCGTTTTGACACAAGTTGTTTTAATATCTGGCCGACTCAGGAGAAAATGTACGAGTTTGGTCGTTTCCATAGTGAAACACCGCTGAACTTTGACAGACGATATCTCTAATTAAAATGGCATTTGGTTTTGTCGCTAGAGTAACCAAAAACTAAACATTGAATAAAGTTTTCAATAGTTATAGGTAAAAAATTACAAAAAACCTTTTACCCATATAAGCCGACAGTCCTTTATAAAGGATCTATGGAAAACTAATTGTAATTTTTTAAATTTTCAATTTAATATCAATGTTTCAATAAAAATCAATTAAAGGATATCTACTGAAAACCATAGTATTTTTTGTTTTATTTATATTTTTGATTTTGGTTGGAATTTAGATACGTTTTGAAGTTTAATTTTTTATTATGGAATCAAGAAAAAGGTTGGTCCATAAAATTTTTCTTTTTCTTGAAAACCAGTATTTTTTTAATTTATATGTTACTTAAAAGTGTTCTTAGTCAGCTTGTCTATTGCTCGTGCACGGGGAATATTTGGTTGTATAAAAAAAATGCATTTTTGTCGATACTTTATAAAGGATCGTAGGCACACCGTATACTATAAAACATTGTAACCACTTTGTAACGTTTCTTAACCGTTCATTTTCGGTTACAAGAAACGCGTTTCTTTTCGGTTGTTTTGCTCATCGGCTGTGCGTTAAAGAAACGTTTCCTGAGTAACGTTTTAGAAACGTTTCCCGTGTAACGTTTTAGAAACGTTTCCCGTGTAACGTTTTAGAAACGTTTCCCGTGTAACGTTTTAGAAACGTTTCCCGTGTAACGTTTTAGAAACGTTTTCCGTGTAACGTTTTAGAAACGTTTACCGTGTAACGTTTTAGAAACGTTTACAATGTAACGCTTTAGAAACCTCCTCTATTATTTGCTCATGCAAATTATTATCACTTCAAATACGTTCATCAATAGACAAAACTGAAACAATATTTGCAAATTTATAAAAAAGTTTATTTAAAGAAAGTCTTTTGAGCTCTATATAAATGTCATTTCTTCTCCTTGCGGTTCAGCCTCTCATGTGCAAACTTTATCCACTTCTTTGTCACAACCTCAATTTCCTTGGCTGACGAATCGTGGAAGCGTCTATTGGTTTGGAGAGTTTCTGAGAAATTGTTTTAAAAAATAGTTGTTAGATATCTAATATTTTTAAAATGACTTTGCTAATAGTTTAGTTAAGCTAACTAATGATAAGTTCTTTGAAAAAGGTGCTTTTCATTTTTCTTTTACCACCACTCCCTTTCCAATTGAACTTTTCAGCCAGCCCATCATCCATGGTGTACCGGAACAGCCTACGACACGCCTCTGCCATTGTGTCTCCCCCAAGCTTTTGCAGTGATGGGTTTTAACTACTTTAAAAGTAGTTAACTACTTTATTTAACTACTCATAAAAAAAGTAGTTAGTAACTATTTCCTAACTACTTTTAACAGCAGTAGTTATTAACTACCTCTTAACTACTGTCTAGTAGTTAACTAGTAGTTAACTACTTTTTAACATAAACCAAAAAACCTTTAAACATTTGCTATTAAATACAAGTTAAATAAATCTTATTTTTCAAACTTTTGGTTCATTTCATTTATGTATGCCAACAAATTTTCTTTGATCAAATATTTTTTGTTCATTATTCAAAAAATTTAATTTAAATTAGGGAATTATCGCTGTTGCTAAAAGATATTCTTCATTTTCCAAAACAGGACCAAATCGTTTTTCTATACCTTGAGATAGCGCTTGTAAAAGAGCATTGATGGTTTTATCTGGATATGATGTTATTTTTTTAATCCTATAATGGTTTGAATAATGTGACCAATGTATGACTTTTCACTTTAGAAAATATTCATTGCGGTGACTATTGGTTTTATAGTCTGAATGAACGATTTCAAAAAAGCAAACTCGATTTCTTTAAATGCAACTTGCCCTAACTTCTTCTGACAATCACAAACATTATTGAAAGCTATATTAACAATCCTTTCAACCGAATAGAATTTTGAGCACCACCGTGTAACATTTGGCTTTATAAATGTTGAACCACTAATGTCCTGTACATTGCGATGAATGAAGTTTGATAACGATACAACTTTTGCCATTGATCAAATATTTTTTTTATTTACATACATAAAGTTGTTTGTATTTCAAATTATCCCTTACTTTCAATGCACCGTTTTTGTGATTTTTATCGAACTATCAGATATTAAATAAAGATGGTTTTCTTCTCTACCATTACTAAAAGTGGATGCTCAGTAATATCAAAAAAATGTTCAATGCTTTGGATCGAACCAGGTTTAAGCAGATTAAAATCACTGAATTTCATATGTACCTTCGTAAGACAGTTTCAACATCTAGCGATGTTTTATTTTAAACTTTAAATCCAGCATTATGTTTGATCGATGCAATCGGATAAAACTCTTGCATAATAAGCCTAAGAAAAACGTTTTTGATCTATACCTACTGACAGTGTACAACTTTTATTAAAACTTTTATTACATGCAATCGGATAACCTCTTGCATAAAAGCTTAGGAAAAACGTTTTGGATATTTGGAACTGATAGTGTACAATTGCGTAATAACTTTAATTACACGCCTGCGCGCACTAATTTTACCAATTGCTGACTGCTGACCACCGCGGCCTCTGCCTCTGAGGTAAAAGAAGCACATCGTCAGAATTATCAATATTATCTTGCCCACTTTCTATCAAATCTGATATACTTTCACCATTAGATCTTCATTATTTACATACATGTCATATACTGGCTCATCCACTTCAGTTTCATGATCTATAGCGTTTTTTCAGCCACCAAAAAAGTAAAGTAGTTAAAAAAATAGTTAACTACTGTAGTTAATAACTATTTAAAAAGTAGTTAACTACTAGTTGTTAACTAGTTTAACAAAAAGTAGTTATTAACTATTTCTTAACTACTGTAGAGTAGTTAATAACTAGTAGTTAACTATTTATAGTTAGTAACTACCCATCACTGAGCTTTTGTAAGTCAATCACCTATACAAATGTTTGAATTTATGATAGTGATAACCTAATACAAAAATTTTAGATATCTAAGTACATGCTGTAATTGACTTACCAGAGCATCAACTAATTCTTTAGATTCTAATTTTGAATCCAACTGGTCAAATTGTACCATGGAGTGCATGGGGAAATGAACGTTTTCCGGAACTGCCGTATTAACTGCTGTCGTTGGCGGACTGACAAGAAGAGCCAGATTACTTTTAATTTCTTTCAAAACTTCCCATATATTAGTAAACTGTCCAACCACATATCTGCTAAATTATCGGCTCTAATTTTATCTAACTGCTCTTCATATTGTAACAAAGTTTCGATCAAAAAATCTAACTGATTATTATAACACAACGAATTTAACTGATTATTATAACACAATGAGAATGAACTAAACTCGTTAGATGTTAGCAAATGCAGACAAAACACGATAGATTTACTGAAACAATAACGGCGTGACCTCACAACAAACAGATTTTTCGCGCACTTTCAGACTATATATAAGTTGTTCGTAATTGGCATGGAGGCGGAGCTTACCAACTTGCCAGCCAATGTCAAAGAGCCTCAACTTTGGCTTATTTACATTACCTCATTCTTTTAACAAAAAGATTATGTTTCTTGTCAAGATTTAGCAAGAATGAACATTAGGAACAAGAAACAAACAATATTAGTTCTGTGAAAGGCATTAAACAAGAGCCAGATTTAGCTCCTTGCTTTCTTTCCAAAGTGTTATACCGGCAGAAATTACACCTCCTGGTAAAGGGTTCGAAGTTAAAACTCAAACAGTTTATGAAAAAACTGCTGATGGGGAAGAGTGAGAGGTGTCTATGACTACCAACGGGTTGGTAGACACTTGTGACATCAAGCAATTCGCTGGTCAAGCAAGAAGAATTTCTCACCTGAGAATATGGCCATTTAGATTATGTCAGTGTGAATGAAAGTGAAATGTTTACAAATGAGTATGACCACGTAATGATAAATCATGGTCATATTCTTCGAAAGAGGAAACATGATTTTGTACTCCCTTCAATGCAACATCACTCTGCTAGTTTTGCTTGTAACTTTATTATTAGAATGCTCTTCTGACTCTTACTAACCTAACTTCTTTCAACTCTATTAGCTGATTCAATAACGTTATTCTATTATTATTGTCTAAAATTAACTATTGCCAGTCATTATAATTAGCGGAATATTGAATGTTCGTTATAGACTAGACAGACTTTCTTTTAATTTCTTGTTTTTTTGCTTATTTTTTTATGATTTCCTGCGTTCTGTCAGGTCTTTTCTTAAAACACGAATAAATAAATAAAATAAAAATTCACAAACAGCGCAGGGGTAGTAGTGCAGCAGGAAGCAGAAGTTTCAAATGGTTTAAAAATCTAATGTTTCGAATTGATTGGTGATTTTTAACCAGTATAGTTTGTTTTGTATCTTCAAATTATTTCTAACACAAGAGCTGTAGAAGCGAGTCGTTAATTAACTTTTGATTAGCATTTTATCTCATCCCAGGCGACTCGTTCGACGCTCTCAGTGAACCGATGAGATAGAACAAAATCTAGGAAAATATAATACGACACAATGCAAATACCATTTATTAAGCGTCTTTATTAAATGCTTTTTAGCAATTGAGTTTTATAAATAAACAAACACTTTACTTTTTCTGTAAAATTATATATGCTATAAAAGATTTTTATATTATCCGTAATAATAAAACCATAGATATCTATGAATAAAACAAATCGTTACATTTTGGCTGCATTAGAAACGTTGTAGTAACTTCTTTTTAGTCGCAAATTACATGTTACTTTTACGTTACATTGGAAACGTTACAGAAACGTTTCTTTTTAGTCGCAAATTACACGTTACTTTTCCGTTACATTGGAAACGTTACAGAAACGTTTTTTTTTAGTCGCAAATTACACGTTACTTTTCCGTTACATTGGAAACGTTACAGAAACGTTTCTTTTTAGTCGCAAATTACACGTTACTTTTCCGTTACATTGGAAACGTTACAGAAACGTTTCTTTTTAGTCGCAAATTACATGTTACTTTTACGTTACATTGGAAACGTTACAGAAACGTTTCTTTTTAGTCGCAAATTACACGTTACTTTTTCGTTACGTTGGAAACGTTGCAGAAACGTTTCTTTTTAGTCGCAAATTACATGTTACTTTTTCGTTACATTGGAAACGTTACAGAAACGTTTCTTTTTAGTTGCTTTGGGCCAGGTAAACTTTTCATAACCAGGTAACTGAAAAGTAACGGACAAGAAACGTTACAAAATGGTTACCATGTTTACTGGGTAAGCAGTCGCACGGAAAATCTTTAAAAAAAATAAATTATTAAAATTTATATTTTTTTAAAAGAAAATAATATCAGAAAACAAAATTTACCAAAAGTTTTGTTCTACGAGTTATATTAATGAAGTTATATCGATTTGAAGTTCACGCATCGAGATCGTACCTCTAAGCCTGAATGAGCTAAAAAGTGGTTCATACGCAGGTCGCTTCTCATGCGCGATAGCACATTACTGCATGTATCACGTATAGCAGTTATACGCAATCTCATGCAGTATGTGTGTGTGATTTGATTGATTTTTATACTTTGCATGGTCCTAGAAAATTGAAATTTTAGAATGTTGTAGCTACGTAGTTTATACGCATAGTAGCCTTAAAAAAATACACTCAAAACGCCATCGTTTAAAGATACATGATCTCAAAGAACCCCTAACTTTGAATGAATGTTCAAAGAATATGGTTCGAAAATAAGGCTATTTAAAAATTTCATTGAAAGCAAGGGTTTTTTACAAGTTCAATGATGTAACCATTTTTAAAATTGACCCCGTAAATCTGGAGATATACATGTGTTTGTAAACCCACTTTTAACGGCCCGTTTTTCTACGTCGCCAATTTATTGGCTTGAGATAGGTTGGCGAGATTCGCCTGCGCGTCTTAGCCGTGCGACTGCCTGGCGCATACGCAACATATGTATAACATGTGTAATTTCTCAACAAACATACTACGGAAACCACTTCTATTGGTCTTGTACTTTAGGTACACATTGAATGAAGTCATTTCCATGGTGGAGTCTGGTTCGTTTGAAATCCCAGACATTTACATCACGCTGCCAGATGGCGTCCTGACGGACGAGGATAGCGCGGACGAGGACCAGGGTGGACTGATGGAAAACCTGAATGGACATCAACTGCAGGCCGAGGCGGAAATTGTCGTCAAAACCAACCGTTACTATCGGATGCGACTGAACAATGATAGTGATGAAGAAGATGTCGAAGAGTCATCTAACGACAGATTTTCGGGATCGCCTTCGACGAAGAAGCGAAAAACTTCAGTGAATTCAAAGCCGAAGTCAGGGACAAGGAAGTGGACTAAGAACGATCTACCGGATTCTGCAGCAGAAGCGTTCGATTCAAGCGATGCAAGTCAAAGGTTGCGGCCCGTGGATGAAGAATGGACTCCTACCATTTGGTTTGAACAATTCTTTTCAGAAGATGTGATACAGCTGATGGTAAACGAAAGTATTTCGTATGCCAAATTCCGAGGTAATCACCAGTTCACAGTCGAAGGAAATGACATCCGGGCGTTCCTGGCTGTGCTGATGTTATCTGGGTATGTTGCGCTTCCTAGGCGCCGTATGTATTGGGAACAAGCTGAGGATTGTCGTAACCATGTGGCAGCAGGCTTGATGACCCGTGACCGGTTCGATGAGATAATGAGATATTTTCACCTGGCAGACAACAACCATTTGGACAAAGATGACAAGTTCGCCAAATTGAGGCCGCTTTTTGACATTCTCAATCAGTCTTTCTTGAAAATGTTTCGTCATGAGACTCACCTATCGATTGACGAGTCGATGGTACCGTACTTCGGTCACCACGGGTGTAAGCAGTTTATCCGTGGCAAACCAATTAGATTTGGTTACAAGATGTGGTGTCTAAATAGTACCCTAGGTTACCTTGTACAGTTCAAAGCCTATCAGGGAAAGGGTTCGGTGACAAACCAGGAACTAGGATTAGGAGGTTCTGTCGTCGTTGACCTGATCAACAGTCTACCTAAAGGACCGATTTACAAGTTGTTTTTCGACAACTTCTTTACGTCGCTTCACCTGCTGGACCACCTGACTGAGCATGGTTTTGGAGCTACTGGAACTCTGAGAGCGAACCGTACTGACAAGTGTCCATTGATAACGCCAGCAGAAATGAAGAAAAAAGATCGGGGCCATATTGATCATCGCTACGACCAGGCTGGAAAAGTCATCGTCATCCGTTGGCATGACAACAGTCCAGTAACCATTGCATCTAATGTATATGGCGTGCAGCCAGTTGACAAAGCCAAGCGATGGTCCAGCACTGCCAAGAAAGAAATCTTGGTGACTCAGCCTTCTGCAATCAAAAAATATAACGTATGTATGGGCGGCACCGATCGGATGGATCAAAACATCAGCAGTTACCGTACCAGCATTCGGTCGAAAAAGTGGTGGTGGCCACTTTTCAACTACATGCTGGACGTGTCGATCCAAAATGCATTTTATTTGTATAAGAGAAGCCCTTCCTACAGCCAACACCGTTTGGACCTTCTCGGATTCAGACGTGAGATCGTCGAGGTTTACAGCCAGAGGTTTGCCCTAAGGCTAAACGATCAGCAGTCGAAGGGCTGGACTACTCAATTTGGCAATTGCAGGGTCTCAAGTGATGTACGTTTAGATCGTCTGGATCATCTGCCACTTTACATCGACAAACAAAAGAAATGCGATGTTTGCAAAAAGAAAACAAATTTTGTTTGCCAGAAATGTACCAGTGGCAGTACCCCGGTTGGCCTGCACCCAAAAGACTGTTTTTTGAACTATCACACGAAATAACTGTAGAAACAGTTATCTTGAACCATAACAATGTTTTTTATGTAGTTTTATCGATACAGATTATCTTTAAAAAAATAAAATAAAATAAAAAAATATTAAATGTTTTGCTGTGTGCCGACAATCCTTTATAAAGGATCAATCTTCATAAGAGAAAAAAAAATACTAAACTTTAAAATAAAAAAAAATAAAAAATTATTAATCAATAAGACCAATATGAAGAACCCCTCATATCAATATAACATGCAAATTCAAACTTCGGCATATATGGGTTAAGTCAAAACAATAATATCAGTGTGTAGAGTATGGACATCAATCTCATTTAGTTCATAGGCATCCATAGCTCCCACACCTTTTCGTCTGTTTTTTTCGCTAGACTCTAGCGACTAAAGTAACAAAATATATACATTGAATCAATTTTTTAATATTTATTGCTAACAATTTTTTAGGTTAACACATTAGCAACTTCGGTGTGTAGAGTATCGACATTAATCTGGTTGAGTTCATAGGCTATCCATCAATCCCTCACCTTTTCGTCTTTTTCTAAAAAAATTGTTTTTTGTTGCCTCAGCAGCTAACCAATTTTTAGGCAATCGGCTTCTATTGGGATATATTGAGCCTTCTGGTGAAGAAGACTAACAATTTCGTAAAAGGATTTTGGCCCATCGGAGTTGCTGTTCAGAGAACTGTGCCAGGCTTCTACGTCATTGTTAGTTTTAATTTCACTTTTAAAAACGCTCCATTCTTGCAGTTTATATTTTCTTTTTATCCAAGTAATTTTTATGTAGTTTGCCAGCTCCTAACAATTAACGAATTTTTTAAAACCCAATGCTTTTATATGTAATTAAAACACAAATTTTGCAATCAATTTTTTGCAAACACATATACATAAATTCCTAGATAAAAAAATATAATAAACACACACACGTACACATATACATAAATATATATAAATTAATTAAAATTAACTAAATTAATTGACTTATTGTAAAACTAATAATTGAATATTGCATTGTCTTCTATTTTGAGCATGTTTGAAAAATTTGAAAAAATCTATCATCAGGAAGTGACTCAAAAATTGATTGCAAGATTTGAAACAGACAGAGAAACAGACAGACAGAGAAACAGAGACGACGAGTTAATAAAAGCATTGGTAAAAATGTGGAAGAATCAATAAATACTAATAATATAATGTTTGATTACAAAAATTCACCTTTAAAGATTCCATGGAAATATTTGAATAAATTATATTAAATATTTTTTGGATTTCATTTGAAGGTAGATATGGCAAAGCCATAAACTGCTTGACGAAATCATAAACAGCCAATTTTTAAGTAACCTGGTAAAAAACTTCAAATGAAAATCAAGAAAAAATATTAATCACCAAAAGCTCTGACACTGTAGAAAAGAATCTAAAAAGTCTCGTAGGATCAAGAAGTAGATAATATACATTACAAAACAGAGACAAATAATTTCTCAAAAAATAGATAAAACAGCTTTTATAAATAATTCATAAACTAATCAAATGAATAATTATAATTACTCTAGCGACAGAAACCAAATTGAAAATAACATCGGAGAATAAACTAAAACGATAATTCAACAACGAAGGAAAAAAATACTAAACAGTAACTTAGTAGCTGTTGTATATTTTTCATTCAACTTCATAAGAATTTAGATACGAAACATTTGCCAGTTTCTAATAGGGCCAAAATTGAGACACCATTGTGTGGTTCACAACCTCTGCTTATAATGAACTGATTTTTGGCTTGTATGTACTTCGGGCGTCAATTGCCAGACTTCGTACGGCATTTGCCCGACTTCCTACGGCATTTGCCCGACTTCGTACGGCATTTGCCCGACTTCGTACGCTATTTGCCCGACTTCGTACCACATTTGCCCGACTTCGTACGCTATTTGCCCAACTGGCATGAGCGATTCGGGCAAATGACAAAATTCTGGCAAATGTGTAGGAGCCGATTTTTTATTTAAACTTTTTATTATCATCTTCAGTGATTTTAAAAGTGTGCAAAATTTCGTTATAATAGCAGGCATACTTAAGCTGTTTAAATATCAGGCCGACTTAAGAAAAAACTCAGATTTACTGGAAAAGTTTTTTATTTTTTAAACATCATCTAACGTCATATTATAAGTGTACAAAGTTTTGTTTTAACACAAGTTAAGATAAACGGGATAATAAAAAACAAGTAACAAACTCAAGCAAGAGTGCTAAAATGTTTTATTTACACAAGTTGAACATTTTTTCCATTTGTACACGATGAGCATTTAAACATTTTCCGATCAAAATCAGTGTTTTTTACTTTCTCACATCCGCGGTGGAACCACTTCTTGCAAATGTCGCAAGAAATCATCTCTTCCGCTTTCTCTGTATGATCTTCATCGTACGGAAGCCTGCATGTGCAGAATAAATCAAAACTTGAAGAAGATGGGGGAAGTTTTGTTGAAGAATATGATGTTTCGAAAGGGGCAAATTTTTCAGTCAGGAATGCTTGCCGTAATTTAAAGCGTAGAGAATGTTGATCGTACAAGCAACACGCGGGGTCTCTTCCAGCAGCTAACGTTGCAGCAAAAGCAATCGCGAATGGACCGCAATCGTTGCAACCACTTTGCTGCTGTACTTTTTGTTTTTTCACAAACAGCTTCATTCCCGAATTAAAAAACTTGCTGACGAAAGCTATTTTCATTGCTAATTTAAAAAAAATTTTATTGCTTGCCCTGGGGCTGTGCTATACATTGTTGGATGGGGTCTAAACAAGTAAATTAAAAACGAATTTTTAAAACCAATGCTCTTATATGTAATTAAAACACAAATTTTGCAATCAATTTTTTCTTATATTACTCTTTTATTTTATGTTAAAGTCGAAATATCTTAATTATATCAAACTATCGAAATTAATTAAAATTATCTAAATTAATTGACTTATTGTAAAACTAATAATTGAATATTGCATTGTCTTCTATTTTAAGCATGTATGCAAAATTTGAAAAAATCTATCATCAGGAAGTGACTCAAAAATTGATTGCAAGATTTGAAACAGACAGAGAAACAAACAGACAGACAGAGAAACAGAAACGACGAGTTAATAAAAGCATTGGTAATAATAATAAAAATATCATCAAAAAGCATCGAATTTAAATATCTCAACTATTTTCATGAAAATTTCGTACACGCTTGAGAATCGCGGTCAGTGAGTGTGGTTCGTGTTAACTTGGTAAAATAGTCTGCCAGTCGGTTAGCGTTTTGTGGTCAAGAAAACCCTCAAGAAAACCCTCAAGAAACCCCTCGATAAAATCCTCAAGAAAATTAACTAAATTAATTGACTTATTGTAAAACTAATAATTGAATATTGCATTGTCTTCTATCTTGAGCATGTATGCAAAATTTGAAAAAAATCTATCATCAGGAAGTGACTCAAAAATTGATTGCAAGATTTGAAACAGACAGAGAAACAGACAGAGAAACAGACAGAGAAACAGAGCCGACGAGTTAATAAAAGCATTGGTAAAAATGAAATCGAATGGTATATTTGGATTGTCTTCGGTTCAACAAATAAAAAGTTATAAGCGAAAAACGACGATTTTTCGCCGAAAATTGCATAAAATCAATCTTGGCTCTTCTTTGAGAAAATCGAATTTGTTTTAAACTGCTGCCCTGGGTATATCCGAGACGCTTGTTTTTATACATATACTAGCAGTGCCCGTAGCGGCTTCGCTCGCATGAAATTAGAGAGTTTGAACAGTGCATCCATAGTAGAGATCAATTGTTTAGGTCTCGGTTAGGCCCGTCGACAACTTAGCCCAGCCCGTTTTAAAAACCCGAACTCCTGGCCCGGCACAGCCCGTCTGAATTAGGCCCGGCCCCTTTTTACAGGCCTAGAAATTCTATATACTTGATGAAAAACTTCGGCATAGGTGTCGGCTCGGCCCGTCGACAACTTGGCCAAGCCCGTTTCAAAACCAAAACTCCTGGCCCGGCACGGCCCGTCTAATTTGGGCCCGGCCCGTTTTTACAGGCCTAGAAATTCTATATACATGAGGAAAAACTTCGGCCCGTCCCACCTTGACTTCAGGTTTGGCCCGGCACGTCTGAAGACCCTATATATTACTAAAATGTCTATATGCTTAGTGAAAAACCTCGGCCCGTACCACCTTGATTTAAGGTTTAGCCCATATATATAGAATAGATATATCGGCCCGCCTGTTGTTTAGGAAGGCTTTTAGCGAGGCAGCCTAGTAGACTGGAGATCCGAAACGAAGAACTGAGAGTTACAACCGTAGCATTCACAGTTTGTGAGTAGCAGCTACTTTAAAAACCCAGCAATCCTATTTTCCACCCCACATTTAAGGTCCTGGAAACCAAATTTGTAAAAAATTGTGAAACCCGTATATCATTATTTTTAGAGTAGAAACTAAATACTAATTTTTACTTTTGTAGATTTTAACAGTTTTTGAGTAGAAGGTACTTTAAAAACCAAGTAATCCTATTTTCCACCCCACATTTAAGGTCCTGGAAACCAAATTTGTAAAAAATGGTGAAACACGTATATCTGTATTTTTAGAATAGAAACTAAATACTAATTTTTACATCTGTGGTATTTACAGTTGTTGAGTAGTAGTTAATTTAAAAACCAAATAACCCTATTTTTCCACCCCACATTTGAAGTCCTGGAAATCAAATTTTTAAAAAATGCTAAAACACGTATTTCATTATTTTAGGAATAGAAACTAAATACTAATTTTTACTCCTGTAGCTACTTTAAAAACCAAATAACCCAATTTTCCAACCCACATTTGAGGTCCGGGAAACCGAATTTTCAAAAAACGGTGAAACACGTATCTTTTTATTTTTCAAAAAGAATCTATATACCAAATTTCAAAATCTCCTCATTTTTGGTTTTCGAGATATACATTGCTTTAGAAAAAAGTTTGTTTTCCAGTTTTTTACCCTCAGGAGCAAAATTTTCAAAAATCCTTTCTTAGCGGATGTTTACGCTATAAAAGTAATATAAGTTCCAAATTTCACGTTCCTAGGATGAGGCGTTTGAGCTCGGCGTTGATTATCAGTCAGTCAGTCAGGACATGTTCTTTTATATATATATATATATATATATATATATATATATATATATATATATATATATATATATATATATATATATATATATATATATATATATATATATATATATATATATATATATACATACATACAAATATATATATTCATATATATATACATACATATTATATAAATACATATATATATATATATATATATATATAAAATATATTGTTAGTGTGCTAATTCTTTGATAATTTTGGTTCTTTCTGTTCTCGCTTTACTTTTGACCCTGAGGATGGCTGACATAGCTGAAACGGTCAGTCGGTCTGACAATAAAAGTTTAATGGAAAAGTTTTTGGCTAATTGTAGTCTCGAACAGAGAGTTTTGTGCCGAAAGGTCGAGAATTTGGCTCGAAAAGTTGTTTCTGCCAAATGGCGTGTTGTGTTTCTTGGAGCGTGTCTCAAAGATTAATTGATTCCAGTTTATTCGCAACAAATATATATATATATCTTTGAGACACGCTCCAAGAAACACAACTCACCGAATTAAACCAACAAAAAAAATCGTTGGCCGAATTTCGCATTTTCTCTACAAAATTTGACCAAATTCAATATAGCCGAATTATCTATCACTAATACTCTTGAGTGAAAACAAAATGAACAGAATTTCAAAAAAAAAACAAAACAAAAACAACAGCTCACATCCAAACATTTGGCCGATATTGTATAGACCCGGTAAAAACGAATTGGTTTTACTATGCATAGTTTCTCTGTATAACCAATGACAAAAGGGATCACGTCCCAGCACTGCTGGTAAAACCTAGATTTGTTTTACGTTTATTACTTTTTGGGGACTTGCTTCTTGGTAAGACGGTACTGGGCTTAATAGGTGTCGATACAATCATGATAACTATAAAAAATTGAACAAATTATAATCGACTTGTTTTAATGCAAACTCAACTGATTCAAAATGGATAAAAGTTTTGAATAACTGCAGTATAAAAATATTTCATACTGGGATACAAAGGTATTCATAATAATAAAGATCGTTTTGCAGCGACTGCAGCTCCAATAGCAAGTATTTCTTCTGGATCAAATTTTTGGCTCGATTCTCGTCCAAATATTTCTTCAACCATATTTTTGACCTTTGGAAAAAGAAAAGCTTAGTACCACATAATAATTTTTCTTTATTTCCAGTAATATGGAAAATAAGCTAATAATGAAATTTGGCCTTATTATGATGCAGTTTCCCTGAAGCAATCATTAAAAATACTTGACTCACCTTTGGCATCTTCGTTATTCCACCAACTAACAAAACTTCATCAATGTCCTTTTTGGTTATTTTGGCCGATTTAGTGGCCATTTCTATGCTCTTTTCACAGAAAGGGATTGTTCTTTTAAGCAGACCATCAACAAGGTTTTCAAATTCTTTTCTTGACAGCTCCATTTCAAAATCAACAGACAGTTTAGGAATGTCTATTTTTATTTTATTATTCTTAGATAATTGATTTTTTGCATCAACTGCAGCTTTCCAGATTTCATTTCGTTTATACATATATTCGTAGTCATTTCTTAAGTCAATGTCAGTCTGTTAAAATGAAAAAATTTAATATAATTTATATTTTAAGTTATTTAACAAACTGTTTGTGATGAAATATAAACAATTCCTGGACATTATTTGTTCGTTTTTTTCTGATTTTCTGTATGTTTCTCGTTCGGGCTCATTTTATTATTTTATTATTTTTCATTTTTGCATAACCAACTATACCAAATTATCAATGAAGCTCTAAATGAAACAGAATAGGTTATGAAAATAGAAAACTGGACGATATTTCAAAATTTTAACTAATAACACTGATTTGTTTAGTATGAGTCATTCCCAAAACTGGATAAAAGCACAGCATTAAACATATGATGTAAAAAACCGTATTTTGATCTCGTGACAATTTTTTTCAATGCTGTGCTTATTTTTAAGGTCTAGTAAAATGAAAGTTAAAAACATTTATTTGCAAAAAACTCATTTTGATATATTTAAACTTAGTTTATTTTTTTAGATGTATGTTTTTAACTGTTCGTTTTTTTTATTTTCTGTATGTCTATCGTTCGTGCTCATTTTATTATTTGCACGTTATTAATCTTTTTTATTTTTGCGCCACCCACTATACCAAGTTGTCAATGAAGTTCCAAATGAAACACAATGGGTTATGAAAATAGATAGCTGGACTAACAGCACAGCATTGAACATATGGTGAAAAAGACCGTATTTTGAGCTAAAATTTGAAATGAAGGCTTGCCCTAACAATGCATAATTGTGTTAAAATTTTTAGAAAATTAAACTTTGTTCTTTTATTTTAATACATAAAATGTCAAGCAACAATAAACCAACCTCTTTTCTTATTGTTTGCTTTATGTGGTTAAATAGAAGCTCATCAAAAAGTTTTCCATTAAGCATTAGGTCACCAGTTGAATAAGTCTCCATAATCCCATTTTTTGATTTGATAATGGAAACCTCAAATTTTCCTCCACCAAAATCATAAACAGCAGTCCTATAAAAAAATAAAAAAGCTATATATCATTGTAGCTAGTTAATAAAAAAAACACAGATTATAAACTAACACTTTATCTTCGGAAGAAGATTTGTGTGAATCCATCGCAAGTACAGCAGCAATCGGTTCTTTGATCACATCAATTCGTTCAAATCCAGCAAATTTGCCAGCTTTTTTGAGTTGCTATTTATTGGAAATACCGATTTCACATAAACAATTAATTGAATTAAGTTTTTTTAATTAAGGTAGATGGTTACCTTAAAATCACGACTGTGACTTGGAACAGTGACAACAGCATAATTAACTTTATGTTTAAGACTCTTTTCTGTTGGTGATTTTAATCAATATATAAGCTTTTATTTAATCATTTAATAACAAAAAACTAACCAGCTATAATTTTCATTTCTTTTAAAAGATGTGTTGCAATCTCATATGGATGATAAATTTGAGTTTCTGAACAATGGTCTTCGATTTCGACAATTGGCATTTCATTTTTTCCTCTTATAAAGTCATAAGGTAAAGTTTCCCTTTTTGTTTAAAAATTATGTAAAATTATTCTACATAATTAAATTGTCTCATAATCATAGTGAATAAAAAACTCACTTATGTGCCTGGAAGTCAATATCACTATATTTACGAAACAGTAATTTCTTTAAATCGTATATATGGTTTGTATACCCATGAAGTTCTTCTTTATGACCGACATCAACCTCGAAATCACATTCTTCATCCGCTACGATCACAGTTGAAGCAGTCATCTTACAACCTCGTTCATTTTCTAAAACTTGATGAACTTTACCATCACTATTAGCTACACAAGTTTTTGTTGTTCCGAGATCAATTCCAACACCAGATCTAAAATAGCAATCAAACTTGTCATCTTAAATTAGTTTTATATTAGTGAAATAATAAAAACATACCTGGGGGAATTACAATCCGTATAGATTAAACCGATAGGTTCGTCCTAATAAAAAAAATAAAATATAACTTTAGTAATTGTTTAATTATAAATCCTCTATCATTTTTTATGTCATTTTTTATAATATACGGTTTCTTTCAATTGTAAAATTTAAGTTTTAAATTGCACAAATAACAATCAATTCCCATGCCGCTTTATAAATAAATAAAACTAGGGATGTCACAGGTACCCGAACCCGAGTTTGGTACTACCCGGTCTTTTTGTGATACCCGAACCCGAAAGTGTGAAAACTTGATACCCGAACACGAAAATGAGAAAACTAGCAACACAAACAGAGTTTTTATAACTTTTCTAGTTTATTGAAAATGAAATAGTATTAGGAACCGATTTATTCAAATTTTGTTGACGTAACATATAATACTAATCGCATTTGCGTAACAAATAACACAAATACGTCATTTTATTAGTGATGTGTAAGCTAGACCACTAATCCGTTTGATTATCAGACCGGACCGAGCCGCGAACGAACTAAAATAAATAAGCCTCCTTCGGTCGAAGAAATCGCGGATAGCCATGATATTTTACTTCATTCATATACTCAAAGTTTTTCTGATATAACAAAGACACTTTGTTATAAAGATAATCTTGCATAATCCTAAACTTTAACTGGCAAAGTCTATAAATGATCTATGCGCCACAGTTATTTTATTGGCAAATGTGTAAGCTAGGACACTAATCCGCCTGAGCGGACCGAGCCGCGAAAAAAATTATTAAATTACAATAATTTAAGAGGTAATGTATTATACTAATCGCAAGCCATGCAAGTTTTATATTATCACCTTTACATAACAAATAACACAAATAGGTCATTTTATTGGTGAGTGTGTAACCTAGACCACTAATCCGCCTGATTATCTGGCCGGACCGAGCCACGAACAAACTAAAATAATTAAGCCTCCTTCGGTCAAAGATATCACATTATTTGGAAAGCTAAAATAATAACCTGTTAGAGTTTATTCAATACGTGTAATGTCCAATGGACTTGGATGAATTGATCGCTCTTGTTTGTATATGTATATACACTAGGTAAATTTAAAATCAATAAATAGCAAAAAATGATATAATTTCAATAAAATTGTTATTATTACTTGATAATGAATAATGATCATTTTGAAATAAATATTCGCTTTTTCAGATAACCCGATGTGAAATTTTAATAGTCAAAAGCAAAACTAATAGTCAAAAGCAAAACTATTAGTCAAAAGCAAAACTATTTCAGCACTGCAAGAATAATCTATAAGAATGTAGAGACACCACACTTTTATATAATCGATTGTGTAGGCCACATTCTGTTACATAAACAACGAGCATAATATTAGCATAGACAATAAATAGTTCGACGAAAATATGGTGTCTACCTGATTTGCCGACCTCCGAGTTGCCGTATCGAATTGCCGACCGATGTTTTTTAAGATCGTACCGAGTTGCCGACCTCGTCAAAAAATTTTCTATTTTATTTTCATTTTTAGCTAATAGAATCGTTCAAAAATAACGAATCATTTAAATAATCCAACTGAGACTAAAAAGAATCGTTCAATCTTATTTGGTTCATTTACATAATTAGCGTGGAGGCGGAGCTCAAAGAACTTGCCAGCCAATGTCAAAGAGCCTCAACTTTAAAAGTAAATTAAAAAGCAGCTCTACTTTATTCAACTAACATAATAAAGTTAAATATGCAAATAATGGATAAATAAATAAACGTAACTATTGCAGCTCTACTTTATTCTACTAACATAATAGAGTTAAATATGCAAACCAGTAAGAATCATTTTTATTGTTAAGAAATTTTTTTTTAATTAATATTAAAAATAATTATTGTTAAAAAAATTTAATGAAGAATAAAAATATTATTTTTTATTTATATTGACACTGTACTGAACAGTACGCAACAGTCCGTATGTATCAATTTTACCAGCCACATGCTGGGAGTGTGCCTTTGAAATTTTATATATATATATATATATATATATGTATTTTATTCTATTTCCTAATTTTATATATATATATATAGCAGATTGTTCATTCTTATTTAGTTTATTAACTTAATTGACATGGAGGCAGAGCTTACCGAACTTGCCAGCCAATGTCAAAGAGCCTCAAGTTTAGTTTATTTACGTTAACTCATTCTTTTAACAAAAATATTATTGCTGTAGTATAAATGAATTGTATTATTATTATTGTTTATATACAAAATAACAAAGAGTTGTTTTTATTTTCTTGGTGGTCGGCAACTCGGTACACTTTGATAAAACGCTGGTCGGCAATTCAGACGTTATTGGCGAAAACCGATGGT
This sequence comes from Erpobdella octoculata, assembly GCA_963978895.1. NCBI lineage: Eukaryota > Metazoa > Annelida > Clitellata > Hirudinida > Erpobdellidae > Erpobdella > Erpobdella octoculata. Next base: position 47,177,118 of record OZ022238.1, on the reverse strand, counting down.
CGGCAACTCGGAGGTCGGCAATTCGGTACGGCACCGAAAATATAAATATTGTCCAATCAATCCAAATATTTGATAGAATGCATTGTTCGGAGATATGTTTAAATTTTTAAGTCTCTAGCTCATTGGAAAGTTAGTTTAAAATCGATTGCAAAATTTTACGACAGACAGACAGAGAAGTCAAGTTATGTAAAAGTGTGTAAATCGTACTTACAAACCTCCACCCGAACCCAAAAGTTAATTCTAAAACCCGAACCTGGAATTTTGAAAGTCGAAAACTCGAACTCAAACCCGATCTTTAAAAAATTAAAAACCCGAAAAAGTCGTACCCGTGACATCCCTATTATTTATTATACTTTTGATAACAATAAGATTTAGATAATTGATATGCTCTAATATTTCGACAACACATCGCATGTTATACAGTTCTGAAAATAAGTTTGTATTTGTGTTAATAAATTTATAAAATATTAGAAAGGTGAGCACCTCAATAAATAGCAAAAAATTGATATAATTTCAATAAAACACATACTTTTGTCTCTAGCTCATTGGGAAGTTAGTTTAAAATCGATTGCAAAATTTTACGACAGACAGACAGAGAAATCAAGTTATGTAAAAGTGTGTAAAAATATGTAAATCGTACTTACAAAACTCCACCCGAACCCAAAAGTTTTTAATTCTAAAACCCGAACCTGGAATTTTGAAAGTCGAAAACTCGAACTCAAACCCGATCTTTAAAAAATTAAAAACCCGAAAAAGTCGTACCCGTGACATCCCTATTATTTATTATACTTTTGATAACAATAAGATTTAGATAATTGATATGCTCTAATATTTCGACAACACATCGCATGTTATACAGTTCTGAAAATAAGTTTGATTTCGGTTTATCCGATATCGCTATTCATGCCGGCCAAAAATACCGGTACCGGCTAAACCGGGAAAACACATCTCGGTTAACAAATTAAAATTCAAAAAACATTTTTAACAAATACAAAACTAACTTTTGAGTCGTACTCTTTAGACCAGCTGATTGATCGATTCAAAGACCATGCCTGTTTCCTCAGAAGGAAAGACAATTTAGTACGGCACAACATAACTAGACTTCGAGAAAGACTGATGATGTTCCGAGTTCCGTTTCAAATTGATATCAAGCATTTATAACTGCAAATGACCATCGATATATTAATTAAAATAACATAACCAATTAATAAAATAAGCATTTAAAAAATATTTTTGATATTAAAAAGATTATATTTTTAAATAAATATTTTCACACTTATACAATTACTGATAAAAATGAAAAACAAATTTAAAAATTTAAACTTAACTATTATAATTTCTTAAAATACATGTATCAGATATACCATAATACCATAATTGTAATAAAAAATTAAGGTAAAAAATTTAAAAGAAAATTATCTATACAAAAGTTGTTTATATTTAAATTTAAAAAGACATCGCAGAAACTGAACAAGTAAAAATAAAAAATAAATTAAAAAAAAGTTTTTATTTGCCTCTTTATCTGAGTCATGGACTCCTAAATATAGCTTTTATTTAGGAGTCCATGTCTGAGTCAACGAACTAAAATTTATGAATCTCTTGTTAAATCATCGTTTCTTAAATCAGTGTCTTCTTTTTTTGTCAAGTTATTTTTGACGTATTTCTCCATTGGAGTTTCGTCCGTTTGTAAATCCTCGGTTGCTTCATCCGAGTCAGATTCGTCACTAAAATCTGACCCTGAATATTCGGTGCCGTCGTCTGTTATGGAGGCTTCCGTTTCAGAACCGTCGCTGTATGGGTAAAAGCCATTGCTGTTATTGCCATTATTATAATCATCATCGTCACTTTCATCGTTTTGCATTTCGTTTTCAACATTTTTTTCATCTTCTTTAGATTTGTTGTCTACGTCCAAACCGACTGTATAATTGTCACCATCTTTGCCAGGCTCGTCATCACCATCTTTGCCAGGCTCGTCATCACCATCTTTGCATGGTTCATCTTGAACATCTTTGCAAAGTTCCTTATCATGACCGTCTTTGGCAGGCTCATCATCATGACCCACCTGACCTGTGCAGTCTGTACGGCCGTCATCCGTCACATGCTCTGAGACACAGCTGGTGGACTCTAGTTCAAATTGGGTTTCGCCGCAGCAACCCACATCACCAGCAACCCGCTGGTCCAGAACCGTGTCCACCACTGCCTCAGTCAACCCTGCGACCAAACTCTCAACAGTTGTACCGGCTGCTGCTTCTTTGTTTTCTTGGCCAAGAATCATTCCTTCTCCTGTCTTCCCCTGTGCTGCCATGTTTTCTCTCGCTTGTTGTCTTTCTTCTTCCAGCAATTTGTTTTTCAATTTTCTCCGCCTAACCACAGCTTCCTCGTCAATATCGAACAATTATTCATCGTCGTCAGGCTCATAGCCTTCATTCACTAACGCGGCTAAGAGGCGTTCCATAAGTTCGTCCTTTTTACCTGTATTGCTCAGGCCACGTTTCTCCAGCTCGTCTTTCATTTCACTTGCCCAAAGCTCATCCAATGATTTCAAAACCATTCTTGTATTCCAATTTTGACACCAATGTTACGATATCACCGAATCGTATACCGGGCTCAATAGAATGGTTTTGCAGTTTTATTGGAAATAATAAATAAAGCTTTGTTACAGCTATTTATACCTTTTGATCTATTAATAATGTCCATAATAGTTATCCCAAGTCCTTTAACGTCTATCAATGGGAAACTTATCCTAAAGTCAGCGATTTTACATTAATATATATAATTAAAATTATTATTTTTGAAAGTCTTACCCTACTAATCCGCTCCTTTTGGTATAAAAACACTGTGTAAAAATGTTGAGAAAAATATCTTATATTTAGGGGTAGCTCAAGTACCTCAAAAATTATGAAAATTTGAAAAATTACGAGTATATCGTAATTTATTGTCAAAAAAGCAGTAATAATTTATGAAAACATTAATAATTAATATTTTTTCAATGTTTATTATTAGGTTTCTGACAAGAGTTTATAGACAGTTTTGAAAGAGTCTGTTTTCTGCTATCAAGGTACATTTTGCTAGGGTCCTCCACAACTTGCAGTAGAAATTGCATCTGCGATTCATCATGTGTTGAAATTCCACTGTACTCCCGAATGAGTGCCACTCTACGCCCAGTGTGATCATTAACAACTTTTAAGTTCTCCACTATTTCGGCAGCCTTCTTGTAGTCGTCTCTGTTTTCCCACAAGTCCGAATCAACCGCAAGAACTCCATCTGCGAGTTCCATGATGCGAAACAATGTCATTGACTTTTCTGTGACGAAATCTTCTAAATTCTTTTCCTTGAATGAATCAAGAGCAACAGTGATTTGCATGGAATGATTCTGATCTAGGTCTTTTTTATTCTGCATGGCACTTACCATCAGCCTCTTGATTGAGGAACTGACCCAAATGTTGAAGAAAGCCTGGGACAAGAACCACAAGTGATTGGAAAATTTGCGTGATGTTGACTTTGAGATGGCTGAATGGATTGATGAATATTTAAGTAGTGACTTAAGCAGCAGAAGGTCATTGTGAGAAGCACCCAATGCTTCCTGTGCAGAGACCCAGGCTTTCAGGTAGACACGTACTGTGAACACACACACTTAACGTAATTCTTTCAGTTCTGCGTGAGTCAGTTGGAATTGAGCCTCGAACATCCAGATCTTTAAACTATAAATAATTTTGGACATCCAGCGAGAAAGACAATCAAAAATTCCAGAAATTCTTTATAATCATCTCTCAGCTGACTCTGTTCAAGATGCTTGTTAGCATAATCTATGGTGGCATGCTTAATGTCACCCACTAGACTTGCCACGTCATCAGCTGCAATTCCTGGTTTATACTCAGCTGTATCAATGCATAGATCGATAATGATTAATAGATCTAGTATTATAAAAATGAACCGAAGATGTCATTGAAAAATAATTTAGTAAGGTATGAGGAAGTAAGTTATTATGATATCTATACATAAATAAAAGTGATTGATAAATGCAAATCTGATCAATTGTTAAAATATTGGTAGCAGTAGGTTCCACCGGGGAAGAGAAGGGATGACAAAATATAATTTTTAAAACTCGATTTTGAAGAATAGCCAGAGATGAAGTTCGACATTTATAATTAGTACACCATATGAAGTTACAATATATTAGGTATGGATAAATCAGTGAATAATACAACAGCAAAAGAATTTTAGAGGGGACGAACCATGAGATTTTGTAAAGTACACCAATATTCTTTGAAATTTTTATAGAAATGTATCGTATGTGATCATTCCAAGTAATATGTTGATCAATGTACAAGCCCAAGAATTTTGTATAGGATACATTAGTTATTTCATTATCCCGAATGCACAGTCTTATGCTGCCAATGTCAATCCTCTTTTGCGGATTGTGAAATATAATAAAACATGTTTTATCCATATTCAGAGAAAGTCTATTTTTACCAATGCTTTTATTAACTCGTCGTCTCTGTTTCTCTGTCTGTCTGTTTCTCTGTCTGTCTGTTTCTCTGTCTGTCTGTTTCTCTGTCTGTCTGTTTCTCTGTCTGTCTGTTTCTCTGTCTGTCTGTTTCTCTGTCTGTTTCAAATCTTGCAATCAATTTTTGAGTCAATTCCTGATGATAGATTTTTTTCAAATTTTGCATACATGCTCAAAATAGAAGACAATGCAATATTCAATTATTAGTTTTACAATAAGTCAATTAATTTAGTTAATTTTCGTGAGGGTTTTATCGAGCGGTTTCTTGAGGGTTTTCTTGAGGGTTTTCTTGACCACAAAACGCTAACCGACTGGCAGACTATTTTACCAAGTTAACAGAAACCACACTCACTGACCGCGATTCTCAAGCGTGTACGAAATTTTCATGAAAATAGTTGAGATATTTAAATTCGATGCTTTTTGATATTTTTATTATTATTACCAATGCTTTTATTAACTCGTCGTCTCTGTTTCTCTGTCTGTCTGTTTCTCTGTCTGTCTGTTTCTCTGTCTGTTTCAAATCTTGCAATCAATTTTTGAGTCAATTCCTGATGATAGATTTTTTTCAAATTTTGCATACATGCTCAAAATAGAAGACAATGCAATATTCAATTATTAGTTTTACAATAAGTCAATTAATTTGGTTAATTTTCGTGAGGGTTTTATCGAGGGGTTTCTTGAGGGTTTTCTTGAGGGTTTTCTTGAGGGTTTTCTTGAGGGTTTTCTTGACCACAAAACGCTAACCGACTGGCAGACTATTTTACCAAGTTAACACGAACCACACTCACTGACCGCGATTCTCAAGCGTGTACGAAATTTTCATGAAAATAGTTGAGATATTTAAATTCGATGCTTTTTGATGATATTTTTATTATTATTACCAATGCTTTTATTAACTCGTCGTCTCTGTTTCTCTGTCTATCTGTTTGTTTCTCTGTCTGTCTGTTTGTTTCTCTGTCTGTTTCAAATCTTGCAATCAATTTTTGAGTCACTTCCTGATGATAGATTTTTTTCAAATTTTGCATACATGCTCAAAATAGAAGACAATGCAATATTCAATTATTAGTTTTACAATAAGTCAATTAATTTAGTTAATTTTAATTAATTTCGATATTTCGATATAATTAAGATATTTCGACTTTAATATAAAATAAAAGAGTAATATAAGAAAAAATTGATTGCAAAATTTGTGTTTTAATTACATAAAAGAGCATTGGTTTTAAAAATTCGTTTTTAATTTACTTGTTTATAAACCAATCAGAGATGCACATTAATTCTCTGTTTATGATATCAATTAGGGATGCAAGTGAATAGTCAGAAGCTAAGACATTAGTATCATCGGCATACAAGGTAAATTCGAAAAACGCTGAAGACGAAACAATGTCATTAATATAAATAAGAAATAACAAAAGGCCTAAAATTGAACCTTGAGGAACCCCACAAGAAATATATTTTTCCGATGAGCTAAAACCATTGTAAGTAACAAACTGTTTTCTATTACATAATTAATATTCAAACCATCTTAAACATGCACCACCCACACCATAACAGCTGAGCTTAGTAAGTAAGATGACATGATCAACAGTATCAAATGCCTTTGACAAATCAAAAAAGAGACCAATAGAATACATGCCACAATCCAAATCTTTAAGTATTCTGTTATGAAAGTTAGTAATTGCCATATATGTAGAGTAACCTTTGCGAAAACCATATTGACAATCGTTTAGAATACCATGAGAATTAAAATCTATATATATAAAAGGCAACGTCTGTTCATTAATAACTAGTTCATTAATCTCAAGCCAGCCTATCAATATGCTGCTGTATCGTTCAATTTATAATTGCATCATTTGCTAAATAAAAGTGGTACTCTTCGATTGTTCCAAATTGATGATCTCAGAAAACTCTCGGAAAATTCATTAAGTTAATGCTTTGAAGGTTTTTAATATTATTATTACTTCATGTTTTATTTCAATCTGTGTTTTATATCACATTTTTCAAAGCCACGGGCCAACATTTATTAACATGCCACATGTAGCGTTATATGCTTTCTGTAGACATGACACTTAAAAACTATAAACAACTCAAAAACTAAGACTAGCGATTTTTCGAAAAGCAGCTGTTGAACAGTGTGTGCAATCTTACAAGTATTTATAATTTGTTGAGATATATGAGCAGATTTTAACATTATTGCAGCGTTAACTAATAATTTTTTTTTTCAGCTTTGGTCAATCGTAATAAGCAGAAGATCACACTTGCAGAGTGGAACCAATACATTAAAGAACACTAATTAAAATTGAGGAAGTTCAGACGTAACTAAACGAGCAAACCAAACAACAAAGTGTTAATGAGAGAACAGATCAATTTTGATGACTGTGCACAGCATTCCGCTACAGCCCATCTAAGCCACATTGGGAAGGCTCTAAAATTTAATGGAGGAACGGAAGAGCGAAAAGAAGAGCAAGCTGTGGCGGTAAAGCGTAAAAGCAACCGGGATCGGGAAAAGTAAAAGAGATATATATATATAAAACCAAATTAGAGGGTAGGAAAATAATATTTTAAAAGTTTGAAAATAAGCTCCATATATATATATTTTTATTTTTCATTTTTCTTTTACAACGCCTTTTCCAAGACTTAAGTCTTGCCCGAAGGCGAGAAAGGGCATATGCAGAGGCAGCCATTTATAGGCGCCTACCCTTTTAGCAATGCGAGTGAACTCCTTGCTTAAGGGAGTTACGCTGGTAAACTGCGGTATAATACTGTAGAAATGGCAGCGATTGTTACTCGCTATGTTCCACTAATGACTGATGAACAAAGAATGATTTACGACCGCATTATACTGGCAGTTTTGGAATGACAAGGTGAATTCTTTTTTTCGGATGCACCAGGTGGAACTGGAACTCTAATTCTCGCCGAAATACAATCAAATAATGCTTGAGTTGAACTTTAGTGAAATCCATTACTTGTGCTACTTTTCTTTTCTTTGATTGACCTGAAGACACAAACAAAAGCAAAATATCTCTAATAAGAATAAACGTGCTAGACTAACAATTCTTCGATGTCAGATCACGAGAGACGCTAACTTAAAACTTATCGATATTTCTTTAATTCGTTTAATCTTAATCTTCGTCAATTGATCTAAACATAGACATAAAAGTCAAATATAACATAGTTTCTTAATAAAAATCTCAACAGGACAAACTTTCCCCATCGTCATATATGGATTAGCCACAAATACCAAAGTACTTCCTGTCTCGGATCAAAATTTGATCTTTTTTCTTGCTCTGCTCTTTTTCACAGGCTTGGAACTGGCTCACAAAAGCGAGGTGGAGCTTAACACACAGTAACATTTTTTAAAAGAGGTATTCTTTTACACCTATGGCTGTTACATGCTATTCATGCTAAACTCTAACCAAATTCTCAAAAGCGCTATAAAAACTGACGCATTGATTGATTGCAATTAAATATACTACTCTTCTTTTCTTTATTTTTTTTAATCAAGATTAAATTATTTGCTCAAATTGTAGTTTTTAAAAATTGAAATTTTACTTATAAACGTTCGATATATTTGCTGTCTATATAGTGTTAACTGATTTGTCGATGGTCATTGTCAGTTATAAGCGGTTATATATAGGCTGACATTTACTAATAACTAGTTCCGTCTTGTCTATTGCGATCGTTTTGCGTCAAAGTTTCGTGATGCTCCGTAATACTAAACTCTGTTTCCTCTTAGGAAAACAGTCATGGTCTGTTACACGATCGATTGGCTCGTTTGCGAACAACAACTTATACGTTAGTTTTTATTTTAATAATAATTTATTCGAGCACGCTATTTTCAATCTCTATTTAATTTTCGTCGCGCAGGGACGTGCCATATATATATATATTTATATATATATATATATATATATATATATATATATATATATATATATATATATAGAATAGGTATATCGGAGATGAGCAGGTTTTGAGTGAGTTGCCAAGATGGCCTCCGAGTTTTTTAGTTTCAATAAATCTTTGTTACTTGATTGATGTTTGTACATAGGCACTTTTTGGTCTGTAAAGTTTTTTGGTCATAAAATAAATTATTTCTATTTCCATGAAGTCTTATTAAAGTTTTTTTAGTAAATGTAAATTTTTACAATGTTAAACAAATGTAAACACATAAAATATAACCGTCATGATTTTAATATCAATTTCTTTAAAATCTGGACTGGTTTTTCGACAGGATGAATCTGTTAGTCAAATCTGTTCAGATTATCAATATAATGATATTGGAGAAGACATTGTCGGAATTGATTTTGGAACAACGAACACTCGTGTAGCTGTCAGTGACGAAGATGGTTATAAAGTCTTGACCAAAATTCCTTCAGTTTTGTATATAGAAGAAAATGATAAACAAATAGTTAGTAAATGGCGGGATGTGTATGACATCGAGTATCACAGGAATAGTATACATGATATAAAGAGACTGCTGTCAAATGACATTGATGGTGATTTTCGGGAATACATCCAGGACTACATGTAAGATTTTTTTAAGATTATATAGCTAGGAAATATAGAAAAAATACAAATTTGTTTAACAAGTTAAACTTTTAATATTTTCAATAAAGGAAAACTGTTCCATTCAAAATAGAATATAGTCCAGGAGAAAAAGATCCTTTAATCAGTGTCCCAGTCACTGAAAAGCGTTATAAACCATATGAAGCTGTTGCACCTCTTTTGAACTATATGAAGAAATCAGCAGGTTTATTTTGTTGCTATTGTAGAATAATTGAAAATTTGTACTAAATTAAATTTGAACTAACAGAAAGGCATTTCAAAAAAGAAGTCTCTGATGCTGTTGTCACTGTTCCTCATACTTGTAATTTTTCTGAGGCCTTACCAATTGAGGTATCTAATATTTTATTTATAAAACTTTGTTTATAAAAGTTTTGATATAAATGTTATATCAAAATTTTAACCAGGGTTATTTAAAGAGGATCTACAAAAAAGCTGCAAACCTTGCTGGATTTAAACGAATTGATTTAGTCAAAGAACCAATTGCTGCTGTGCTTGCACTGGATTCATTGGATCCTCAAAAATCTACTTCTGGCGATAAACTGTTAGTTCTCATTTATTTACAAATTATAGTTTTTAGTAATTTGATAATTGCATTAATTAAAAAAATTTCTTTTGTTGTTTTAGGACTGCTGTTTATGATTTTGGCGGTGGAAAATTTCAGGTGTCCATAGTAAAATCTAAAAATGGGCATATTAGTTTTACATCACATTGTGCCCCATTGCTCAATGGATATCTTATCGACAACGTTCTCTTGAATTATTTAAACCAAAAATTCTTTGAAGAGGTAGGTACAATCTTCAACATCGTAATCGACAATTTTTATTTACTATCAATGAATAACAGGTATAAGCCACAACTTCCACAGTCTTTTTCAGCCTTTGTATCCACTGCGGGCCCTAAGAAGTTGTCATTGATTATACGTCATAAAATTTGTATTATATCATTTATTATATATTTGCAGACTGGTATTGATCTCAAAAATAATGAAACAGCATTGTGGAAACTTAGAGGAGAAGCAGTTGAAGCAAAAATTAAGCTAACCACGGAGGCTAAAGTCAAAATTAACATTGATGATCTGGCTAAAACGTTCAATCAATCAATCAATTATTTATTTATATAGCGCTATTTCCGCAGTGTTCAATAGCGCTCGGTCGTGAACTTAGTAAACAGATATGTTTTAAGTCCACGACGGAAAACTGTGAGAAAACGTTCAATGGTAAATCGAAAGGTTTGGAGATGGAGCTGACAAGAAAAGAATTTGAAAACAGGATTGATGATTTGATCACGAGGACAATTCCTTTGTGTGAAGATTGCATTAAAGTATGCGCAGGCATTGAGAAAAAAGACATTGATGAAGTTTTGTTGGTTGGTGGAGTGACAAAAATGCCAAAGGTTAGTCAAGCTGTTATTAATAAATATGCAGAGCATTTGCGCTTCTAGAAATAAATGTAACCTTAAGGTTGATTTTTTTTTATTTGAACTATAATGTTATTTAAAATAACAGATATAGATATAGATATTATAGATAAATAGAAATTATATATATATATATATATATATATATATATATATATATATATATATATATATATATATATATATATATATATATATATATATATATATATATATAACATCATATACACTGACACTATGGAATGTGAACTATAGTTAAATAATCAGTTTTAATTTCCATTTCAAATAGGTCAAGGCTATGGTTGAAGAATTTTTTGGCAAAGCACCCAACAGTAAACTTGATCCAGAAGAAATACTTGCTATTGGAGCTGCTGTTGCTGCAAGAAGATCCAAACAATATTTTAAAAATTAATAATTTTCTATGATATGACATCAGTATTGGTTTTATATAAATACGTTTTATACAACAACCTTTTTGTATAATCACTTCTAATATATAATAACACTCGAACACGCTTATTGTTTACGGCATTAATCAATCCACACAATTAAAAATAGCGTTGTGCCGTTTGTGCTACAAGATTTCATCCATAAGTGACGTCATTGTTTATTTAATAAAAAATATTAAACACAACAATAGAGGGAACGGGCTCAGTTTAAACGTCATTTTTCTTGGTTTCACTGCATGAATATTGGAGAGTCATTGGGTCATATATAAATTAGATTTATAGCTTAATTATGTAGAGTGAAAAACACAACGCTGTTTTGAGATAAAACAAATATATTTTGTTGTAATCATTTTTCTTGGTTTCACTGCATGAATATTGGAGAGTCATTGGGTCAAGTGGCTCGGAATCATGAAAATTTCAATTAGCTTGAAAATGTTTTTAAAGTCACACAATATCTTGCCATTTTTTTTATCTAACCTTGATTATAATTATTTACTCTCAAAAATTGTCAGAAGTAGACATCCGATATCAAATGCAACATCAGAAATAAGCCGAATTAAAACCTATAATCACCCAAACTAGATTAAACCGTGTCATGTTGTTAACTGTACATAAAGAAAACAGACAATCTAAACTTGTTGGAAACTTGTAAATCTTTTTGTATGACAGAAGAAATAATTTGTTTGGTAAATGGTAGTTAATGTTGTTACTTTGGACTTTGGTAAAATGGTAATTACTTTTGACTTTGGTAAAATGGTAATTACCTAAACACTTGACTGCCATTCATTTTTTTACTTTTTATTTTAGAAAAACATTTGTTGTTTGTTTAAAATCAATTATTTCAGATATAGATGTATTTCATCATAAAGTTTATAATACTCGCCTACGGGGATTTAAAGACTCCAAAAAAATTTGTTGGCCCCCCACTTTCAAAACCATTCCGGCGCCCTTGATCCTGGATACCAAACCAAAATCAAATATATTTTGACAAAAAAAACATTAAATTTCAACTCACCTGTTTCAACCGAAGTTTTTCAGTTTCGATATCATGTTGATTACTTTTTTCACTCGACTTACTTAAAAGTTTGGTCGTCTCTACAGTTACAGTGAAACACCGCTGAACTTTGACAGACGATATCTCGGTAACTAACATTTGCAGAAAAATAATTTTAAATTTTTACTATTTAACTAGGGTGTTATAATAAGTGTGCAAAATTTCGTTTTGACACAAGTTGTTTTAATATCTGGCCGACTCAGGAGAAAATGTACGAGTTTGGTCGTTTCCATAGTGAAACACCGCTGAACTTTGACAGACGATATCTCGGTAACTGAGATTTACAAGATTCTTTAGGGGAAATGCCAAAAGCCCGAATTTTGACATTTGCCCGAATCGGGCTAGCCAGTCGGGCAAATAGCGTACGAAATCGGGCAAATGGCGTACGAAGTCGGGCAAATGCCGTAAGAAGTCAGGCAAACGGCGTACGAAGTCGGGCATATGGCGTACGAAGTCGGGCATATGGCGTAGGAAGTCGGGCATATGGCGTAGGAAGTCGGGCATATGGCGTACGAAGTCGGCATATGGCGTACGAAGTCGGGCAAACGGCGTACGAAGTCGGGCATATGGCGTACGAAGTCGGGCAAATGACCTTCAAAGGTCACGCTAAATAAGTTAGGCGAACAAAACCGCCGTAGTCACACACAACGTCTAGAAGCCGGCGACATTAACGTTAAAGCAACAATGCATCAGTCCACTATAAGCAGAGCTGGCGAACCACACAATGGTGTCTCAGATTTGACCCTCTAATTAAAATGGCATTTGGTTTTGTCGCTAGAGTAACCAAAAACTAAACATTGAATAAAGTTTTCAATAGTTATAGGTAAAAAATTACAAAAAACCTTTTAAGTCAAAACAATAATATCAGTGTGTAGAGTATGGACATCAATCTCATTTAGTTCATAGGCATCCATAGCTCCCACACCTTTTCGTCTGTTTTTTTCGCTAGACTCTAGCGACTAAAGTAACAAAATATATACATTGAATCAATTTTTTAATATTTATTGCTAACAATTTTTTAGGTTAACACATTAGCAACTTCGGTGTGTAGAGTATCGACATTAATCTGGTTGAGTTCATAGGCTATCCATCAATCCCTCACCTTTTCGTCTTTTTCTAAAAAAATTGTTTTTTGTTGCCTCAGCAGCTAACCAATTTTTAGGCAATCGGCTTCTATTGGGATATATTGAGCCTTCTGGTGAAGAAGACTAACAATTTCGTAAAAGGATTTTGGCCCATCGGAGTTGCTGTTCAGAGAACTGTGCCAGGCTTCTACGTCATTGTTAGTTTTAATTTCACGTTTAAAAACGCTCCATTCTTGCAGTTTATATTTTCTTTTTATCCAAGTAATTTTTATGTAGTTTGCCAGCTCCTAACAATTAACGAATTTTTTAAAACCCAATGCTTTTATATGTAATTAAAACACAAATTTTGCAATCAATTTTTTGCAAACACATATACATAAATTCCTAGATAAAAAAATATAACGTACACATATACATAAATATATATAAATTAATTAAAATTAACTAAATTAATTGACTTATTGTAAAACTAATAATTGAATATTGCATTGTCTTCTATTTTGAGCATGTTTGAAAAATTTGAAAAAAATCTATCATCAGGAAGTGACTCAAAAATTGATTGCAAGATTTGAAACAGACAGAGAAACAGAGACGACGAGTTAATAAAAGCATCGGTAAAAATGTGGAAGAATCAATAAATACTAATAATATAATGTTTGATTACAAAAATTCACGTTTAAAGATTCCATGGAAATATTTGAATAAATTATATTAAATATTTTTTGGATTTCATTTGAAGGTAGATATGGCAAAGCCATAAACTGCTTGACGAAATCATAAACAGCCAATTTTTAAGTAACCTGGTAAAAAACTTCAAATGAAAATCAAGAAAAAATATTAATCACCAAAAGCTCTGACACTGTAGAAAAGAATCTAAAAAGTCTCGTAGGATCAAGAAGTAGATAATATACATTACAAAACATAGACAAATAATTTCTCAAAAAATAGATAAAACAGCTTTTATAAATAATTCATAAACTAATCAAATGAATAATTATAATTACTCTAGCGACAGAAACCAAATTGAAAATAACATCGGAGAATAAACTAAAACGATAATTCAACAACGAAGGAAAAAAATACTAAACAGTAACTTAGTAGCTGTTGTATATTTTTCATTCAACTTCATAAGAATTTAGATACGAAACATTTGCCAGTGTCTAATAGGGCCAAAATTGAGACACCATTGTGTGGTTCACAACCTCTGCTTATAATGAACTGATTTTTGGCTTGTGTGTACTTCGGGCGTCAATTGCCAGACTTCGTACAACTCCGCCTCGCTATATGCGAGCCAGTCCCAAGCCTGGATAACGTCATATTATAAGTGTACAAAGTTTTGTTTTAACACAAGTTAAGATAAACGGGATAATAAAAAACAAGTAACAAACTCAAGCAAGAGTGCTAAAATGTTTTATTTACACAAGTTGAACATTTTTTCCATTTGTACACGATGAGCATTTAAACATTTTCCGATCAAAATCAGTGTTTTTTACTTTCTCACATCCGCGGTGGAACCACTTCTTGCAAATGTCGCAAGAAATCATCTCTTCCGCTTTCTCTGTATGATCTTCATCGTACGGAAGCCTGCATGTGCAGAATAAATCAAAACTTGAAGAAGATGGGGGAAGTTTTGTTGAAGAATATGATGTTTCGAAAGTGGCAAATTTTTCAGTCAGGAATGCTTGCCGTATTTTAAAGCGTAGAGAATGTTGATCGTACAAGCAACACGCGGGGTCTCTTCCAGCAGCTAACGTTGCAGCAAAAGCAATCGCGAATGGACCGCAATCGTTGCAACCACTTTGCTGCTGTACTTTTTGTTTTTTTACAAACAGCTTCATTCCCGAATTAAAAAACTTGCTGACGAAAGCTATTTTCATTGCTAATTTAAAAAAAATTTTATTGCTTGCCCTGGGGCTGTGCTATACATTGTTGGATGGGGTCTAAAAAAATGAAATCGAATGGTATATTTGGATTGTCTTCGGTTCAACAAATAAAAAGTTATAAGCGAAAAATGACGATTTTTCGCCGAAAATGGCATAAAATCAATCTTGGCTCTTCTTTGAGAAAATCGAATTTGTTTTAAACTGCTGCCCTGGGTATATCCGAGACGCTTGTTTTTATACATATACTAGCAGTGCCCGTAGCGGCTTCGCTCGCATGAAATTAGAGAGTTTGAACAGTGCATCCATAGTAGCGATCAATTGTTTAGGTATCGGTTAGGCCCGTCGACAACTTAGCCCAGCCCGTTTTAAAAACCCGAACTCCTGGCCCGGCACAGCCCGTCTGAATTAGGCCCGGCCCCTTTTTACAGGCTTAGAAGTTCTATATACTTGATGAAAAACTTCGGCATAGGTGTCGGCTCGGCCCGTCGACAACTTGGCCAAGCCCGTTTCAAAACCAAAATTCCTGGCCCGGCACGGCCCGTCTAATTTGGGCCCGGCCCGTTTTTACAGGCCTAGAAATTCTATATACTTGAGGAAAAACTTCGACCCGTCCTACCTTGACTTCAGGTTTGGCCCGGCCGTCTGAAGACCCTATATATTACTAAAATGTCTATATGCTTAGTGAAAAACCTCGGCCCGTACCACCTTGATTTAAGGTTTAGCCCATAAGGTTTAGCCTAGTAGACTGGAGATCCGAAACGAAGAACTGAGAGTTACAACCGTAGCATTCACAGTTTGTGAGTAGCAGCTACTTTAAAAACCCAATAATCCTATTTTCCACCCCACATTTAAGGTCCTGGAAACCAAATTTGTAAAAAATGGTGAAACACGTATATCTGTATTTTTAGAATAGAAACTAAATACTAATTTTTAAATCTGTGGTATTTACAGTTGTTGAGTAGCAGTTATTTTAAAAACCAAGTAATCCTATTGTCCACCCCACATTTGAAGTCCTGGAAACCAAATTTTCAAAAAATGCTAAAACACGTATTTCATTATTTTTGGAGTAGAAACTAAATACTTATTTTTACTCTTGAAGCATTAAAAGTTTTTGAGTAGAAGTTACTTTAAAAACCAAATAACCCAATTTTCCAACCCACATTTGAGGTCCGGGAAACCGAATTTTCAAAAAAATGGTGAAACACGTATCTTTTTATTTTTCAAAAAGAATCTATATACCAAATTTCAAAATCTTCTCATTTTTGGTTTTCGAGATATACATTCCCAGTAAACATGGTAACCATTTTGTAACGTTTCTTGTCCGTTACTTTTCAGTTACCTGGTTATGAAAAGGTTACCTGGCCCAAAGCAACTAAAAAGAAACGTTTCTGCAACGTTTCCAATGTAACGAAAAAGTAACATGTAATTTGCGACTAAAAAGAAACGTTTCTGTAACGTTTCCAATGTAACGGAAAAGTAACATGTAATTTGCGACTAAAAAGAAACTTTTCTGTAACGTTTCCAATGTAACGGAAAAGTAACGTGTAATTTGCGACTAAAAAGAAACGTTTCTGCAACGTTTCCAATGTAACGGAAAAGTAACGTGTAATTTGCGACTAAAAAGAAACGTTTCTGTAACGTTTCCAATGTAACGAAAAAGTAACATGTAATTTGCGACTAAAAAGAAGTTACTACAACGTTTCTAATGCAGCCAAAATGTAACGATTTGTTTTATTCATAGATATCTATGGTTTTATTATTACGGATAATATAAAAATCTTTTATAGCATATATAATTTTATAGAAAAAGTAAAGTGTTTGTTTATTTATAAAACTCAATTGCTAAAAAGCATTTAATAAAGACGCTTAATAAATGGTATTTGCATTGTGTCGTATTATATTTTCCTAGATTTTGTTCTATCTCATCGGTTCACTGAGAGCGTCGAACGAGTCGCCTGGGATGAGATAAGATGCTAATCAAAAGTTAATTAACGACTCGCTTCTACAGCTCTTGTGTTCGAAATAATTTGAAGGTACAAAACAAACTATACTGGTTAAAAATTACCAATCAATTCAAAACATTAGATTTTTAAACCATTTGAAACCTCTGCTTCCTGCTGCACTACTACCCCTGCGCTGTTTGTGAATTTTTATTTTATTTATTTATTCGTGTTTTAAGAAAAGACCTGACAGAACGCAGGAAATCATAAAAAAATAAGCAAAACAAGTAAATTAAAAACGAATTTTTAAAACCCAATGCTTTTATATGTAATTAAAACACAAATTTTGCAATCAATTTTTTCTTATATTACTCTTTTATTTTATATTAAAGTCGAAATATCTTAATTATATCGAAATATCGAAATTAATTAAAATTAACTAAATTAATTGACTTATTGTAAAACTAGTAATTGAATATTGCATTGTCTTCTATTTTGAGCATGTATGCAAAATTTGAAAAAAATCTATCATCAGGAAGTGACTCAAAAATTAATTGCAAGATTTGAAACAGACAGAGAAACAAACAGACAGACAGAGAAACAGAGACGACGAGTTAATAAAAGCATTGGTAATAAAAAAAACAAGAAATTAAAAGAAAGTCTGTCTAGTCTATAACGAACATTCAATATTCCGCTAATTATAATGACTGGCAATAGTTAATTTTAGACAATAATAATAGAATAACGTTATTGAATCAGCTAATAGAGTAGAAAGAAGTTAGGTTAGTAAGAGTCATAGAAGAGCATTCTAATAATAAAGTTACAAGCAAAACTAGCAGAGTGATGTTGCATTGAAGGGAGTATACAAAATCATGTTTCCTCTTGCGAAGATTATGACCATGATTTATCATTACGTGGTCATACTCATTTGTAAACATTTCACTTTCATTCACACTGACATAATCTAAATGGCCATATTCTCAGGTGAGACATTCTTCTTGCTTGACCAGCGAATTGCTTGATGTCACAAGTGTCTACCAACCCGTGGGTAGTCATAGACACCTTTCACTCTTCCCCATCAGCAGTTTTTTCATAAACTGTTTGAATTTTAACTTCGAACCCTTTACCAGGAACAGGAGGTGTTATTTCTGCCGGTATAACACTTTGGAAAGAAAGCAGGAGCTAAATCTGGCTCTTGTTTAATGCCTTTCACAGAACTAATATTGTTTGTTTCTTGTTCTTAATGTTCATTCTTGCTAAATCTTGGCAAGAAACATAATCTTTTTGTTAAAAGAATGAGGTAATGTAAATAAGCCAAAGTTGAGGCTCTTTGACATTGGCTGGCAAGTTGGTAAGCTCCGCCTCCATGGCAATTACGTACAACTTATATATAGTCTGAAAGTGCGCGAAAAATCTGTTTGTTGTGAGGTCACACCGTTATTGTTTCAGTAAATCTATCGTGTTTTGTCTGCATTTGCTAACATCTAACGAGTTTAGTTCATTCTCATTGTGTTATAATAATCAGTTAAATTCGTTGTGTTATAATAATCCGTTAGATTTTTTGATCGAAACTTTGTTACAATATGTCATCGTATTGGTCCCAGCGTAGAAAGTTGAAGCGTAAGATTGAAGAGCAGTTAGATAAAATTAGAGCCGATAATTTAGCAGATATGTGGTTGGACAGTTTATTAATATATGGGAAGTTTCGAAAGAAATTAAAAGTAATCTGGCTCTCCTTGTCAGTCCGCCAACGACAGCAGTTAATGCTAAATCTTGGCAAGAAACATAATCTTTTTGTTAAAAGAATGAGGTAATGTAAATAAGCCAAAGTTGAGGCTCTTTGACATTGGCTGGCAAGTTGGTAAGCTCCGCCTCCATGGCAATTACGTACAACTTATATATAGTCTGAAAGTGCGCGAAAAATCTGTTTGTTGTGAGGTCACACCGTTATTGTTTCAGTAAATCTATCGTGTTTTGTCTGCATTTGCTAACATCTAACGAGTTTAGTTCATTCTCATTGTGTTATAATAATCAGTTAAATTCGTTGTGTTATAATAATCCGTTAGATTTTTTGATCGAAACTTTGTTACAATATGTCATCGTATTGGTCCCAGCGTAGAAAGTTGAAGCGTAAGATTGAAGAGCAGTTAGATAAAATTAGAGCCGATAATTTAGCAGATATGTGGTTGGACAGTTTATTAATATATGGGAAGTTTCGAAAGAAATTAAAAGTAATCTGGCTCTCCTTGTCAGTCCGCCAACGACAGCAGTTAATACGGCAGTTCCGGAAAACGTTCATTTCCCCATGCACTCCATGGTACAATTTGACCAGTTGGATTCAAAATTACAATCTAAAGAATTATTTGATGCTCTGGTAAGTCAATTACAGCATGTACTTAGATATCTAAAATTTTTGTATTAGGTTATCACTATCATAAATTCAAACATTTGTATAGGTGATCGACTTACAAAAGCTTGGGGGAGACACAATGGCAGAGGCGTGTCGTAGGCTGCTCCGGTACACCATGGATGATGGGCTGGTTGAAAAGTTCAATTGGAAAGGGAATGGTGGTAAAAGAAAAATGGAAAGCACCTTTTTCAAAGAACTTATCATTAGTTAGCTTAACTAAACTATTAACAAAGTCATTTTAAAAATATTAGATATCTAACAACAATTTTTTTAAAACTATTTCTCAGAAACTCTCCAAACCAATAGACGCTTCCACGATTCGTCAGCCAAGGAAATTGAGGTTGTGACAAAGAAGTGGATAAAGTTTGCACATGAGAGGCTGAACCGCAAGGAGAAGAAATGACATTTATATAGAGCTCAAAAGACTTTCTTTAAATAAACTTTTTTATAAATTTGCAAATATTGTTTCAGTTTTGTCTATTGATGAACGTATTTAAGTGATAATAATTTGCATGAGCAAATAATAGAGGAGGTTTCTAAAGCGTTACATTGTAAACGTTTCTAAAACGTTACACGGGAAACGTTTCTAAAACGTTACTCAGGAAACGTTTCTAAAACGTTACTCAGGAAACGTTTCTAAAACGTTACTCAGGAAACGTTTCTAAAACGTTACACGGGAAACGTTTCTAAAACGTTACTAAGGAAACGTTTCTAAAACGTTACTAAGGAGACGTTTCTAAAACGTTACTAAGGAAACGTTTCTAAAACGTTACACGGGAAACGTTTCTAAAACGTTACTCAGGAAACGTTTCTTTAACGCACAGCCGATGAGCAAAACAACCGAAAAGAATCGCGTTTCTTGTAACCGAAAATGAACGGTTAAGAAACGTTACAAAGTGGTTACAATGTTTACTGGGTTGCTTTAGAAAAAAGTTTGTTTTCCAGTTTTTTCCTCAGGAGCAAAATTTTCAAAAATACTTTATTAGCGGATGTTTACGCTATAAAAGTTGTTGAGTAGCAGTTACTTTAAAAACCAAATCACCCTATTTTCCACCCCACATTTGAAGTCCTGGAAACCAAATTTTCAAAAAATTGTGAAACCCGTATATCATTATTTTTAGAGTAGAAACTAAATACTAATTTTTACATTTGTAGATTTTAACAGTTTTTGAGTAGAAGGTACTTTAAAAACCAAGTAATCCTATTTTCCACCCCATATTTAAGGTCCTGTAAACCAAATTTGTAAAAAATGGTGAAACATGTATACCTGTATTTTTAGAATAGAAACTAAATACTAATTTTTACATCTGTGGTATTTACAGTTGTTGAGTAGCAGTTACTTTAAAAACCAAATAACCCTATTTTCCACCCCACATTTGCCCGACTTCGTACGCTATTTGCCCGACTGGCATGAGCGATTCGGGCAAATGACAAAATTCGGGCAAATGTGTCGAACAGAGAGTTTTGTGCCGAAAGGTCGAGAATTTGGCTCGAAAAGTTGTTTCCAAATGGCGAGTTGTGTTTCTTGGAGCGTGTCTCAAAGATTAATTGATTACAGTTTATTCGCAACAAATATATATATATATATATATATATATATATATATATATATCTTTGAGACACGCTCCAAGAAACACAACTCACCGAATTAAACCAACAAAAAAAATCGTTGGCCGAATTTCACATTTTCTCTACAAAATTTGACCAAATTCAATATAGCCGAATTATCTATCACTAATACTCTTGAGTGAAAACAAAATGAACAGAATTTCAAAAAAAAAAAAACAAAACATTTAAAAATTGTTTTTATTTTCAATAAAATAATTTTTGACGTGTTTTTTTTTAAATTTGACCGAATAAAACCAAAAAAAAAAAATCGTTGGCCGAATTTCACATTTTCTCTACAAAATTTGACCAAATTCAATTTAGCCGAATTATTTTTGGCCGATATTGTATAGACCCGGTAAAAACGAATTGGTTTTACTATGCATAGTTTCTCTGTATAACCAATGACAAAAGGGATCGCGTCCCAGCACTGCTGGTAAAACCTAGATTTGTTTTACGTTTATTACTTTTTGGGGACTTGCTTTTTGGTAAGACGGTACTGGGCTTAATAGGTGACGTCATTGTTTATTTAATAAAAAATAATAAACACAACAATAGAGGGAACGGGCTCAGTTTAAACGTCTGACATGGGCGTTGTTGTAATCATTTTTCTTGGTTTCACTGCATGAATATTGGAGAGTCATTGGGTCATATACACATTATAAATTAGATTTATAGCTTAATTATGTGGAGTGAAAAACACAACGCTGTTTTGAGATAAAACAAATATATTTTGTTGTAATCATTTTTCTTGGTTTCACTGCATGAATATTGGAGAGTCATTGGGTCAAGTGGCTCGGAATCATGAAAATTTCAATTAGCTTGAAAATGTTTTTAAAGTCACACAATATCTTGCCATTTTTTTTTATCTAACCTCGATTATAATTATTTACTCTCAAAAATTGTCAGAAGTAGACATCCGATATCAAATGCAACATCAGAAATAAGCTTTTCGGCATTGCGCCGAATTAAAACCTATAATCACCCAAACTAGATTAAACCGTGTCATGTTGTTAACTGTACATAAAGAAAAACAGACAATCTAAACTTGTTGGAAACTTGTAAATCTTTTTGTATGCTAAATGACAGAAGAAATAATTTGTTTGGTAAATGGTAGTTAATGTTGTTACTTTGGACTTTGGTAAAATGGTAATTACTTTTGACTTTGGTAAAATGGTAATTACTTTTGACTTTGGTAAAATGGTAATTACCTATACACTTGACTGCCATTCATTTTTTTACTTTTTATTTTAGAAATACATTTGTTGTTTGTTTAAAATCAATTATTTCAGATATAGATGTATTTCATCATAAAGTTTATAATACTCGCCTACGGGGATTTAAAGACTCCAAAAAAATTTGTTGGCCCCCCACTTTCAAAACCATTCCGGCGCCCTTGATCCTGGATACCAAACCAAAATCAAATATATTTTGACAAAAAAAACATTAAATTTCAACTCACCTGTTTCAACCGAAGTTTTTCAGTTTCGATATCATGTTGATTACTTTTTTCACTCGACTTACTTAAAAGTTTGGTCGTCTCTACAGTTACAGTGAAACACCGCTGAACTTTGACAGACGATATCTCGGTAACTAACATTTACAGAAAAATAATTTTAAATTTTTACTATTTAACTAGGGTGTTATAATAAGTGTGCAAAATTTCATTTTGACACAAGTTGTTTTAATATCTGGCCGACTCAGGAGAAAATGTACGAGTTTGGTCGTTTCCATAGTGAAACACCGCTGAACTTTGACAGACGATATCTCGGTAACTAACATTTACAGAAAAATAATTTTAAATTTTTACTATTTAACTAGGGTGTTATAATAAGTGTGCAAAATTTCGTTTTGACACAAGTTGTTTTAATATCTGGCCGACTCAGGAGAAAATGTACGAGTTTGGTCGTTTCCATATAGTGAAACACCGCTGAACTTTGACAGACGATATCTTGGTAACTGAGATTTACAAGATTTTTTATTTAAACTTTTTATTATCATCTACAGTGATTTTAAAAGTGTGCAAAATTTCGTTTTGACACAAGTCGTTTTAATAGCAGGCATACTTAAGCTGTTTAAATATCAGGCCGACTTAAGAAAAAACTTAGATTTACTGGAAAAGTTTTTTATTTTTTAAACATCATCTAACGTCATATTATAAGTGTACAAAGTTTTGTTTTAACACAAGTTAAGATAAACGGGATAATAAAAAACAAGTAACAAACTCAAGCAAGAGTGCTAAAATGTTTTATTTACACAAGTTGAACATTTTTTCCATTTGTACACGATGAGCATTTAAACATTTTCCGATCAAAATCAGTGTTTTTTACTTTCTCACATCCGCGGTGGAACCACTTCTTGCAAATGTCGCAAGAAATCATCTCTTCCGCTTTCTCTGTATGATCTTCATCGTACGGAAGCCTGCATGTGCAGAATAAATCAAAACTTGAAGAAGATGGGGGAAGTTTTGTTGAAGAATATGATGTTTCGAGAGGGGCAAATTTTTCAGTCAGGAATGCTTGCCGTATTTTAAAGCGTAGAGAATGTTGATCGTACAAGCAACACGCGGGGTCTCTTCCAGCAGCTAACGTTGCAGCAAAAGCAATCGCGAATGGACCGCAATCGTTGCAACCACTTTGCTGCTGTACTTTTTGTTTTTTCACAAACAGCTTCATTCCCGAATTAAAAAACTTGCTGACGAAAGCTATTTTCATTGCTAATTTAAAAAAAATTTTATTGCTTGCCCTGGGGCTGTGCTATACATTGTTGGATGGGGTCTAAACAAGTAAATTAAAAACGAATTTTTAAAACCAATGCTCTTATATGTAATTAAAACACAAATTTTGCAATCAATTTTTTTTTATATTACTCTTTTATTTTATGTTAAAGTCGAAATATCTTAATTATATCAAACTATCGAAATTAATTAAAATTATCTAAATTAATTGACTTATTGTAAAACTAATAATTGAATATTGCATTGTCTTCTATTTTAAGCATGTATGCAAAATTTGAAAAAATCTATCATCAGGAAGTGACTCAAAAATTGATTGCAAGATTTGAAACAGACAGAGAAACAAACAGACAGACAGAGAAACAGAAACGACGAGTTAATAAAAGCATTGGTAATAATAATAAAAATATCATCAAAAAGCATCGAATTTAAATATCTCAACTATTTTCATGAAAATTTCGTACACGCTTGAGAATCGCGGTCAGTGAGTGTGGTTCGTGTTAACTTGGTAAAATAGTCTGCCAGTCGGTTAGCGTTTTGTGGTCAAGAAAACCCTCAAGAAAACCCTCAAGAAACCCCTCGATAAAATCCTCAAGAAAATTAACTAAATTAATTGACTTATTGTAAAACTAATAATTGAATATTGCATTGTCTTCTATCTTGAGCATGTATGCAAAATTTGAAAAAAATCTATCATCAGGAAGTGACTCAAAAATTGATTGCAAGATTTGAAACAGACAGAGAAACAGACAGAGAAACAGACAGAGAAACAGAGCCGACGAGTTAATAAAAGCATTGGTAAAAATGAAATCGAATGGTATATTTGGATTGTCTTCGGTTCAACAAATAAAAAGTTATAAGCGAAAAACGACGATTTTTCGCCGAAAATTGCATAAAATCAATCTTGGCTCTTCTTTGAGAAAATCGAATTTGTTTTAAACTGCTGCCCTGGGTATATCCGAGACGCTTGTTTTTATACATATACTAGCAGTGCCCGTAGCGGCTTCGCTCGCATGAAATTAGAGAGTTTGAACAGTGCATCCATAGTAGAGATCAATTGTTTAGGTCTCGGTTAGGCCCGTCGACAACTTAGCCCAGCCCGTTTTAAAAACCCGAACTCCTGGCCCGGCACAGACCGTCTGAATTAGGCCCGGCCCCTTTTTACAGGCCTAGAAATTCTATATACTTGATGAAAAACTTCGGCATAGGTGTCGGCTCGGCCCGTCGACAACTTGGCCAAGCCCGTTTCAAAACCAAAACTCCTGGCCCGGCACGGCCCGTCTAATTTGGGCCCGGCCCGTTTTTACAGGCCTAGAAATTCTATATACATGAGGAAAAACTTCGGCCCGTCCCACCTTGACTTCAGGTTTGGCCCGGCACGTCTGAAGACCCTATATATTACTAAAATGTCTATATGCTTAGTGAAAAACCTCGGCCCGTACCACCTTGATTTAAGGTTTAGCCCATATATATAGAATAGATATATCGGCCCGCCTGTTGTTTAGGAAGGCTTTTAGCGAGGCAGCCTAGTAGACTGGAGATCCGAAACGAAGAACTGAGAGTTACAACCGTAGCATTCACAGTTTGTGAGTAGCAGCTACTTTAAAAACCCAGTAATCCTATTTTCCACCCCACATTTAAGGTCCTGGAAACCAAATTTGTAAAAAATTGTGAAACCCGTATATCATTATTTTTAGAGTAGAAACTAAATACTAATTTTTACTTTTGTAGATTTTAACAGTTTTTGAGTAGAAGGTACTTTAAAAACCAAGTAATCCTATTTTCCACCCCACATTTAAGGTCCTGGAAACCAAATTTGTAAAAAATGGTGAAACACGTATATCTGTATTTTTAGAATAGAAACTAAATACTAATTTTTACATCTGTGGTATTTACAGTTGTTGAGTAGTAGTTAATTTAAAAACCAAATAACCCTATTTTTCCACCCCACATTTGAAGTCCTGGAAATCAAATTTTTAAAAAATGCTAAAACACGTATTTCATTATTTTAGGAATAGAAACTAAATACTAATTTTTACTCCTGTAGCTACTTTAAAAACCAAATAACCCAATTTTCCAACCCACATTTGAGGTCCGGGAAACCGAATTTTCAAAAAACGGTGAAACACGTATCTTTTTATTTTTCAAAAAGAATCTATATACCAAATTTCAAAATCTCCTCATTTTTGGTTTTCGAGATATACATTGCTTTAGAAAAAAGTTTGTTTTCCAGTTTTTTACCCTCAGGAGCAAAATTTTCAAAAATCCTTTCTTAGCGGATGTTTACGCTATAAAAGTAATATAAGTTCCAAATTTCACGTTCCTAGGATGAGGCGTTTGAGCTCGGCGTTGATTATCAGTCAGTCAGTCAGGACATGTTCTTTATATATATATATATATATATATATATATATATATATATATATATATATATATATATATATATATATATATATATATATATACATACATACAAATATATATATTCATATATATATACATACATATTATATAAATACATATATATATATATATATATATATATAAAATATATTGTTAGTGTGCTAATTCTTTGATAATTTTGGTTCTTTCTGTTCTCGCTTTACTTTTGACCCTGAGGATGGCTGACATAGCTGAAACGGTCAGTCGGTCTGACAATAAAAGTTTAATGGAAAAGTTTTTGGCTAATTGTAGTCTCGAACAGAGAGTTTTGTGCCGAAAGGTCGAGAATTTGGCTCGAAAAGTTGTTTCTGCCAAATGGCGTGTTGTGTTTCTTGGAGCGTGTCTCAAAGATTAATTGATTCCAGTTTATTCGCAACAAATATATATATATATCTTTGAGACACGCTCCAAGAAACACAACTCACCGAATTAAACCAACAAAAAAAATCGTTGGCCGAATTTCGCATTTTCTCTACAAAATTTGACCAAATTCAATATAGCCGAATTATCTATCACTAATACTCTTGAGTGAAAACAAAATGAACAGAATTTCAAAAAAAAAACAAAACAAAAACAACAGCTCACATCCAAACATTTGGCCGATATTGTATAGACCCGGTAAAAACGAATTGGTTTTACTATGCATAGTTTCTCTGTATAACCAATGACAAAAGGGATCAACCTAGATTTGTTTTACGTTTATTACTTTTTGGGGACTTGCTTCTTGGTAAGACGGTACTGGGCTTAATAGGTGTCGATACAATCATGATAACTATAAAAAATTGAACAAATTATAATCGACTTGTTTTAATGCAAACTCAACTGATTCAAAATGGATAAAAGTTTTGAATAACTGCAGTATAAAAATATTTCATACTGGGATACAAAGGTATTCATAATAATAAAGATCGTTTTGCAGCGACTGCAGCTCCAATAGCAAGTATTTCTTCTGGATCAAATTTTTGGCTCGATTCTCGTCCAAATATTTCTTCAACCATATTTTTGACCTTTGGAAAAAGAAAAGCTTAGTACCACATAATAATTTTTCTTTATTTCCAGTAATATGGAAAATAAGCTAATAATGAAATTTGGCCTTATTATGATGCAGTTTCCCTGAAGCAATCATTAAAAATACTTGACTCACCTTTGGCATCTTCGTTATTCCACCAACTAACAAAACTTCATCAATGTCCTTTTTGGTTATTTTGGCCGATTTAGTGGCCATTTCTATGCTCTTTTCACAGAAAGGGATTGTTCTTTTAAGCAGACCATCAACAAGGTTTTCAAATTCTTTTCTTGACAGCTCCATTTCAAAATCAACAGACAGTTTAGGAATGTCTATTTTTATTTTATTATTCTTAGATAATTGATTTTTTGCATCAACTGCAGCTTTCCAGATTTCATTTCGTTTATACATATATTCGTAGTCATTTCTTAAGTCAATGTCAGTCTGTTAAAATGAAAAAATTTAATATAATTTATATTTTAAGTTATTTAACAAACTGTTTGTGATGAAATATAAACAATTCCTGGACATTATTTGTTCGTTTTTTTCTGATTTTCTGTATGTTTCTCGTTCGGGCTCATTTTATTATTTTATTATTTTTCATTTTTGCATAACCAACTATACCAAATTATCAATGAAGCTCTAAATGAAACAGAATAGGTTATGAAAATAGAAAACTGGACGATATTTCAAAATTTTAACTAATAACACTGATTTGTTTAGTATGAGTCATTCCCAAAACTGGATAAAAGCACAGCATTAAACATATGATGTAAAAAACCGTATTTTGATCTCGTGACAATTTTTTTCAATGCTGTGCTTATTTTTAAGGTCTAGTAAAATGAAAGTTAAAAACATTTATTTGCAAAAAACTCATTTTGATATATTTAAACTTAGTTTATTTTTTTAGATGTATGTTTTTAACTGTACGTTTTTTTTATTTTCTGTATGTCTATCGTTCGTGCTCATTTTATTATTTGCACGTTATTAATCTTTTTTATTTTTGCGCCACCCACTATACCAAGTTGTCAATGAAGTTCCAAATGAAACACAATGGGTTATGAAAATAGATAGCTGGACTAACAGCACAGCATTGAACATATGGTGAAAAAGACCGTATTTTGAGCTAAAATTTGAAATGAAGGCTTGCCCTAACAATGCATAATTGTGTTAAAATTTTTAGAAAATTAAACTTTGTTCTTTTATTTTAATACATAAAATGTCAAGCAACAATAAACCAACCTCTTTTCTTATTGTTTGCTTTATGTGGTTAAATAGAAGCTCATCAAAAAGTTTTCCATTAAGCATTAGGTCACCAGTTGAATAAGTCTCCATAATCCCATTTTTTGATTTGATAATGGAAACCTCAAATTTTCCTCCACCAAAATCATAAACAGCAGTCCTATAAAAAAATAAAAAAGCTATATATCATTGTAGCTAGTTAATAAAAAAAACACAGATTATAAACTAACACTTTATCTTCGGAAGAAGATTTGTGTGAATCCATCGCAAGTACAGCAGCAATCGGTTCTTTGATCACATCAATTCGTTCAAATCCAGCAAATTTGCCAGCTTTTTTGAGTTGCTATTTATTGGAAATACCGATTTCACATAAACAATTAATTGAATTAAGTTTTTTTAATTAAGGTAGATGGTTACCTTAAAATCACGACTGTGACTTGGAACAGTGACAACAGCATAATTAACTTTATGTTTAAGACTCTTTTCTGTTGGTGATTTTAATCAATATATAAGCTTTTATTTAATCATTTAATAACAAAAAACTAACCAGCTATAATTTTCATTTCTTTTAAAAGATGTGTTGCAATCTCATATGGATGATAAATTTGAGTTTCTGAACAATGGTCTTCGATTTCGACAATTGGCATTTCATTTTTTCCTCTTATAAAGTCATAAGGTAAAGTTTCCCTTTTTGTTTAAAAATTATGTAAAATTATTCTACATAATTAAATTGTCTCATAATCATAGTGAATAAAAAACTCACTTATGTGCCTGGAAGTCAATATCACTATATTTACGAAACAGTAATTTCTTTAAATCGTATATATGGTTTGTATACCCATGAAGTTCTTCTTTATGACCGACATCAACCTCGAAATCACATTCTTCATCCGCTACGATCACAGTTGAAGCAGTCATCTTACAACCTCGTTCATTTTCTAAAACTTGATGAACTTTACCATCACTATTAGCTACACAAGTTTTTGTTGTTCCGAGATCAATTCCAACACCAGATCTAAAATAGCAATCAAACTTGTCATCTTAAATTAGTTTTATATTAGTGAAATAATAAAAACATACCTGGGGGAATTACAATCCGTATAGATTAAACCGATAGGTTCGTCCTAATAAAAAAAATAAAATATAACTTTAGTAATTGTTTAATTATAAATCCTCTATCATTTTTTATGTCATTTTTTATAATATACGGTTTCTTTCAATTGTAAAATTTAAGTTTTAAATTGCACAAATAACAATCAATTCCCATGCCGCTTTATAAATAAATAAAACTAGGGATGTCACAGGTACCCGAACCCGAGTTTGGTACTACCGGTCTTTTTGTGATACCCGAACCCGAAAGTGTGAAAACTTGATACCCGAACACGAAAATGAGAAAACTAGCAACACAAACAGAGTTTTCATAACTTTTCTAGTTTATTGAAAATGAAATAGTATTAGGAACCGATTTATTCAAATTTTGTTGACGTAACATATAATACTAATCGCATTTGCGTAACAAATAACACAAATACGTCATTTTATTAGTGATGTGTAAGCTAGACCACTAATCCGTTTGATTATCAGACCGGACCGAGCCGCGAACGAACTAAAATAAATAAGCCTCCTTCGGTCGAAGAAATCGCGGATAGCCATGATATTTTACTTCATTCATATACTCAAAGTTTTTCTGATATAACAAAGACACTTTGTTATAAAGATAATCTTGCATAATCCTAAACTTTAACTGGCAAAGTCTATAAATGATCTATGCGCCACAGTTATTTTATTGGCAAATGTGTAAGCTAGGACACTAATCCGCCTGAGCGGACCGAGCCGCGAAAAAAATTATTAAATTACAATAATTTAAGAGGTAATGTATTATACTAATCGCAAGCCATGCAAGTTTTATATTATCACCTTTACATAACAAATAACACAAATAGGTCATTTTATTGGTGAGTGTGTAACCTAGACCACTAATCCGCCTGATTATCTGGCCGGACCGAGCCACGAACAAACTAAAATAATTAAGCCTCCTTCGGTCAAAGATATCACATTATTTGGAAAGCTAAAAAAATAACCTGTTAGAGTTTATTCAATACGTGTAATGTCCAATGGACTTGGATGAATTGATCGCTCTTGTTTGTATATGTATATACACTAGGTAAATTTAAAATCAATAAATAGCAAAAAATGATATAATTTCAATAAAATTGTTATTATTACTTGATAATGAATAATGATCATTTTGAAATAAATATTCGCTTTTTCAGATAACCCGATGTGAAATTTTAATAGTCAAAAGCAAAACTAATAGTCAAAAGCAAAACTATTAGTCAAAAGCAAAACTATTTCAGCACTGCAAGAATAATCTATAAGAATGTAGAGACACCACACTTTTATATAATCGATTGTGTAGGCCACATTCTGTTACATAAACAACGAGCATAATATTAGCATAGACAATAAATAGTTCGACGAAAATATGGTGTCTACCTGATTTGCCGACCTCCGAGTTGCCGTATCGAATTGCCGACCGATGTTTTTTAAGATCGTACCGAGTTGCCGACCTCGTCAAAAAATTTTCTATTTTATTTTCATTTTTAGCTAATAGAATCGTTCAAAAATAACGAATCATTTAAATAATCCAACTGAGACTAAAAAGAATCGTTCAATCTTATTTGGTTCATTTACATAATTAGCGTGGAGGCGGAGCTCAAAGAACTTGCCAGCCAATGTCAAAGAGCCTCAACTTTAAAAGTAAATTAAAAAGCAGCTCTACTTTATTCTACTAACATAATAAAGTTAAATATGCAAATAATGGATAAATAAATAAACGTAACTATTGCAGCTCTACTTTATTCTACTAACATAATAGAGTTAAATATGCAAACCAGTAAGAATCATTTTTATTGTTAAGAAATTTTTTTTTAATTAATATTAAAAATAATTATTGTTAAAAAAATTTAATGAAGAATAAAAATATTATTTTTTATTTATATTGACACTGTACTGAACAGTACGCAACAGTCTGTATGTATCAATTTTACCAGCCACATGCTGGGAGTGTGCCTTTGAAATTTTATATATATATATATATATATATATATGTATTTTATTCTATTTCCTAATTTTATATATATATATATAGCAAATTGTTCATTCTTATTTAGTTTATTAACTTAATTGACATGGAGGCAGAGCTTACCGAACTTGCCAGCCAATGTCAAAGAGCCTCAAGTTTAGTTTATTTACGTTAACTCATTCTTTTAACAAAAATATTATTGCTGTAGTATAAATGAATTGTATTATTATTATTGTTTATATACAAAATAACAAAGAGTTGTTTTTATTTTCTTGGTGGTCGGCAACTCGGTACACTTTGATAAAACGCTGGTCGGCAATTCAGACGTTATTGGCGAAAACCGATGGTCGGCAACTCGGAGGTCGGCAATTCGGTACGGCACCGAAAATATAAATATTGTCCAATCAATCCAAATATTTGATAGAATGCATTGTTCGGAGATATGTTTAAATTTTTAAGTCTCTAGCTCATTGGAAAGTTAGTTTAAAATCGATTGCAAAATTTTACGACAGACAGACAGAAAAGTCAAGTTATGTAAAAGTGTGTAAATCGTACTTACAAACCTCCACCCGAACCCAAAAGTTAATTCTAAAACCCGAACCTGGAATTTTGAAAGTCGAAAACTCGAACTCAAACCCGATCTTTAAAAAATTAAAAACCCGAAAAAGTCGTACCCGTGACATCCCTATTATTTATTATACTTTTGATAACAATAAGATTTAGATAATTGATATGCTCTAATATTTCGACAACACATCGCATGTTATACAGTTCTGAAAATAAGTTTGATTTCGGTTTATCCGATATCGCTATTCATGCCGGCCAAAAATACCGGTACCGGCTAAACCGGGAAAACACATCTCGGTTAACAAATTAAAATTCAAAAAACATTTTTAACAAATACAAAACTAACTTTTGAGTCGTACTCTTTAGACCAGCTGATTGATCGATTCAAAGACCATGCCTGTTTCCTCAGAAGGAAAGACAATTTAGTACGGCACAACATAACTAGACTTCGAGAAAGACTGATGATGTTCCGAGTTCCGTTTCAAATTGATATCAAGCATTTATAACTGCAAATGACCATCGATATATTAATTAAAATAACATAACCAATTAATAAAATAAGCATTTAAAAAATATTTTTTATATTAAAAAGATTATATTTTTAAATAAATATTTTCACACTTATACAATTACTGATAAAAATGAAAAACAAATTTAAAAATTTAAACTTAACTATTATAATTTCTTAAAATACATGTATCAGATATACCATAATACCATAATTGTAATAAAAAATTAAGGTAAAAAATTTAAAAGAAAATTATCTATACAAAAGTTGTTTATATTTAAATTTAAAAAGACATCGCAGAAACTGAACAAGTAAAAATAAAAAATAAATTAAAAAAAAGTTTTTATTTGCCTCTTTATCTGAGTCATGGACTCCTAAATATAGCTTTTATTTAGGAGTCCATGTCTGAGTCAACGAACTAAAATTTATGAATCTCTTGTTAAATCATCGTTTCTTAAATCAGTGTCTTCTTTTTTTGTCAAGTTATTTTTGACGTATTTCTCCATTGGAGTTTCGTCCGTTTGTAAATCCTCGGTTGCTTCATCCGAGTCAGATTCGTCACTAAAATCTGACCCTGAATATTCGGTGCCGTCGTCTGTTATGGAGGCTTCCGTTTCAGAACCGTCGCTGTATGGGTAAAAGCCATTGCTGTTATTGCCATTATTATAATCATCATCGTCACTTTCATCGTTTTGCATTTCGTTTTCAACATTTTTTTCATCTTCTTTAGATTTGTTGTCTACGTCCAAACCGACTGTATAATTGTCACCATCTTTGCCAGGCTCGTCATCACCATCTTTGCCAGGCTCGTCATCACCATCTTTGCATGGTTCATCTTGAACATCTTTGCAAAGTTCCTTATCATGACCGTCTTTGGCAGGCTCATCATCATGACCCACCTGACCTGTGCAGTCTGTACGGCCGTCATCCGTCACATGCTCTGAGACACAGCTGGTGGACTCTAGTTCAAATTGGGTTTCGCCGCAGCAACCCACATCACCAGCAACCCGCTGGTCCAGAACCGTGTCCACCACTGCCTCAGTCAACCCTGCGACCAAACTCTCAACAGTTGTACCGGCTGCTGCTTCTTTGTTTTCTTGGCCAAGAATCATTCCTTCTCCTGTCTTCCCCTGTGCTGCCATGTTTTCTCTCGCTTGTTGTCTTTCTTCTTCCAGCAATTTGTTTTTCAATTTTCTCCGCCTAACCACAGCTTCCTCGTCAATATCGAACAATTATTCATCGTCGTCAGGCTCATAGCCTTCATTCACTAACGCGGCTAAGAGGCGTTCCATAAGTTCGTCCTTTTTACCTGTATTGCTCAGGCCACGTTTCTCCAGCTCGTCTTTCATTTCACTTGCCCAAAGCTCATCCAATGATTTCAAAACCATTCTTGTATTCCAATTTTGACACCAATGTTACGATATCACCGAATCGTATACCGGGCTCAATAGAATGGTTTTGCAGTTTTATTGGAAATAATAAATAAAGCTTTGTTACAGCTATTTATACCTTTTGATCTATTAATAATGTCCATAATAGTTATCCCAAGTCCTTTAACGTCTATCAATGGGAAACTTATCCTAAAGTCAGCGATTTTACATTAATATATATATAATTAAAATTATTATTTTTGAAAGTCTTACCCTACTAATCCGCTCCTTTTGGTATAAAAACACTGTGTAAAAATGTTGAGAAAAATATCTTATATTTAGGGGTAGCTCAAGTACCTCAAAAATTATGAAAATTTGAAAAATTACGAGTATATCGTAATTTATTGTCAAAAAAGCAGTAATAATTTATGAAAACATTAATAATTAATATTTTTTCAATGTTTATTATTAGGTTTCTGACAAGAGTTTATAGACAGTTTTGAAAGAGTCTGTTTTCTGCTATCAAGGTACATTTTGCTAGGGTCCTCCACAACTTGCAGTAGAAATTGCATCTGCGATTCATCATGTGTTGAAATTCCACTGTACTCCCGAATGAGTGCCACTCTACGCCCAGTGTGATCATTAACAACTTTTAAGTTCTCCACTATTTCGGCAGCCTTCTTGTAGTCGTCTCTGTTTTCCCACAAGTCCGAATCAACCGCAAGAACTCCATCTGCGAGTTCCATGATGCGAAACAATGTCATTGACTTTTCTGTGACGAAATCTTCTAAATTCTTTTCCTTGAATGAATCAAGAGCAACAGTGATTTGCATGGAATGATTCTGATCTAGGTCTTTTTTATTCTGCATGGCACTTACCATCAGCCTCTTGATTGAGGAACTGACCCAAATGTTGAAGAAAGCCTGGGACAAGAACCACAAGTGATTGGAAAATTTGCGTGATGTTGACTTTGAGATGGCTGAATGGATTGATGAATATTTAAGTAGTGACTTAAGCAGCAGAAGGTCATTGTGAGAAGCACCCAATGCTTCCTGTGCAGAGACCCAGGCTTTCAGGTAGACACGTACTGTGAACACACACACTTAACGTAATTCTTTCAGTTCTGCGTGAGTCAGTTGGAATTGAGCCTCGAACATCCAGATCTTTAAACTATAAATAATTTTGGACATCCAGCGAGAAAGACAATCAAAAATTCCAGAAATTCTTTATAATCATCTCTCAGCTGACTCTGTTCAAGATGCTTGTTAGCATAATCTATGGTGGCATGCTTAATGTCACCCACTAGACTTGCCACGTCATCAGCTGCAATTCCTGGTTTATACTCAGCTGTATCAATGCATAGATCGATAATGATTAATAGATCTAGTATTATAAAAATGAACCGAAGATGTCATTGAAAAATAATTTAGTAAGGTATGAGGAAGTAAGTTATTATGATATCTATACATAAATAAAAGTGATTGATAAATGCAAATCTGATCAATTGTTAAAATATTGGTAGCAGTAGGTTCCACCGGGGAAGAGAAGGGATGACAAAATATAATTTTTAAAACTCGATTTTGAAGAATAGCCAGAGATGAAGTTCGACATTTATAATTAGTACACCATATGAAGTTACAATATATTAGGTATGGATAAATCAGTGAATAATACAACAGCAAAAGAATTTTAGAGGGGACGAACCATGAGATTTTGTAAAGTACACCAATATTCTTTGAAATTTTTATAGAAATGTATCGTATGTGATCATTCCAAGTAATATGTTGATCAATGTACAAGCCCAAGAATTTTGTATAGGATACATTAGTTATTTCATTATCCCGAATGCACAGTCTTATGCTGCCAATGTCAATCCTCTTTTGCGGATTGTGAAATATAATAAAACATGTTTTATCCATATTCAGAGAAAGTCTATTTTTACCAATGCTTTTATTAACTCGTCGTCTCTGTTTCTCTGTCTGTCTGTTTCTCTGTCTGTCTGTTTCTCTGTCTGTCTGTTTCTCTGTCTGTCTGTTTCTCTGTCTGTCTGTTTCTCTGTCTGTCTGTTTCTCTGTCTGTTTCAAATCTTGCAATCAATTTTTGAGTCAATTCCTGATGATAGATTTTTTTCAAATTTTGCATACATGCTCAAAATAGAAGACAATGCAATATTCAATTATTAGTTTTACAATAAGTCAATTAATTTAGTTAATTTTCGTGAGGGTTTTATCGAGCGGTTTCTTGAGGGTTTTCTTGAGGGTTTTCTTGACCACAAAACGCTAACCGACTGGCAGACTATTTTACCAAGTTAACACAAACCACACTCACTGACCGCGATTCTCAAGCGTGTACGAAATTTTCATGAAAATAGTTGAGATATTTAAATTCGATGCTTTTTGATATTTTTATTATTATTACCAATGCTTTTATTAACTCGTCGTCTCTGTTTCTCTGTCTGTCTGTTTCTCTGTCTGTCTGTTTCTCTGTCTGTTTCAAATCTTGCAATCAATTTTTGAGTCAATTCCTGATGATAGATTTTTTTCAAATTTTGCATACATGCTCAAAATAGAAGACAATGCAATATTCAATTATTAGTTTTACAATAAGTCAATTAATTTGGTTAATTTTCGTGAGGGTTTTATCGAGGGGTTTCTTGAGGGTTTTCTTGAGGGTTTTCTTGAGGGTTTTCTTGAGGGTTTTCTTGACCACAAAACGCTAACCGACTGGCAGACTATTTTACCAAGTTAACACGAACCACACTCACTGACCGCGATTCTCAAGCGTGTACGAAATTTTCATGAAAATAGTTGAGATATTTAAATTCGATGCTTTTTGATGATATTTTTATTATTATTACCAATGCTTTTATTAACTCGTCGTCTCTGTTTCTCTGTCTATCTGTTTGTTTCTCTGTCTGTCTGTTTGTTTCTCTGTCTGTTTCAAATCTTGCAATCAATTTTTGAGTCACTTCCTGATGATAGATTTTTTTCAAATTTTGCATACATGCTCAAAATAGAAGACAATGCAATATTCAATTATTAGTTTTACAATAAGTCAATTAATTTAGTTAATTTTAATTAATTTCGATATTTCGATATAATTAAGATATTTCGACTTTAATATAAAATAAAAGAGTAATATAAGAAAAAATTGATTGCAAAATTTGTGTTTTAATTACATAAAAGAGCATTGGTTTTAAAAATTCGTTTTTAATTTACTTGTTTATAAACCAATCAGAGATGCACATTAATTCTCTGTTTATGATATCAATTAGGGATGCAAGTGAATAGTCAGAAGCTAAGACATTAGTATCATCGGCATACAAGGTAAATTCGAAAAACGCTGAAGACGAAACAATGTCATTAATATAAATAAGAAATAACAAAAGGCCTAAAATTGAACCTTGAGGAACCCCACAAGAAATATATTTTTCCGATGAGCTAAAACCATTGTAAGTAACAAACTGTTTTCTATTACATAATTAATATTCAAACCATCTTAAACATGCACCACCCACACCATAACAGCTGAGCTTAGTAAGTAAGATGACATGATCAACAGTATCAAATGCCTTTGACAAATCAAAAAAGAGACCAATAGAATACATGCCACAATCCAAATCTTTAAGTATTCTGTTATGAAAGTTAGTAATTGCCATATATGTAGAGTAACCTTTGCGAAAACCATATTGACAATCGTTTAGAATACCATGAGAATTAAAATCTATATATATAAAAGGCAACGTCTGTTCATTAATAACTAGTTCATTAATCTCAAGCCAGCCTATCAATATGCTGCTGTATCGTTCAATTTATAATTGCATCATTTGCTAAATAAAAGTGGTACTCTTCGATTGTTCCAAATTGATGATCTCAGAAAACTCTCGGAAAATTCATTAAGTTAATGCTTTGAAGGTTTTTAATATTATTATTACTTCATGTTTTATTTCAATCTGTGTTTTATATCACATTTTTCAAAGCCACGGGCCAACATTTATTAACATGCCACATGTAGCGTTATATGCTTTCTGTAGACATGACACTTAAAAACTATAAACAACTCAAAAACTAAGACTAGCGATTTTTCGAAAAGCAGCTGTTGAACAGTGTGTGCAATCTTACAAGTATTTATAATTTGTTGAGATATATGAGCAGATTTTAACATTATTGCAGCGTTAACTAATAATTTTTTTTTTCAGCTTCAGTCAATCATAATAAGCCTTTGCAGAAGATCACACTTGGAGAGTGGAACCAATACATTAAAGAACACTAATTAAAATTGAGGAAGTTCAGACGTAACTAAACGAGCAAACCAAACAACAAAGTGTTAATGAGAGAACAGATCAATTTTGATGACTGTGCACAGCATTCCGCTACAGCCCATCTAAGCCACATTGGGAAGGCTCTAAAATTTAATGGAGGAACGGAAGAGCGAAAAGAAGAGCAAGCTGTGGCGGTAAAGCGTAAAAGCAACCGGGATCGGGAAAAGTAAAAGAGACCGGGGCCGGAAAAGCGACCGTGAGCAGAAATGCGACCTGGAACGGGAAAGCAAGCGGTTAAGGAAACGGAAGCCAGAGAGAAAAACGATAAAAAACCTTTAAAATCTCCGGGCAACGCCGGGTAACCAGCTAGTAATCATATAAACGTTGGAATACAATCTTTTCAAACAGTTTTGAGAAATATGAAAGTATTGAAATTGGCCTATAGTTATTGAATAAGGATTTATCACCACCCTTAAATATAAGAACAACCTTAGCAATTTTTAGACTATCAGGAAAATAACCAGTAGACAATGAACAGTTAATCAAGTCAGATAATATAATAGAAATGGAAGCAATAGATAAAAATCCTAGGTAAGGAGAGATGTTGTCAATTCCAAAACCACCAGAACATTTGATTGACTTTGAAACCATGATCAATTCAAGAGATGTCACCTCTTTAAATAACAACAGAGACGCTAAAGGAAGAATTATATTTTCAAATGAAGCTTCTTTCTCAGGTATGGAAGAAGAGAGACGAGCTCCTATGTTTACAAAATATTCATTGAAGCCATCAGCAATCATCGAAGGATCATCAGTCATAATGCCATCAACAGCAAATGAAGAGGAAGCAGAAGAATGACGATCTTTGTTAATTATGGAATTGATCGTAGACCAAATTTTCTTAGAGTCACCAAGGCAAGAAGAAAATTTAGTCGAATAGAAATTCCTAATTGCATCATTCTTTTTTCGCTTAAAGTCGTTTCTAAAATGGACAAATTCCCTTCTGACTTCTTCTGAAGGTTTCCTATAAAGCATGGATTTTTTTTTCAACCATCTTTAACAAGGTCGCTGACATCCAATCTTTCTTGAATCTTCTTTTCAAGCTGGTAATTTCAAAATATGGGAAAGCTGCATAGGCTATTCTAAGGAATATTTAATAATACACAGTTTTTGTGTGTAACCCCACAACGTGGACGAAGTGAGCAAAGCGAGCCAACCACGATTAAGGAGTCTGGGGGAGCAGCTGCTACACTTATTGGTAGCATTTGGGTGTAAATGTAGCCCATATTTGGATACTTGAAAACTTGAACCACTATTTTCCATCTCCAACAAAAATTTAAAAAATATCAAATTATAGCTAATATATCAAAACAATTATGTTGCACTTTGTTGTTTTGCTTAAATTGGGCTTATTATAATTTTTTACAGGAAACTTTTCATTATAAAAATGCTAAAATTATATTACTGAATACTAATTCTTTTGCCAGACTGAGTAGATTAGTAGTCTATAATAGTATATACACAGGGGTTACCCCTGACCCTAGAATCCGCTATATTAACATTTAACAACATTTTTACTTAGTACCTAAATTGTATTAAATTGACATGTACTGATCGTATTGAAATGTATTTTATAATTTGAAAAGTACCATTAAATTCAAAGTGTCAAATTCAATGAACAGAGTGCTTAAAAACCAATTTTCTCAGAATCCTTTTGTTTTGGCTTTTTCAGTTTGTAAGCTTCTGCTGATTTTGCCTCTGTGAACAATGACGAGAACCATTTCTGCTGTTTGTGTTTTTTTTGGTTCAACATTACGTCTATCTTTTCTCCAGTTTGGAATACTAATCTCAGTAATCTCCAATGTGGCTTTTATTAAGTACCTAATGACAATTCAACACTGACTGCAACTGAATGACTTTTCTCCAGTTTGGAATACAAATCTCCAATGTGGCATTTATTAAGTACCTAAGTACAATTTAATACTGAATGCAACTCAATGCTCTTTTCCAGTGTGGATTACAGATTACAGTGTGGACATTTGGCAATTAAGAGCAGTTCAACACTAACTGCATCTGATTGACTACCCCCAGTGTGGATTACATCATTACAATGTGAAAGTTACTTCCTAAGGAAAAACATTATTCTACAATTTCATACTTTAATAGGAGAAAAAGTTGAAAAACTCTTTTCTATTATCTAATGATTAATTTTTTCATATTGATAAATGATGATTGACGAATCCTTTGCCTTTGACGATGCAGTGCAGACGAATGCGTGGGTTCATGACCCACGAGAAGTCGAAAAACAAAAAGTGAATTTAAGTAAATAGGTACTATATAGATCTATTTTTAGAATACCGTTATTTGAATACAATACAAGACAAGTTGTATTGTATTGCTATATAAATTGATGTTTTTCGTACTAATTAATAATTATTATTGGGTTTAAAATATTAAAAATGCAATAGAAAATTACCAATATTAAAATATAACATATTTAATAATACACAATTTCAAATTTAAAAATGCATAATTTTTTTAAAGATACACACTTTGTGTATTAATACACAGTTAAAATAGCCTATGGAAAGCTGAATCAAAAACTCTATTATAACTGTCCAGGAACATTGAATACGCTAGATTCACATTGTTCTCCATACATGCGCTGCGTACATTGGTCCATTCAACACTTTTTAGACCATTCAGAAACTTATTAATGGTAACTTCATTATTCATTCTTTTCACACATTTTGATCGAGAATTCTTAATTTTTTTTAGTTTAGGAAGAGAAAAAATTATAGGAAGGTGGTCCGAGAAATAATAACTAATAATCCATCAAGGAATGATTCGTAAAAATGTTGTCAATTAAAGTTGAAGAACTGGCAGTTACTCTAGTAGATGAGAAGATTGTAGGGTAGAGATAATAAGAGTACATAGTATTGTAAAACAGACGACTTTGAGAACCACTGGTAGAATTCAAATAATCGAAGTTGAAATCACCAAAAACAAATAAATAATTATTATGAGCAGTGATTTCCGACATGAGATCAGCAAATTCACTAATAAATGATTTAATATCACCAGATGGTGGAGGATATACAACACATAAAAGATAAGTTTTGTTAAAGAAAACTTGGCCTTAATGTATACAGATCTCTGGAATCTGTGTTTCGCACTGTCTCGGTGAATTGAATTTTTGTTAAGAGCAAGTTTATCAGGGTTCTGACCCAAACTTTTAGTAGTTTCTGCTAGAACAAAAACGGTCTTGCGCCAGACACTTTTGTTTGATCTAGAACTGCTACGAGTTGCTGAGTAACGACAGTTTTTCGACCTCTTTTTCTTTTTGGTGTCTGAAAAGTGATGCGAACTTTATATTTTTATTTATTGAAGTTATCTAGGGTATTAATCTGGTATTAGTACAATGCGAGCACAAAATGACCGCAGCTTTTGAGTATTAAAAACTTCACCATCATTGAGCTACCCCTAAATAGTGTTCAATTGTGCTCATAGTTTGCCAGATTTTTTTTATATATAGGAACCAAATTAGAGGGTAAGAGAATAATATTTTGAAAGTTCAAAAAAAATCACCCTAATATATATATATATATATATATATATATATATATATATATATATATATATATATATATATATATATATATATATATATATATATATATATATATATATATATATATATATATATATATATATATATAAAACCAAATTAGAGGGTAGGAAAATAATATTTTAAAAGTTTGAAAAT
This sequence comes from Erpobdella octoculata, assembly GCA_963978895.1. Taxonomy (NCBI): domain Eukaryota; kingdom Metazoa; phylum Annelida; class Clitellata; order Hirudinida; family Erpobdellidae; genus Erpobdella; species Erpobdella octoculata. The sequence continues at coordinate 47,135,222 of OZ022238.1, read as the reverse complement.
AAGCTCCATATATATATTTTTATTTTTCATTTTTCTTTTACAACGCCTTTTCCAAGACTTAAGTCTTGCCCGAAGGCGAGAAAGGGCATATGCAGAGGCAGCCATTTATAGGCGCCTACCCTTTTAGCAATGCGAGTGAACTCCTTGCTTAAGGGAGTTACGCTGGTAAACTGCGGTATAATACTGTAGAAATGGCAGCGATTGTTACTCGCTATGTTCCACTAATGACTGATGAACAAAGAATGATTTACGACCGCATTATACTGGCAGTTTTGGAATGACAAGGTGAATTCTTTTTTTCGGATGCACCAGGTGGAACTGGAACTCTAATTCTCGCCGAAATACAATCAAATAATGCTTGAGTTGAACTTTAGTGAAATCCATTACTTGTGCTACTTTTCTTTTCTTTGATTGACCTGAAGACACAAACAAAAGCAAAATATCTCTAATAAGAATAAACGTGCTAGACTAACAATTCTTCGATGTCAGATCACGAGAGACGCTAACTTAAAACTTATCGATATTTCTTTAATTCGTTTAATCTTAATCTTCGTCAATTGATCTAAACATAGACATAAAAGTCAAATATAACATAGTTTCTTAATAAAAATCTCAACAGGACAAACTTTCCCCATCGTCATATATGGATTAGCCACAAATACCAAAGTACTTCCTGTCTCGGATCAAAATTTGATCTTTTTTCTTGCTCTGCTCTTTTTCACAGGCTTGGAACTGGCTCACAAAAGCGAGGTGGAGCTTAACACACAGTAACATTTTTTAAAAGAGGTATTCTTTTACACCTATGGCTGTTACATGCTATTCATGCTAAACTCTAACCAAATTCTCAAAAGCGCTATAAAAACTGACGCATTGATTGATTGCAATTAAATATACTACTCTTCTTTTCTTTATTTTTTTTAATCAAGATTAAATTATTTGCTCAAATTGTAGTTTTTAAAAATTGAAATTTTACTTATAAACGTTCGATATATTTGCTGTCTATATAGTGTTAACTGATTTGTCGATGGTCATTGTCAGTTATAAGCGGTTATATATAGGCTGACATTTACTAATAACTAGTTCCGTCTTGTCTATTGCGATCGTTTTGCGTCAAAGTTTCGTGATGCTCCGTAATACTAAACTCTGTTTCCTCTTAGGAAAACAGTCATGGTCTGTTACACGATCGATTGGCTCGTTTGCGAACAACAACTTATACGTTAGTTTTTATTTTAATAATAATTTATTCGAGCACGCTATTTTCAATCTCTATTTAATTTTCGTCGCGCAGGGACGTGCCATATATATATATATTTATATATATATATATATATATATATATATATATATATATATATATATAGAATAGGTATATCGGAGATGAGCAGGTTTTGAGTGAGTTGCCAAGATGGCCTCCGAGTTTTTTAGTTTCAATAAATCTTTGTTACTTGATTGATGTTTGTACATAGGCACTTTTTGGTCTGTAAAGTTTTTTGGTCATAAAATAAATTATTTCTATTTCCATGAAGTCTTATTAAAGTTTTTTTAGTAAATGTAAATTTTTACAATGTTAAACAAATGTAAACACATAAAATATAACCGTCATGATTTTAATATCAATTTCTTTAAAATCTGGACTGGTTTTTCGACAGGATGAATCTGTTAGTCAAATCTGTTCAGATTATCAATATAATGATATTGGAGAAGACATTGTCGGAATTGATTTTGGAACAACGAACACTCGTGTAGCTGTCAGTGACGAAGATGGTTATAAAGTCTTGACCGAAATTCCTTCAGTTTTGTATATAGAAGAAAATGATAAACAAATAGTTAGTAAATGGCGGGATGTATATGACATCAAGTATCACAGGAATAGTATACATGATATAAAGAGACTGCTGTCAAATGACATTGATGGTGATTTTCGGGAATACATCCAGGACTACATGTAAGATTTTTTTAAGATTATATAGCTAGGAAATATAGAAAAAATACAAATTTGTTTAACAAGTTAAACTTTTAATATTTTCAATAAAGGAAAACTGTTCCATTCAAAATAGAATATAGTCCAGGAGAAAAAGATCCTTTAATCAGTGTCCCAGTCACTGAAAAGCGTTATAAACCATATGAAGCTGTTGCACCTCTTTTGAACTATATGAAGAAATCAGCAGGTTTATTTTGTTGCTATTGTAGAATAATTGAAAATTTGTACTAAATTAAATTTGAACTAACAGAAAGGCATTTCAAAAAAGAAGTCTCTGATGCTGTTGTCACTGTTCCTCATACTTGTAATTTTTCTGAGGCCTTACCAATTGAGGTATCTAATATTTTATTTATAAAACTTTGTTTATAAAAGTTTTGATATAAATGTTATATCAAAATTTTAACCAGGGTTATTTAAAGAGGATCTACAAAAAAGCTGCAAACCTTGCTGGATTTAAACGAATTGATTTAGTCAAAGAACCAATTGCTGCTGTGCTTGCACTGGATTCATTGGATCCTCAAAAATCTACTTCTGGCGATAAACTGTTAGTTCTCATTTATTTACAAATTATAGTTTTTAGTAATTTGATAATTGCATTAATTAAAAAAATTTCTTTTGTTGTTTTAGGACTGCTGTTTATGATTTTGGCGGTGGAAAATTTCAGGTGTCCATAGTAAAATCTAAAAATGGGCATATTAGTTTTACATCACATTGTGCCCCATTGCTCAATGGATATCTTATCGACAACGTTCTCTTGAATTATTTAAACCAAAAATTCTTTGAAGAGGTAGGTACAATCTTCAACATCGTAATCGACAATTTTTATTTACTATCAATGAATAACAGGTATAAGCCACAACTTCCACAGTCTTTTTCAGCCTTTGTATCCACTGCGGGCCCTAATAAGTTGTCATTGATTATACGTCATAAAATTTGTATTATATCATTTATTATATATTTGCAGACTGGTATTGATCTCAAAAATAATGAAACAGCATTGTGGAAACTTAGAGGAGAAGCAGTTGAAGCAAAAATTAAGCTAACCACGGAGGCTAAAGTCAAAATTAACATTGATGATCTGGCTAAAACGTTCAATGGTAAATCGAAAGGTTTGGAGATGGAGCTGACAAGAAAAGAATTTGAAAACAGGATTGATGATTTGATCACGAGGACAATTCCTTTGTGTGAAGATTGCATTAAAGTATGCGCAGGCATTGAGAAAAAAGACATTGATGAAGTTTTGTTGGTTGGTGGAGTGACAAAAATGCCAAAGGTTAGTCAAGCTGTTATTAATAAATATGCAGAGCATTTGCGCTTCTAGAAATAAATGTAACCTTAAGGTTGATTTTTTTTTATTTGAACTATAATGTTATTTAAAATAACAGATATAGATATAGATATTATAGATAAATAGATAATATATATATATATATATATATATATATATATATATATATATATATATATATATATATATATATATATTATATATATATATATATAACATCATATACACTGACACTATGGAATGTGAACTATAGTTAAATAATCAGTTTTAATTTCCATTTCAAATAGGTCAAGGCTATGGTTGAAGAATTTTTTGGCAAAGCACCCAACAGTAAACTTGATCCAGAAGAAATACTTGCTATTGGAGCTGCTGTTGCTGCAAGAAGATCCAAACAATATTTTAAAAATTAATAATTTTCTATGATATGACATCAGTATTGGTTTTATATAAATACGTTTTATACAACAACCTTTTTGTATAATCACTTCTAATATATAATAACACTCGAACACGCTTATTGTTTACGGCATTAATCAATCCACACAATTAAAAATAGCGTTGTGCCGTTTGTGCTACAAGATTTCATCCATAAGTGACGTCATTGTTTATTTAATAAAAAATATTAAACACAACAATAGAGGGAACGGGCTCAGTTTAAACGTCATTTTTCTTGGTTTCACTGCATGAATATTGGAGAGTCATTGGGTCATATATAAATTAGATTTATAGCTTAATTATGTAGAGTGAAAATCACAACGCTGTTTTGAGATAAAACAAATATATTTTGTTGTAATCATTTTTCTTGGTTTCACTGCATGAATATTGGAGAGTCATTGGGTCAAGTGGCTCGGAATCATGAAAATTTCAATTAGCTTGAAAATGTTTTTAAAGTCACACAATATCTTGCCATTTTTTTTATCTAACCTTGATTATAATTATTTACTCTCAAAAATTGTCAGAAGTAGACATCCGATATCAAATGCAACATCAGAAATAAGCCGAATTAAAACCTATAATCACCCAAACTAGATTAAACCGTGTCATGTTGTTAACTGTACATAAAGAAAACAGACAATCTAAACTTGTTGGAAACTTGTAAATCTTTTTGTATGACAGAAGAAATAATTTGTTTGGTAAATGGTAGTTAATGTTGTTACTTTGGACTTTGGTAAAATGGTAATTACTTTTGACTTTGGTAAAATGGTAATTACCTAAACACTTGACTGCCATTCATTTTTTTACTTTTTATTTTAGAAAAACATTTGTTGTTTGTTTAAAATCAATTATTTCAGATATAGATGTATTTCATCATAAAGTTTATAATACTCGCCTACGGGGATTTAAAGACTCCAAAAAAATTTGTTGGCCCCCCACTTTCAAAACCATTCCGGCGCCCTTGATCCTGGATACCAAACCAAAATCAAATATATTTTGACAAAAAAAACATTAAATTTCAACTCACCTGTTTCAACCGAAGTTTTTCAGTTTCGATATCATGTTGATTACTTTTTTCACTCGACTTACTTAAAAGTTTGGTCGTCTCTACAGTTACAGTGAAACACCGCTGAACTTTGACAGACGATATCTCGGTAACTAACATTTGCAGAAAAATAATTTTAAATTTTTACTATTTAACTAGGGTGTTATAATAAGTGTGCAAAATTTCGTTTTGACACAAGTTGTTTTAATATCTGGCCGACTCAGGAGAAAATGTACGAGTTTGGTCGTTTCCATAGTGAAACACCGCTGAACTTTGACAGACGATATCTCGGTAACTGAGATTTACAAGATTCTTTAGGGGAAATGCCAAAAGCCCGAATTTTGACATTTGCCCGAATCGGGCTAGCCAGTCGGGCAAATAGCGTACGAAATCGGGCAAATGGCGTACGAAGTCGGGCAAATGCCGTAAGAAGTCAGGCAAACGGCGTACGAAGTCGGGCATATGGCGTACGAAGTCGGGCATATGGCGTAGGAAGTCGGGCATATGGCGTAGGAAGTCGGGCATATGGCGTACGAAGTCGGCATATGGCGTACGAAGTCGGGCAAACGGCGTACGAAGTCGGGCATATGGCGTACGAAGTCGGGCAAATGACCTTCAAAGGTCACGCTAAATAAGTTAGGCGAACAAAACCGCCGTAGTCACACACAACGTCTAGAAGCCGGCGACATTAACGTTAAAGCAACAATGCATCAGTCCACTATAAGCAGAGCTGGCGAACCACACAATGGTGTCTCAGATTTGACCCTCTAATTAAAATGGCATTTGGTTTTGTCGCTAGAGTAACCAAAAACTAAACATTGAATAAAGTTTTCAATAGTTATAGGTAAAAAATTACAAAAAACCTTTTAAGTCAAAACAATAATATCAGTGTGTAGAGTATGGACATCAATCTCATTTAGTTCATAGGCATCCATAGCTCCCACACCTTTTCGTCTGTTTTTTTCGCTAGACTCTAGCGACTAAAGTAACAAAATATATATATTGAATCAATTTTTTAATATTTATTGCTAACAATTTTTTAGGTTAACACATTAGCAACTTCGGTGTGTAGAGTATCGACATTAATCTGGTTGAGTTCATAGGCTATCCATCAATCCCTCACCTTTTCGTCTTTTTCTAAAAAAATTGTTTTTTGTTGCCTCAGCAGCTAACCAATTTTTAGGCAATCGGCTTCTATTGCGATATATTGAGCCTTCTGGTGAAGAAGACTAACAATTTCGTAAAAGGATTTTGGCCCATCGGAGTTGCTGTTCAGAGAACTGTGCCAGGCTTCTACGTCATTGTTAGTTTTAATTTCACGTTTAAAAACGCTCCATTCTTGCAGTTTATATTTTCTTTTTATCCAAGTAATTTTTATGTAGTTTGCCAGCTCCTAACAATTAACGAATTTTTTAAAACCCAATGCTTTTATATGTAATTAAAACACAAATTTTGCAATCAATTTTTTGCAAACACATATACATAAATTCCTAGATAAAAAAATATAACGTACACATATACATAAATATATATAAATTAATTAAAATTAACTAAATTAATTGACTTATTGTAAAACTAATAATTGAATATTGCATTGTCTTCTATTTTGAGCATGTTTGAAAAATTTGAAAAAAATCTATCATCAGGAAGTGACTCAAAAATTGATTGCAAGATTTGAAACAGACAGAGAAACAGAGACGACGAGTTAATAAAAGCATTGGTAAAAATGTGGAAGAATCAATAAATACTAATAATATAATGTTTGATTACAAAAATTCACCTTTAAAGATTCCATGGAAATATTTGAATAAATTATATTAAATATTTTTTGGATTTCATTTGAAGGTAGATATGGCAAAGCCATAAACTGCTTGACGAAATCATAAACAGCCAATTTTTAAGTAACCTGGTAAAAAACTTCAAATGAAAATCAAGAAAAAATATTAATCACCAAAAGCTCTGACACTGTAGAAAAGAATCTAAAAAGTCTCGTAGGATCAAGAAGTAGATAATATACATTACAAAACATAGACAAATAATTTCTCAAAAAATAGATAAAACAGCTTTTATAAATAATTCATAAACTAATCAAATGAATAATTATAATTACTCTAGCGACAGAAACCAAATTGAAAATAACATCGGAGAATAAACTAAAACGATAATTCAACAACGAAGGAAAAAAATACTAAACAGTAACTTAGTAGCTGTTGTATATTTTTCATTCAACTTCATAAGAATTTAGATACGAAACATTTGCCAGTGTCTAATAGGGCCAAAATTGAGACACCATTGTGTGGTTCACAACCTCTGCTTATAATGAACTGATTTTTGGCTTGTGTGTACTTCGGGCGTCAATTGCCAGACTTCGTACAACTCCGCCTCGCTATATGCGAGCCAGTCCCAAGCCTGGATAACGTCATATTATAAGTGTACAAAGTTTTGTTTTAACACAAGTTAAGATAAACGGGATAATAAAAAACAAGTAACAAACTCAAGCAAGAGTGCTAAAATGTTTTATTTACACAAGTTGAACATTTTTTCCATTTGTACACGATGAGCATTTAAACATTTTCCGATCAAAATCAGTTGGAACCACTTCTTGCAAATGTCGCAAGAAATCATCTCTTCCGCTTTCTCTGTATGATCTTCATCGTACGGAAGCCTGCATGTGCAGAATAAATCAAAACTTGAAGAAGATGGGGGAAGTTTTGTTGAAGAATATGATGTTTCGAAAGTGGCAAATTTTTCAGTCAGGAATGCTTGCCGTATTTTAAAGCGTAGAGAATGTTGATCGTACAAGCAACACGCGGGGTCTCTTCCAGCAGCTAACGTTGCAGCAAAAGCAATCGCGAATGGACCGCAATCGTTGCAACCACTTTGCTGCTGTACTTTTTGTTTTTTTACAAACAGCTTCATTCCCGAATTAAAAAACTTGCTGACGAAAGCTATTTTCATTGCTAATTTAAAAAAAATTTTATTGCTTGCCCTGGGGCTGTGCTATACATTGTTGGATGGGGTCTAAAAAAATGAAATCGAATGGTATATTTGGATTGTCTTCGGTTCAACAAATAAAAAGTTATAAGCGAAAAATGACGATTTTTCGCCGAAAATGGCATAAAATCAATCTTGGCTCTTCTTTGAGAAAATCGAATTTGTTTTAAACTGCTGCCCTGGGTATATCCGAGACGCTTGTTTTTATACATATACTAGCAGTGCCCGTAGCGGCTTCGCTCGCATGAAATTAGAGAGTTTGAACAGTGCATCCATAGTAGCGATCAATTGTTTAGGTATCGGTTAGGCCCGTCGACAACTTAGCCCAGCCCGTTTTAAAAACCCGAACTCCTGGCCCGGCACAGCCCGTCTGAATTAGGCCCGGCCCCTTTTTACAGGCTTAGAAGTTCTATATACTTGATGAAAAACTTCGGCATAGGTGTCGGCTCGGCCCGTCGACAACTTGGCCAAGCCCGTTTCAAAACCAAAATTCCTGGCCCGGCACGGCCCGTCTAATTTGGGCCCGGCCCGTTTTTACAGGCCTAGAAATTCTATATACTTGAGGAAAAACTTCGACCCGTCCTACCTTGACTTCAGGTTTGGCCCGGCCGTCTGAAGACCCTATATATTACTAAAATGTCTATATGCTTAGTGAAAAACCTCGGCCCGTACCACCTTGATTTAAGGTTTAGCCCATAAGGTTTAGCCTAGTAGACTGGAGATCCGAAACGAAGAACTGAGAGTTACAACCGTAGCATTCACAGTTTGTGAGTAGCAGCTACTTTAAAAACCCAATAATCCTATTTTCCACCCCACATTTAAGGTCCTGGAAACCAAATTTGTAAAAAATGGTGAAACACGTATATCTGTATTTTTAGAATAGAAACTAAATACTAATTTTTAAATCTGTGGTATTTACAGTTGTTGAGTAGCAGTTATTTTAAAAACCAAGTAATCCTATTGTCCACCCCACATTTGAAGTCCTGGAAACCAAATTTTCAAAAAATGCTAAAACACGTATTTCATTATTTTTGGAGTAGAAACTAAATACTTATTTTTACTCTTGAAGCATTAAAAGTTTTTGAGTAGAAGTTACTTTAAAAACCAAATAACCCAATTTTCCAACCCACATTTGAGGTCCGGGAAACCGAATTTTCAAAAAAATGGTGAAACACGTATCTTTTTATTTTTCAAAAAGAATCTATATACCAAATTTCAAAATCTTCTCATTTTTGGTTTTCGAGATATACATTCCCAGTAAACATGGTAACCATTTTGTAACGTTTCTTGTCCGTTACTTTTCAGTTACCTGGTTATGAAAAGGTTACCTGGCCCAAAGCAACTAAAAAGAAACGTTTCTGCAACGTTTCCAATGTAACGAAAAAGTAACATGTAATTTGCGACTAAAAAGAAACGTTTCTGTAACGTTTCCAATGTAACGGAAAAGTAACATGTAATTTGCGACTAAAAAGAAACTTTTCTGTAACGTTTCCAATGTAACGGAAAAGTAACGTGTAATTTGCGACTAAAAAGAAACGTTTCTGCAACGTTTCCAATGTAACGGAAAAGTAACGTGTAATTTGCGACTAAAAAGAAACGTTTCTGTAACGTTTCCAATGTAACGAAAAAGTAACATGTAATTTGCGACTAAAAAGAAGTTACTACAACGTTTCTAATGCAGCCAAAATGTAACGATTTGTTTTATTCATAGATATCTATGGTTTTATTATTACGGATAATATAAAAATCTTTTATAGCATATATAATTTTATAGAAAAAGTAAAGTGTTTGTTTATTTATAAAACTCAATTGCTAAAAAGCATTTAATAAAGACGCTTAATAAATGGTATTTGCATTGTGTCGTATTATATTTTCCTAGATTTTGTTCTATCTCATCGGTTCACTGAGAGCGTCGAACGAGTCGCCTGGGATGAGATAAGATGCTAATCAAAAGTTAATTAACGACTCGCTTCTACAGCTCTTGTGTTCGAAATAATTTGAAGGTACAAAACAAACTATACTGGTTAAAAATTACCAATCAATTCAAAACATTAGATTTTTAAACCATTTGAAACCTCTGCTTCCTGCTGCACTACTACCCCTGCGCTGTTTGTGAATTTTTATTTTATTTATTTATTCGTGTTTTAAGAAAAGACCTGACAGAACGCAGGAAATCATAAAAAAATAAGCAAAACAAGTAAATTAAAAACGAATTTTTAAAACCCAATGCTTTTATATGTAATTAAAACACAAATTTTGCAATCAATTTTTTCTTATATTACTCTTTTATTTTATATTAAAGTCGAAATATCTTAATTATATCGAAATATCGAAATTAATTAAAATTAACTAAATTAATTGACTTATTGTAAAACTAGTAATTGAATATTGCATTGTCTTCTATTTTGAGCATGTATGCAAAATTTGAAAAAAATCTATCATCAGGAAGTGACTCAAAAATTAATTGCAAGATTTGAAACAGACAGAGAAACAAACAGACAGACAGAGAAACAGAGACGACGAGTTAATAAAAGCATTGGTAATAAAAAAAACAAGAAATTAAAAGAAAGTCTGTCTAGTCTATAACGAACATTCAATATTCCGCTAATTATAATGACTGGCAATAGTTAATTTTAGACAATAATAATAGAATAACGTTATTGAATCAGCTAATAGAGTAGAAAGAAGTTAGGTTAGTAAGAGTCATAGAAGAGCATTCTAATAATAAAGTTACAAGCAAAACTAGCAGAGTGATGTTGCATTGAAGGGAGTATACAAAATCATGTTTCCTCTTGCGAAGATTATGACCATGATTTATCATTACGTGGTCATACTCATTTGTAAACATTTCACTTTCATTCACACTGACATAATCTAAATGGCCATATTCTCAGGTGAGACATTCTTCTTGCTTGACCAGCGAATTGCTTGATGTCACAAGTGTCTACCAACCCGTGGGTAGTCATAGACACCTTTCACTCTTCCCCATCAGCAGTTTTTTCATAAACTGTTTGAATTTTAACTTCGAACCCTTTACCAGGAACAGGAGGTGTTATTTCTGCCGGTATAACACTTTGGAAAGAAAGCAGGAGCTAAATCTGGCTCTTGTTTAATGCCTTTCACAGAACTAATATTGTTTGTTTCTTGTTCTTAATGTTCATTCTTGCTAAATCTTGGCAAGAAACATAATCTTTTTGTTAAAAGAATGAGGTAATGTAAATAAGCCAAAGTTGAGGCTCTTTGACATTGGCTGGCAAGTTGGTAAGCTCCGCCTCCATGGCAATTACGTACAACTTATATATAGTCTGAAAGTGCGCGAAAAATCTGTTTGTTGTGAGGTCACACCGTTATTGTTTCAGTAAATCTATCGTGTTTTGTCTGCATTTGCTAACATCTAACGAGTTTAGTTCATTCTCATTGTGTTATAATAATCAGTTAAATTCGTTGTGTTATAATAATCCGTTAGATTTTTTGATCGAAACTTTGTTACAATATGTCATCGTATTGGTCCCAGCGTAGAAAGTTGAAGCGTAAGATTGAAGAGCAGTTAGATAAAATTAGAGCCGATAATTTAGCAGATATGTGGTTGGACAGTTTATTAATATATGGGAAGTTTCGAAAGAAATTAAAAGTAATCTGGCTCTCCTTGTCAGTCCGCCAACGACAGCAGTTAATACGGCAGTTCCGGAAAACGTTCATTTCCCCATGCACTCCATGGTACAATTTGACCAGTTGGATTCAAAATTACAATCTAAAGAATTATTTGATGCTCTGGTAAGTCAATTACAGCATGTACTTAGATATCTAAAATTTTTGTATTAGGTTATCACTATCATAAATTCAAACATTTGTATAGGTGATCGACTTACAAAAGCTTGGGGGAGACACAATGGCAGAGGCGTGTCGTAGGCTGCTCCGGTACACCATGGATGATGGGCTGGTTGAAAAGTTCAATTGGAAAGGGAATGGTGGTAAAAGAAAAATGGAAAGCACCTTTTTCAAAGAACTTATCATTAGTTAGCTTAACTAAACTATTAACAAAGTCATTTTAAAAATATTAGATATCTAACAACAATTTTTTTAAAACTATTTCTCAGAAACTCTCCAAACCAATAGACGCTTCCACGATTCGTCAGCCAAGGAAATTGAGGTTGTGACAAAGAAGTGGATAAAGTTTGCACATGAGAGGCTGAACCGCAAGGAGAAGAAATGACATTTATATAGAGCTCAAAAGACTTTCTTTAAATAAACTTTTTTATAAATTTGCAAATATTGTTTCAGTTTTGTCTATTGATGAACGTATTTAAGTGATAATAATTTGCATGAGCAAATAATAGAGGAGGTTTCTAAAGCGTTACATTGTAAACGTTTCTAAAACGTTACACGGGAAACGTTTCTAAAACGTTACTCAGGAAACGTTTCTAAAACGTTACTCAGGAAACGTTTCTAAAACGTTACACGGGAAACGTTTCTAAAACGTTACACGGGAAACGTTTCTAAAACGTTACTAAGGAAACGTTTCTAAAACGTTACTAAGGAGACGTTTCTAAAACGTTACTAAGGAAACGTTTCTAAAACGTTACACGGGAAACGTTTCTAAAACGTTACTCAGGAAACGTTTCTTTAACGCACAGCCGATGAGCAAAACAACCGAAAAGAATCGCGTTTCTTGTAACCGAAAATGAACGGTTAAGAAACGTTACAAAGTGGTTACAATGTTTACTGGGTTGCTTTAGAAAAAAGTTTGTTTTCCAGTTTTTTCCTCAGGAGCAAAATTTTCAAAAATACTTTATTAGCGGATGTTTACGCTATAAAAGTTGTTGAGTAGCAGTTACTTTAAAAACCAAATCACCCTATTTTCCACCCCACATTTGAAGTCCTGGAAACCAAATTTTCAAAAAATTGTGAAACCCGTATAATCATTATTTTTAGAGTAGAAACTAAATACTAATTTTTACATTTGTAGATTTTAACAGTTTTTGAGTAGAAGGTACTTTAAAAACCAAGTAATCCTATTTTCCACCCCATATTTAAGGTCCTGTAAACCAAATTTGTAAAAAATGGTGAAACATGTATACCTGTATTTTTAGAATAGAAACTAAATACTAATTTTTACATCTGTGGTATTTACAGTTGTTGAGTAGCAGTTACTTTAAAAACCAAATAACCCTATTTTCCACCCCACATTTGCCCGACTTCGTACGCTATTTGCCCGACTGGCATGAGCGATTCGGGCAAATGACAAAATTCGGGCAAATGTGTCGAACAGAGAGTTTTGTGCCGAAAGGTCGAGAATTTGGCTCGAAAAGTTGTTTCCAAATGGCGAGTTGTGTTTCTTGGAGCGTGTCTCAAAGATTAATTGATTTCAGTTTATTCGCAACAAATATATATATATATATATATATATATATATATATATCTTTGAGACACGCTCCAAGAAACACAACTCACCGAATTAAACCAACAAAAAAAATCGTTGGCCGAATTTCACATTTTCTCTACAAAATTTGACCAAATTCAATATAGCCGAATTATCTATCACTAATACTCTTGAGTGAAAACAAAATGAACAGAATTTCAAAAAAAAAAAAACAAAACATTTAAAAATTGTTTTTATTTTCAATAAAATAATTTTGACGTGTTTTTTTTTAAATTTGACCGAATAAAACCAAAAAAAAAAATCGTTGGCCGAATTTCACATTTTCTCTACAAAATTTGACCAAATTCAATTTAGCCGAATTATTTTTGGCCGATATTGTATAGACCCGGTAAAAACGAATTGGTTTTACTATGCATAGTTTCTCTGTATAACCAATGACAAAAGGGATCGCGTCCCAGCACTGCTGGTAAAACCTAGATTTGTTTTACGTTTATTACTTTTTGGGGACTTGCTTTTTGGTAAGACGGTACTGGGCTTAATAGGTGACGTCATTGTTTATTTAATAAAAAATAATAAACACAACAATAGAGGGAACGGGCTCAGTTTAAACGTCTGACATGGGCGTTGTTGTAATCATTTTTCTTGGTTTCACTGCATGAATATTGGAGAGTCATTGGGTCATATACACATTATAAATTAGATTTATAGCTTAATTATGTGGAGTGAAAAACACAACGCTGTTTTGAGATAAAACAAATATATTTTGTTGTAATCATTTTTCTTGGTTTCACTGCATGAATATTGGAGAGTCATTGGGTCAAGTGGCTCGGAATCATGAAAATTTCAATTAGCTTGAAAATGTTTTTAAAGTCACACAATATCTTGCCATTTTTTTTTATCTAACCTCGATTATAATTATTTACTCTCAAAAATTGTCAGAAGTAGACATCCGATATCAAATGCAACATCAGAAATAAGCTTTTCGGCATTGCGCCGAATTAAAACCTATAATCACCCAAACTAGATTAAACCGTGTCATGTTGTTAACTGTACATAAAGAAAAACAGACAATCTAAACTTGTTGGAAACTTGTAAATCTTTTTGTATGCTAAATGACAGAAGAAATAATTTGTTTGGTAAATGGTAGTTAATGTTGTTACTTTGGACTTTGGTAAAATGGTAATTACTTTTGACTTTGGTAAAATGGTAATTACTTTTGACTTTGGTAAAATGGTAATTACCTATACACTTGACTGCCATTCATTTTTTTACTTTTTATTTTAGAAATACATTTGTTGTTTGTTTAAAATCAATTATTTCAGATATAGATGTATTTCATCATAAAGTTTATAATACTCGCCTACGGGGATTTAAAGACTCCAAAAAAATTTGTTGGCCCCCCACTTTCAAAACCATTCCGGCGCCCTTGATCCTGGATACCAAACCAAAATCAAATATATTTTGACAAAAAAAACATTAAATTTCAACTCACCTGTTTCAACCGAAGTTTTTCAGTTTCGATATCATGTTGATTACTTTTTTCACTCGACTTACTTAAAAGTTTGGTCGTCTCTACAGTTACAGTGAAACACCGCTGAACTTTGACAGACGATATCTCGGTAACTAACATTTACAGAAAAATAATTTTAAATTTTTACTATTTAACTAGGGTGTTATAATAAGTGTGCAAAATTTCATTTTGACACAAGTTGTTTTAATATCTGGCCGACTCAGGAGAAAATGTACGAGTTTGGTCGTTTCCATAGTGAAACACCGCTGAACTTTGACAGACGATATCTCGGTAACTAACATTTACAGAAAAATAATTTTAAATTTTTACTATTTAACTAGGGTGTTATAATAAGTGTGCAAAATTTCGTTTTGACACAAGTTGTTTTAATATCTGGCCGACTCAGGAGAAAATGTACGAGTTTGGTCGTTTCCATATAGTGAAACACCGCTGAACTTTGACAGACGATATCTTGGTAACTGAGATTTACAAGATTTTTTATTTAAACTTTTTATTATCATCTACAGTGATTTTAAAAGTGTGCAAAATTTCGTTTTGACACAAGTCGTTTTAATAGCAGGCATACTTAAGCTGTTTAAATATCAGGCCGACTTAAGAAAAAACTTAGATTTACTGGAAAAGTTTTTTATTTTTTAAACATCATCTAACGTCATATTATAAGTGTACAAAGTTTTGTTTTAACACAAGTTAAGATAAACGGGATAATAAAAAACAAGTAACAAACTCAAGCAAGAGTGCTAAAATGTTTTATTTACACAAGTTGAACATTTTTTCCATTTGTACACGATGAGCATTTAAACATTTTCCGATCAAAATCAGTGTTTTTTACTTTCTCACATCCGCGGTGGAACCACTTCTTGCAAATGTCGCAAGAAATCATCTCTTCCGCTTTCTCTGTATGATCTTCATCGTACGGAAGCCTGCATGTGCAGAATAAATCAAAACTTGAAGAAGATGGGGGAAGTTTTGTTGAAGAATATGATGTTTCGAGAGGGGCAAATTTTTCAGTCAGGAATGCTTGCCGTATTTTAAAGCGTAGAGAATGTTGATCGTACAAGCAACACGCGGGGTCTCTTCCAGCAGCTAACGTTGCAGCAAAAGCAATCGCGAATGGACCGCAATCGTTGCAACCACTTTGCTGCTGTACTTTTTGTTTTTTCACAAACAGCTTCATTCCCGAATTAAAAAACTTGCTGACGAAAGCTATTTTCATTGCTAATTTAAAAAAAATTTTATTGCTTGCCCTGGGGCTGTGCTATACATTGTTGGATGGGGTCTAAACAAGTAAATTAAAAACGAATTTTTAAAACCAATGCTCTTATATGTAATTAAAACACAAATTTTGCAATCAATTTTTTTTTATATTACTCTTTTATTTTATGTTAAAGTCGAAATATCTTAATTATATCAAACTATCGAAATTAATTAAAATTATCTAAATTAATTGACTTATTGTAAAACTAATAATTGAATATTGCATTGTCTTCTATTTTAAGCATGTATGCAAAATTTGAAAAAATCTATCATCAGGAAGTGACTCAAAAATTGATTGCAAGATTTGAAACAGACAGAGAAACAAACAGACAGACAGAGAAACAGAAACGACGAGTTAATAAAAGCATTGGTAATAATAATAAAAATATCATCAAAAAGCATTGAATTTAAATATCTCAACTATTTTCATGAAAATTTCGTACACGCTTGAGAATCGCGGTCAGTGAGTGTGGTTCGTGTTAACTTGGTAAAATAGTCTGCCAGTCGGTTAGCGTTTTGTGGTCAAGAAAACCCTCAAGAAAACCCTCAAGAAACCCCTCGATAAAATCCTCAAGAAAATTAACTAAATTAATTGACTTATTGTAAAACTAATAATTGAATATTGCATTGTCTTCTATCTTGAGCATGTATGCAAAATTTGAAAAAAATCTATCATCAGGAAGTGACTCAAAAATTGATTGCAAGATTTGAAACAGACAGAGAAACAGACAGAGAAACAGACAGAGAAACAGAGCCGACGAGTTAATAAAAGCATTGGTAAAAATGAAATCGAATGGTATATTTGGATTGTCTTCGGTTCAACAAATAAAAAGTTATAAGCGAAAAACGACGATTTTTCGCCGAAAATTGCATAAAATCAATCTTGGCTCTTCTTTGAGAAAATCGAATTTGTTTTAAACTGCTGCCCTGGGTATATCCGAGACGCTTGTTTTTATACATATACTAGCAGTGCCCGTAGCGGCTTCGCTCGCATGAAATTAGAGAGTTTGAACAGTGCATCCATAGTAGAGATCAATTGTTTAGGTCTCGGTTAGGCCCGTCGACAACTTAGCCCAGCCCGTTTTAAAAACCCGAACTCCTGGCCCGGCACAGACCGTCTGAATTAGGCCCGGCCCCTTTTTACAGGCCTAGAAATTCTATATACTTGATGAAAAACTTCGGCATAGGTGTCGGCTCGGCCCGTCGACAACTTGGCCAAGCCCGTTTCAAAACCAAAACTCCTGGCCCGGCACGGCCCGTCTAATTTGGGCCCGGCCCGTTTTTACAGGCCTAGAAATTCTATATACATGAGGAAAAACTTCGGCCCGTCCCACCTTGACTTCAGGTTTGGCCCGGCACGTCTGAAGACCCTATATATTACTAAAATGTCTATATGCTTAGTGAAAAAGTCAGTCGGTCTGACAATAAAAGTTTAATGGAAAAGTTTTTGGCTAATTGTAGTCTCGAACAGAGAGTTTTGTGCCGAAAGGTCGAGAATTTGGCTCGAAAAGTTGTTTCTGCCAAATGGCGTGTTGTGTTTCTTGGAGCGTGTCTCAAAGATTAATTGATTCCAGTTTATTCGCAACAAATATATATATATATCTTTGAGACACGCTCCAAGAAACACAACTCACCGAATTAAACCAACAAAAAAAATCGTTGGCCGAATTTCGCATTTTCTCTACAAAATTTGACCAAATTCAATATAGCCGAATTATCTATCACTAATACTCTTGAGTGAAAACAAAATGAACAGAATTTCAAAAAAAAAACAAAACAAAAACAACAGCTCACATCCAAACATTTGGCCGATATTGTATAGACCCGGTAAAAACGAATTGGTTTTACTATGCATAGTTTCTCTGTATAACCAATGACAAAAGGGATCACGTCCCAGCACTGCTGGTAAAACCTAGATTTGTTTTACGTTTATTACTTTTTGGGGACTTGCTTCTTGGTAAGACGGTACTGGGCTTAATAGGTGTCGATACAATCATGATAACTATAAAAAATTGAACAAATTATAATCGACTTGTTTTAATGCAAACTCAACTGATTCAAAATGGATAAAAGTTTTGAATAACTGCAGTATAAAAATATTTCATACTGGGATACAAAGGTATTCATAATAATAAAGATCGTTTTGCAGCGACTGCAGCTCCAATAGCAAGTATTTCTTCTGGATCAAATTTTTGGCTCGATTCTCGTCCAAATATTTCTTCAACCATATTTTTGACCTTTGGAAAAAGAAAAGCTTAGTACCACATAATAATTTTTCTTTATTTCCAGTAATATGGAAAATAAGCTAATAATGAAATTTGGCCTTATTATGATGCAGTTTCCCTGAAGCAATCATTAAAAATACTTGACTCACCTTTGGCATCTTCGTTATTCCACCAACTAACAAAACTTCATCAATGTCCTTTTTGGTTATTTTGGCCGATTTAGTGGCCATTTCTATGCTCTTTTCACAGAAAGGGATTGTTCTTTTAAGCAGACCATCAACAAGGTTTTCAAATTCTTTTCTTGACAGCTCCATTTCAAAATCAACAGACAGTTTAGGAATGTCTATTTTTATTTTATTATTCTTAGATAATTGATTTTTTGCATCAACTGCAGCTTTCCAGATTTCATTTCGTTTATACATATATTCGTAGTCATTTCTTAAGTCAATGTCAGTCTGTTAAAATGAAAAAATTTAATATAATTTATATTTTAAGTTATTTAACAAACTGTTTGTGATGAAATATAAACAATTCCTGGACATTATTTGTTCGTTTTTTTCTGATTTTCTGTATGTTTCTCGTTCGGGCTCATTTTATTATTTTATTATTTTTCATTTTTGCATAACCAACTATACCAAATTATCAATGAAGCTCTAAATGAAACAGAATAGGTTATGAAAATAGAAAACTGGACGATATTTCAAAATTTTAACTAATAACACTGATTTGTTTAGTATGAGTCATTCCCAAAACTGGATAAAAGCACAGCATTAAACATATGATGTAAAAAACCGTATTTTGATCTCGTGACAATTTTTTTCAATGCTGTGCTTATTTTTAAGGTCTAGTAAAATGAAAGTTAAAAACATTTATTTGCAAAAAACTCATTTTGATATATTTAAACTTAGTTTATTTTTTTAGATGTATGTTTTTAACTGTTCGTTTTTTTTATTTTCTGTATGTCTATCGTTCGTGCTCATTTTATTATTTGCACGTTATTAATCTTTTTTATTTTTGCGCCACCCACTATACCAAGTTGTCAATGAAGTTCCAAATGAAACACAATGGGTTATGAAAATAGATAGCTGGACTAACAGCACAGCATTGAACATATGGTGAAAAAGACCGTATTTTGAGCTAAAATTTGAAATGAAGGCTTGCCCTAACAATGCATAATTGTGTTAAAATTTTTAGAAAATTAAACTTTGTTCTTTTATTTTAATACATAAAATGTCAAGCAACAATAAACCAACCTCTTTTCTTATTGTTTGCTTTATGTGGTTAAATAGAAGCTCATCAAAAAGTTTTCCATTAAGCATTAGGTCACCAGTTGAATAAGTCTCCATAATCCCATTTTTTGATTTGATAATGGAAACCTCAAATTTTCCTCCACCAAAATCATAAACAGCAGTCCTATAAAAAAATAAAAAAGCTATATATCATTGTAGCTAGTTAATAAAAAAAACACAGATTATAAACTAACACTTTATCTTCGGAAGAAGATTTGTGTGAATCCATCGCAAGTACAGCAGCAATCGGTTCTTTGATCACATCAATTCGTTCAAATCCAGCAAATTTGCCAGCTTTTTTGAGTTGCTATTTATTGGAAATACCGATTTCACATAAACAATTAATTGAATTAAGTTTTTTTAATTAAGGTAGATGGTTACTTTAAAATCACGACTGTGACTTGGAACAGTGACAACAGCATAATTAACTTTATGTTTAAGACTCTTTTCTGTTGGTGATTTTAATCAATATATAAGCTTTTATTTAATCATTTAATAACAAAAAACTAACCAGCTATAATTTTCATTTCTTTTAAAAGATGTGTTGCAATCTCATATGGATGATAAATTTGAGTTTCTGAACAATGGTCTTCGATTTCGACAATTGGCATTTCATTTTTTCCTCTTATAAAGTCATAAGGTAAAGTTTCCCTTTTTGTTTAAAAATTATGTAAAATTATTCTACATAATTAAATTGTCTCATAATCATAGTGAATAAAAAACTCACTTATGTGCCTGGAAGTCAATATCACTATATTTACGAAACAGTAATTTCTTTAAATCGTATATATGGTTTGTATACCCATGAAGTTCTTCTTTATGACCGACATCAACCTCGAAATCACATTCTTCATCCGCTACGATCACAGTTGAAGCAGTCATCTTACAACCTCGTTCATTTTCTAAAACTTGATGAACTTTACCATCACTATTAGCTACACAAGTTTTTGTTGTTCCGAGATCAATTCCAACACCAGATCTAAAATAGCAATCAAACTTGTCATCTTAAATTAGTTTTATATTAGTGAAATAATAAAAACATACCTGGGGGAATTACAATCCGTATAGATTAAACCGATAGGTTCGTCCTAATAAAAAAAATAAAATATAACTTTAGTAATTGTTTAATTATAAATCCTCTATCATTTTTTATGTCATTTTTTATAATATACGGTTTCTTTCAATTGTAAAATTTAAGTTTTAAATTGCACAAATAACAATCAATTCCCATGCCGCTTTATAAATAAATAAAACTAGGGATGTCACAGGTACCCGAACCCGAGTTTGGTACTACCCGGTCTTTTTGTGATACCCGAACCCGAAAGTGTGAAAACTTGATACCCGAACACGAAAATGAGAAAACTAGCAACACAAACAGAGTTTTCATAACTTTTCTAGTTTATTGAAAATGAAATAGTATTAGGAACCGATTTATTCAAATTTTGTTGACGTAACATATAATACTAATCGCATTTGCGTAACAAATAACACAAATACGTCATTTTATTAGTGATGTGTAAGCTAGACCACTAATCCGTTTGATTATCAGACCGGACCGAGCCGCGAACGAACTAAAATAAATAAGCCTCCTTCGGTCGAAGAAATCGCGGATAGCCATGATATTTTACTTCATTCATATACTCAAAGTTTTTCTGATATAACAAAGACACTTTGTTATAAAGATAATCTTGCATAATCCTAAACTTTAACTGGCAAAGTCTATAAATGATCTATGCGCCACAGTTATTTTATTGGCAAATGTGTAAGCTAGGACACTAATCCGCCTGAGCGGACCGAGCCGCGAAAAAAATTATTAAATTACAATAATTTAAGAGGTAATGTATTATACTAATCGCAAGCCATGCAAGTTTTATATTATCACCTTTACATAACAAATAACACAAATAGGTCATTTTATTGGTGAGTGTGTAACCTAGACCACTAATCCGCCTGATTATCTGGCCGGACCGAGCCACGAACAAACTAAAATAATTAAGCCTCCTTCGGTCAAAGATATCACATTATTTGGAAAGCTAAAAAAATAACCTGTTAGAGTTTATTCAATACGTGTAATGTCCAATGGACTTGGATGAATTGATCGCTCTTGTTTGTATATGTATATACACTAGGTAAATTTAAAATCAATAAATAGCAAAAAATGATATAATTTCAATAAAATTGTTATTATTACTTGATAATGAATAATGATCATTTTGAAATAAATATTCGCTTTTTCAGATAACCCGATGTGAAATTTTAATAGTCAAAAGCAAAACTAATAGTCAAAAGCAAAACTATTAGTCAAAAGCAAAACTATTTCAGCACTGCAAGAATAATCTATAAGAATGTAGAGACACCACACTTTTATATAATCGATTGTGTAGGCCACATTCTGTTACATAAACAACGAGCATAATATTAGCATAGACAATAAATAGTTCGACGAAAATATGGTGTCTACCTGATTTGCCGACCTCCGAGTTGCCGTATCGAATTGCCGACCGATGTTTTTTAAGATCGTACCGAGTTGCCGACCTCGTCAAAAAATTTTCTATTTTATTTTCATTTTTAGCTAATAGAATCGTTCAAAAATAACGAATCATTTAAATAATCCAACTGAGACTAAAAAGAATCGTTCAATCTTATTTGGTTCATTTACATAATTAGCGTGGAGGCGGAGCTCAAAGAACTTGCCAGCCAATGTCAAAGAGCCTCAACTTTAAAAGTAAATTAAAAAGCAGCTCTACTTTATTCTACTAACATAATAAAGTTAAATATGCAAATAATGGATAAATAAATAAACGTAACTATTGCAGCTCTACTTTATTCTACTAACATAATAGAGTTAAATATGCAAACCAGTAAGAATCATTTTTATTGTTAAGAAATTTTTTTTTAATTAATATTAAAAATAATTATTGTTAAAAAAATTTAATGAAGAATAAAAATATTATTTTTTATTTATATTGACACTGTACTGAACAGTACGCAACAGTCTGTATGTATCAATTTTACCAGCCACATGCTGGGAGTGTGCCTTTGAAATTTTATATATATATATATATATATATATATGTATTTTATTCTATTTCCTAATTTTATATATATATATATAGCAAATTGTTCATTCTTATTTAGTTTATTAACTTAATTGACATGGAGGCAGAGCTTACCGAACTTGCCAGCCAATGTCAAAGAGCCTCAAGTTTAGTTTATTTACGTTAACTCATTCTTTTAACAAAAATATTATTGCTGTAGTATAAATGAATTGTATTATTATTATTGTTTATATACAAAATAACAAAGAGTTGTTTTTATTTTCTTGGTGGTCGGCAACTCGGTACACTTTGATAAAACGCTGGTCGGCAATTCAGACGTTATTGGCGAAAACCGATGGTCGGCAACTCGGAGGTCGGCAATTCGGTACGGCACCGAAAATATAAATATTGTCCAATCAATCCAAATATTTGATAGAATGCATTGTTCGGAGATATGTTTAAATTTTTAAGTCTCTAGCTCATTGGAAAGTTAGTTTAAAATCGATTGCAAAATTTTACGACAGACAGACAGAGAAGTCAAGTTATGTAAAAGTGTGTAAATCGTACTTACAAACCTCCACCCGAACCCAAAAGTTAATTCTAAAACCCGAACCTGGAATTTTGAAAGTCGAAAACTCGAACTCAAACCCGATCTTTAAAAAATTAAAAACCCGAAAAAGTCGTACCCGTGACATCCCTATTATTTATTATACTTTTGATAACAATAAGATTTAGATAATTGATATGCTCTAATATTTCGACAACACATCGCATGTTATACAGTTCTGAAAATAAGTTTGATTTCGGTTTATCCGATATCGCTATTCATGCCGGCCAAAAATACCGGTACCGGCTAAACCGGGAAAACACATCTCGGTTAACAAATTAAAATTCAAAAAACATTTTTAACAAATACAAAACTAACTTTTGAGTCGTACTCTTTAGACCAGCTGATTGATCGATTCAAAGACCATGCCTGTTTCCTCAGAAGGAAAGACAATTTAGTACGGCACAACATAACTAGACTTCGAGAAAGACTGATGATGTTCCGAGTTCCGTTTCAAATTGATATCAAGCATTTATAACTGCAAATGACCATCGATATATTAATTAAAATAACATAACCAATTAATAAAATAAGCATTTAAAAAATATTTTTTATATTAAAAAGATTATATTTTTAAATAAATATTTTCACACTTATACAATTACTGATAAAAATGAAAAACAAATTTAAAAATTTAAACTTAACTATTATAATTTCTTAAAATACATGTATCAGATATACCATAATACCATAATTGTAATAAAAAATTAAGGTAAAAAATTTAAAAGAAAATTATCTATACAAAAGTTGTTTATATTTAAATTTAAAAAGACATCGCAGAAACTGAACAAGTAAAAATAAAAAATAAATTAAAAAAAAGTTTTTATTTGCCTCTTTATCTGAGTCATGGACTCCTAAATATAGCTTTTATTTAGGAGTCCATGTCTGAGTCAACGAACTAAAATTTATGAATCTCTTGTTAAATCATCGTTTCTTAAATCAGTGTCTTCTTTTTTTGTCAAGTTATTTTTGACGTATTTCTCCATTGGAGTTTCGTCCGTTTGTAAATCCTCGGTTGCTTCATCCGAGTCAGATTCGTCACTAAAATCTGACCCTGAATATTCGGTGCCGTCGTCTGTTATGGAGGCTTCCGTTTCAGAACCGTCGCTGTATGGGTAAAAGCCATTGCTGTTATTGCCATTATTATAATCATCATCGTCACTTTCATCGTTTTGCATTTCGTTTTCAACATTTTTTTCATCTTCTTTAGATTTGTTGTCTACGTCCAAACCGACTGTATAATTGTCACCATCTTTGCCAGGCTCGTCATCACCATCTTTGCCAGGCTCGTCATCACCATCTTTGCATGGTTCATCTTGAACATCTTTGCAAAGTTCCTTATCATGACCGTCTTTGGCAGGCTCATCATCATGACCCACCTGACCTGTGCAGTCTGTACGGCCGTCATCCGTCACATGCTCTGAGACACAGCTGGTGGACTCTAGTTCAAATTGGGTTTCGCCGCAGCAACCCACATCACCAGCAACCCGCTGGTCCAGAACCGTGTCCACCACTGCCTCAGTCAACCCTGCGACCAAACTCTCAACAGTTGTACCGGCTGCTGCTTCTTTGTTTTCTTGGCCAAGAATCATTCCTTCTCCTGTCTTCCCCTGTGCTGCCATGTTTTCTCTCGCTTGTTGTCTTTCTTCTTCCAGCAATTTGTTTTTCAATTTTCTCCGCCTAACCACAGCTTCCTCGTCAATATCGAACAATTATTCATCGTCGTCAGGCTCATAGCCTTCATTCACTAACGCGGCTAAGAGGCGTTCCATAAGTTCGTCCTTTTTACCTGTATTGCTCAGGCCACGTTTCTCCAGCTCGTCTTTCATTTCACTTGCCCAAAGCTCATCCAATGATTTCAAAACCATTCTTGTATTCCAATTTTGACACCAATGTTACGATATCACCGAATCGTATACCGGGCTCAATAGAATGGTTTTGCAGTTTTATTGGAAATAATAAATAAAGCTTTGTTACAGCTATTTATACCTTTTGATCTATTAATAATGTCCATAATAGTTATCCCAAGTCCTTTAACGTCTATCAATGGGAAACTTATCCTAAAGTCAGCGATTTTACATTAATATATATATAATTAAAATTATTATTTTTGAAAGTCTTACCCTACTAATCCGCTCCTTTTGGTATAAAAACACTGTGTAAAAATGTTGAGAAAAATATCTTATATTTAGGGGTAGCTCAAGTACCTCAAAAATTATGAAAATTTGAAAAATTACGAGTATATCGTAATTTATTGTCAAAAAAGCAGTAATAATTTATGAAAACATTAATAATTAATATTTTTTCAATGTTTATTATTAGGTTTCTGACAAGAGTTTATAGACAGTTTTGAAAGAGTCTGTTTTCTGCTATCAAGGTACATTTTGCTAGGGTCCTCCACAACTTGCAGTAGAAATTGCATCTGCGATTCATCATGTGTTGAAATTCCACTGTACTCCCGAATGAGTGCCACTCTACGCCCAGTGTGATCATTAACAACTTTTAAGTTCTCCACTATTTCGGCAGCCTTCTTGTAGTCGTCTCTGTTTTCCCACAAGTCCGAATCAACCGCAAGAACTCCATCTGCGAGTTCCATGATGCGAAACAATGTCATTGACTTTTCTGTGACGAAATCTTCTAAATTCTTTTCCTTGAATGAATCAAGAGCAACAGTGATTTGCATGGAATGATTCTGATCTAGGTCTTTTTTATTCTGCATGGCACTTACCATCAGCCTCTTGATTGAGGAACTGACCCAAATGTTGAAGAAAGCCTGGGACAAGAACCACAAGTGATTGGAAAATTTGCGTGATGTTGACTTTGAGATGGCTGAATGGATTGATGAATATTTAAGTAGTGACTTAAGCAGCAGAAGGTCATTGTGAGAAGCACCCAATGCTTCCTGTGCAGAGACCCAGGCTTTCAGGTAGACACGTACTGTGAACACACACACTTAACGTAATTCTTTCAGTTCTGCGTGAGTCAGTTGGAATTGAGCCTCGAACATCCAGATCTTTAAACTATAAATAATTTTGGACATCCAGCGAGAAAGACAATCAAAAATTCCAGAAATTCTTTATAATCATCTCTCAGCTGACTCTGTTCAAGATGCTTGTTAGCATAATCTATGGTGGCATGCTTAATGTCACCCACTAGACTTGCCACGTCATCAGCTGCAATTCCTGGTTTATACTCAGCTGTATCAATGCATAGATCGATAATGATTAATAGATCTAGTATTATAAAAATGAACCGAAGATGTCATTGAAAAATAATTTAGTAAGGTATGAGGAAGTAAGTTATTATGATATCTATACATAAATAAAAGTGATTGATAAATGCAAATCTGATCAATTGTTAAAATATTGGTAGCAGTAGGTTCCACCGGGGAAGAGAAGGGATGACAAAATATAATTTTTAAAACTCGATTTTGAAGAATAGCCAGAGATGAAGTTCGACATTTATAATTAGTACACCATATGAAGTTACAATATATTAGGTATGGATAAATCAGTGAATAATACAACAGCAAAAGAATTTTAGAGGGGACGAACCATGAGATTTTGTAAAGTACACCAATATTCTTTGAAATTTTTATAGAAATGTATCGTATGTGATCATTCCAAGTAATATGTTGATCAATGTACAAGCCCAAGAATTTTGTATAGGATACATTAGTTATTTCATTATCCCGAATGCACAGTCTTATGCTGCCAATGTCAATCCTCTTTTGCGGATTGTGAAATATAATAAAACATGTTTTATCCATATTCAGAGAAAGTCTATTTTTACCAATGCTTTTATTAACTCGTCGTCTCTGTTTCTCTGTCTGTCTGTTTCTCTGTCTGTCTGTTTCTCTGTCTGTCTGTTTCTCTGTCTGTCTGTTTCTCTGTCTGTTTCAAATCTTGCAATCAATTTTTGAGTCAATTCCTGATGATAGATTTTTTTCAAATTTTGCATACATGCTCAAAATAGAAGACAATGCAATATTCAATTATTAGTTTTACAATAAGTCAATTAATTTAGTTAATTTTCGTGAGGGTTTTATCGAGCGGTTTCTTGAGGGTTTTCTTGAGGGTTTTCTTGACCACAAAACGCTAACCGACTGGCAGACTATTTTACCAAGTTAACACAAACCACACTCACTGACCGCGATTCTCAAGCGTGTACGAAATTTTCATGAAAATAGTTGAGATATTTAAATTCGATGCTTTTTGATATTTTTATTATTATTACCAATGCTTTTATTAACTCGTCGTCTCTGTTTCTCTGTCTGTCTGTTTCTCTGTCTGTCTGTTTCTCTGTCTGTTTCAAATCTTGCAATCAATTTTTGAGTCAATTCCTGATGATAGATTTTTTTCAAATTTTGCATACATGCTCAAAATAGAAGACAATGCAATATTCAATTATTAGTTTTACAATAAGTCAATTAATTTGGTTAATTTTCGTGAGGGTTTTATCGAGGGGTTTCTTGAGGGTTTTCTTGAGGGTTTTCTTGAGGGTTTTCTTGAGGGTTTTCTTGACCACAAAACGCTAACCGACTGGCAGACTATTTTACCAAGTTAACACGAACCACACTCACTGACCGCGATTCTCAAGCGTGTACGAAATTTTCATGAAAATAGTTGAGATATTTAAATTCGATGCTTTTTGATGATATTTTTATTATTATTACCAATGCTTTTATTAACTCGTCGTCTCTGTTTCTCTGTCTATCTGTTTGTTTCTCTGTCTGTCTGTTTGTTTCTCTGTCTGTTTCAAATCTTGCAATCAATTTTTGAGTCACTTCCTGATGATAGATTTTTTTCAAATTTTGCATACATGCTCAAAATAGAAGACAATGCAATATTCAATTATTAGTTTTACAATAAGTCAATTAATTTAGTTAATTTTAATTAATTTCGATATTTCGATATAATTAAGATATTTCGACTTTAATATAAAATAAAAGAGTAATATAAGAAAAAATTGATTGCAAAATTTGTGTTTTAATTACATAAAAGAGCATTGGTTTTAAAAATTCGTTTTTAATTTACTTGTTTATAAACCAATCAGAGATGCACATTAATTCTCTGTTTATGATATCAATTAGGGATGCAAGTGAATAGTCAGAAGCTAAGACATTAGTATCATCGGCATACAAGGTAAATTCGAAAAACGCTGAAGACGAAACAATGTCATTAATATAAATAAGAAATAACAAAAGGCCTAAAATTGAACCTTGAGGAACCCCACAAGAAATATATTTTTCCGATGAGCTAAAACCATTGTAAGTAACAAACTGTTTTCTATTACATAATTAATATTCAAACCATCTTAAACATGCACCACCCACACCATAACAGCTGAGCTTAGTAAGTAAGATGACATGATCAACAGTATCAAATGCCTTTGACAAATCAAAAAAGAGACCAATAGAATACATGCCACAATCCAAATCTTTAAGTATTCTGTTATGAAAGTTAGTAATTGCCATATATGTAGAGTAACCTTTGCGAAAACCATATTGACAATCGTTTAGAATACCATGAGAATTAAAATCTATATATATAAAAGGCAACGTCTGTTCATTAATAACTAGTTCATTAATCTCAAGCCAGCCTATCAATATGCTGCTGTATCGTTCAATTTATAATTGCATCATTTGCTAAATAAAAGTGGTACTCTTCGATTGTTCCAAATTGATGATCTCAGAAAACTCTCGGAAAATTCATTAAGTTAATGCTTTGAAGGTTTTTAATATTATTATTACTTCATGTTTTATTTCAATCTGTGTTTTATATCACATTTTTCAAAGCCACGGGCCAACATTTATTAACATGCCACATGTAGCGTTATATGCTTTCTGTAGACATGACACTTAAAAACTATAAACAACTCAAAAACTAAGACTAGCGATTTTTCGAAAAGCAGCTGTTGAACAGTGTGTGCAATCTTACAAGTATTTATAATTTGTTGAGATATATGAGCAGATTTTAACATTATTGCAGCGTTAACTAATAATTTTTTTTTTCAGCTTCAGTCAATCATAATAAGCCTTTGCAGAAGATCACACTTGGAGAGTGGAACCAATACATTAAAGAACACTAATTAAAATTGAGGAAGTTCAGACGTAACTAAACGAGCAAACCAAACAACAAAGTGTTAATGAGAGAACAGATCAATTTTGATGACTGTGCACAGCATTCCGCTACAGCCCATCTAAGCCACATTGGGAAGGCTCTAAAATTTAATGGAGGAACGGAAGAGCGAAAAGAAGAGCAAGCTGTGGCGGTAAAGCGTAAAAGCAACCGGGATCGGGAAAAGTAAAAGAGACCGGGGCCGGAAAAGCGACCGTGAGCAGAAATGCGACCTGGAACGGGAAAGCAAGCGGTTAAGGAAACGGAAGCCAGAGAGAAAAACGATAAAAAACCTTTAAAATCTCCGGGCAACGCCGGGTAACCAGCTAGTAATCATATAAACGCTGGAATACAATCTTTTCAAACAGTTTTGAGAAATATGAAAGTATTGAAATTGGCCTATAGTTATTGAATAAGGATTTATCACCACCCTTAAATATAAGAACAACCTTAGCAATTTTTAGACTATCAGGAAAATAACCAGTAGACAATGAACAGTTAATC
Source organism: Erpobdella octoculata (assembly GCA_963978895.1). NCBI lineage: Eukaryota > Metazoa > Annelida > Clitellata > Hirudinida > Erpobdellidae > Erpobdella > Erpobdella octoculata. Next base: position 47,105,532 of record OZ022238.1, on the reverse strand, counting down.
AAGTCAGATAATATAATAGAAATGGAAGCAATAGATAAAAATCCTAGGTAAGGAGAGATGTTGTCAATTCCAAAACCACCAGAACATTTGATTGACTTTGAAACCATGATCAATTCAAGAGATGTCACCTCTTTAAATAACAACAGAGACGCTAAAGGAAGAATTATATTTTCAAATGAAGCTTCTTTCTCAGGTATGGAAGAAGAGAGACGAGCTCCTATGTTTACAAAATATTCATTGAAGCCATCAGCAATCATCGAAGGATCATCAGTCATAATGCCATCAACAGCAAATGAAGAGGAAGCAGAAGAATGACGATCTTTGTTAATTATGGAATTGATCGTAGACCAAATTTTCTTAGAGTCACCAAGGCAAGAAGAAAATTTAGTCGAATAGAAATTCCTAATTGCATCATTCTTTTTTCGCTTAAAGTCGTTTCTAAAATGGACAAATTCCCTTCTGACTTCTTCTGAAGGTTTCCTATAAAGCATGGATTTTTTTTTCAACCATCTTTAACAAGGTCGCTGACATCCAATCTTTCTTGAATCTTCTTTTCAAGCTGGTAATTTCAAAATATGGGAAAGCTGCATAGGCTATTCTAAGGAATATTTAATAATACACAGTTTTTGTGTGTAACCCCACAACGTGGACGAAGTGAGCAAAGCGAGCCAACCACGATTAAGGAGTCTGGGGGAGCAGCTGCTACACTTATTGGTAGCATTTGGGTGTAAATGTAGCCCATATTTGGATACTTGAAAACTTGAACCACTATTTTCCATCTCCAACAAAAATTTAAAAAATATCAAATTATAGCTAATATATCAAAACAATTATGTTGCACTTTGTTGTTTTGCTTAAATTGGGCTTATTATAATTTTTTACAGGAAACTTTTCATTATAAAAATGCTAAAATTATATTACTGAATACTAATTCTTTTGCCAGACTGAGTAGATTAGTAGTCTATAATAGTATATACACAGGGGTTACCCCTGACCCTAGAATCCGCTATATTAACATTTAACAACATTTTTACTTAGTACCTAAATTGTATTAAATTGACATGTACTGATCGTATTGAAATGTATTTTATAATTTGAAAAGTACCATTAAATTCAAAGTGTCAAATTCAATGAACAGAGTGCTTAAAAACCAATTTTCTCAGAATCCTTTTGTTTTGGCTTTTTCAGTTTGTAAGCTTCTGCTGATTTTGCCTCTGTGAACAATGACGAGAACCATTTCTGCTGTTTGTGTTTTTTTTGGTTCAACATTACGTCTATCTTTTCTCCAGTTTGGAATACTAATCTCAGTAATCTCCAATGTGGCTTTTATTAAGTACCTAATGACAATTCAACACTGACTGCAACTGAATGACTTTTCTCCAGTTTGGAATACAAATCTCCAATGTGGCATTTATTAAGTACCTAAGTACAATTTAATACTGAATGCAACTCAATGCTCTTTTCCAGTGTGGATTACAGATTACAGTGTGGACATTTGGCAATTAAGAGCAGTTCAACACTAACTGCATCTGATTGACTACCCCCAGTGTGGATTACATCATTACAATGTGAAAGTTACTTCCTAAGGAAAAACATTATTCTACAATTTCATACTTTAATAGGAGAAAAAGTTGAAAAACTCTTTTCTATTATCTAATGATTAATTTTTTCATATTGATAAATGATGATTGACGAATCCTTTGCCTTTGACGATGCAGTGCAGACGAATGCGTGGGTTCATGACCCACGAGAAGTCGAAAAACAAAAAGTGAATTTAAGTAAATAGGTACTATATAGATCTATTTTTAGAATACCGTTATTTGAATACAATACAAGACAAGTTGTATTGTATTGCTATATAAATTGATGTTTTTCGTACTAATTAATAATTATTATTGGGTTTAAAATATTAAAAATGCAATAGAAAATTACCAATATTAAAATATAACATATTTAATAATACACAATTTCAAATTTAAAAATGCATAATTTTTTTAAAGATACACACTTTGTGTATTAATACACAGTTAAAATAGCCTATGGAAAGCTGAATCAAAAACTCTATTATAACTGTCCAGGAACATTGAATACGCTAGATTCACATTGTTCTCCATACATGCGCTGCGTACATTGGTCCATTCAACACTTTTTAGACCATTCAGAAACTTATTAATGGTAACTTCATTATTCATTCTTTTCACACATTTTGATCGAGAATTCTTAATTTTTTTTAGTTTAGGAAGAGAAAAAATTATAGGAAGGTGGTCCGAGAAATAATAACTAATAATCCATCAAGGAATGATTCGTAAAAATGTTGTCAATTAAAGTTGAAGAACTGGCAGTTACTCTAGTAGATGAGAAGATTGTAGGGTAGAGATAATAAGAGTACATAGTATTGTAAAACAGACGACTTTGAGAACCACTGGTAGAATTCAAATAATCGAAGTTGAAATCACCAAAAACAAATAAATAATTATTATGAGCAGTGATTTCCGACATGAGATCAGCAAATTCACTAATAAATGATTTAATATCACCAGATGGTGGAGGATATACAACACATAAAAGATAAGTTTTGTTAAAGAAAACTTGGCCTTAATGTATACAGATCTCTGGAATCTGTGTTTCGCACTGTCTCGGTGAATTGAATTTTTGTTAAGAGCAAGTTTATCAGGGTTCTGACCCAAACTTTTAGTAGTTTCTGCTAGAACAAAAACGGTCTTGCGCCAGACACTTTTGTTTGATCTAGAACTGCTACGAGTTGCTGAGTAACGACAGTTTTTCGACCTCTTTTTCTTTTTGGTGTCTGAAAAGTGATGCGAACTTTATATTTTTATTTATTGAAGTTATCTGGTATTAGTACAATGCGAGCACAAAATGACCGCAGCTTTTGAGTATTAAAAACTTCACCATCATTGAGCTACCCCTAAATAGTGTTCAATTGTGCTCATAGTTTGCCAGATTTTTTTTATATATAGGAACCAAATTAGAGGGTAAGAGAATAATATTTTGAAAGTTCAAAAAAAATCACCCTAATATATATATATATATATATATATATATATATATATATATATATATATATATATATATATATATATATATATATATATATATATATATATATATATATATATATATATATATATATATATATATATATATATATATATATATATATATATATAAAACCAAATTAGAGGGTAGGAAAATAATATTTTAAAAGTTTGAAAATAAGCTCCATATATATATTTTTATTTTTCATTTTTCTTTTACAACGCCTTTTCCAAGACTTAAGTCTTGCCCGAAGGCGAGAAAGGGCATATGCAGAGGCAGCCATTTATAGGCGCCTACCCTTTTAGCAATGCGAGTGAACTCCTTGCTTAAGGGAGTTACGCTGGTAAACTGCGGTATAATACTGTAGAAATGGCAGCGATTGTTACTCGCTATGTTCCACTAATGACTGATGAACAAAGAATGATTTACGACCGCATTATACTGGCAGTTTTGGAATGACAAGGTGAATTCTTTTTTTCGGATGCACCAGGTGGAACTGGAACTCTAATTCTCGCCGAAATACAATCAAATAATGCTTGAGTTGAACTTTAGTGAAATCCATTACTTGTGCTACTTTTCTTTTCTTTGATTGACCTGAAGACACAAACAAAAGCAAAATATCTCTAATAAGAATAAACGTGCTAGACTAACAATTCTTCGATGTCAGATCACGAGAGACGCTAACTTAAAACTTATCGATATTTCTTTAATTCGTTTAATCTTAATCTTCGTCAATTGATCTAAACATAGACATAAAAGTCAAATATAACATAGTTTCTTAATAAAAATCTCAACAGGACAAACTTTCCCCATCGTCATATATGGATTAGCCACAAATACCAAAGTACTTCCTGTCTCGGATCAAAATTTGATCTTTTTTCTTGCTCTGCTCTTTTTCACAGGCTTGGAACTGGCTCACAAAAGCGAGGTGGAGCTTAACACACAGTAACATTTTTTAAAAGAGGTATTCTTTTACACCTATGGCTGTTACATGCTATTCATGCTAAACTCTAACCAAATTCTCAAAAGCGCTATAAAAACTGACGCATTGATTGATTGCAATTAAATATACTACTCTTCTTTTCTTTATTTTTTTTAATCAAGATTAAATTATTTGCTCAAATTGTAGTTTTTAAAAATTGAAATTTTACTTATAAACGTTCGATATATTTGCTGTCTATATAGTGTTAACTGATTTGTCGATGGTCATTGTCAGTTATAAGCGGTTATATATAGGCTGACATTTACTAATAACTAGTTCCGTCTTGTCTATTGCGATCGTTTTGCGTCAAAGTTTCGTGATGCTCCGTAATACTAAACTCTGTTTCCTCTTAGGAAAACAGTCATGGTCTGTTACACGATCGATTGGCTCGTTTGCGAACAACAACTTATACGTTAGTTTTTATTTTAATAATAATTTATTCGAGCACGCTATTTTCAATCTCTATTTAATTTTCGTCGCGCAGGGACGTGCCATATATATATATATTTATATATATATATATATATATATATATATATATATATATATATATATAGAATAGGTATATCGGAGATGAGCAGGTTTTGAGTGAGTTGCCAAGATGGCCTCCGAGTTTTTTAGTTTCAATAAATCTTTGTTACTTGATTGATGTTTGTACATAGGCACTTTTTGGTCTGTAAAGTTTTTTGGTCATAAAATAAATTATTTCTATTTCCATGAAGTCTTATTAAAGTTTTTTTAGTAAATGTAAATTTTTACAATGTTAAACAAATGTAAACACATAAAATATAACCGTCATGATTTTAATATCAATTTCTTTAAAATCTGGACTGGTTTTTCGACAGGATGAATCTGTTAGTCAAATCTGTTCAGATTATCAATATAATGATATTGGAGAAGACATTGTCGGAATTGATTTTGGAACAACGAACACTCGTGTAGCTGTCAGTGACGAAGATGGTTATAAAGTCTTGACCGAAATTCCTTCAGTTTTGTATATAGAAGAAAATGATAAACAAATAGTTAGTAAATGGCGGGATGTATATGACATCAAGTATCACAGGAATAGTATACATGATATAAAGAGACTGCTGTCAAATGACATTGATGGTGATTTTCGGGAATACATCCAGGACTACATGTAAGATTTTTTTAAGATTATATAGCTAGGAAATATAGAAAAAATACAAATTTGTTTAACAAGTTAAACTTTTAATATTTTCAATAAAGGAAAACTGTTCCATTCAAAATAGAATATAGTCCAGGAGAAAAAGATCCTTTAATCAGTGTCCCAGTCACTGAAAAGCGTTATAAACCATATGAAGCTGTTGCACCTCTTTTGAACTATATGAAGAAATCAGCAGGTTTATTTTGTTGCTATTGTAGAATAATTGAAAATTTGTACTAAATTAAATTTGAACTAACAGAAAGGCATTTCAAAAAAGAAGTCTCTGATGCTGTTGTCACTGTTCCTCATACTTGTAATTTTTCTGAGGCCTTACCAATTGAGGTATCTAATATTTTATTTATAAAACTTTGTTTATAAAAGTTTTGATATAAATGTTATATCAAAATTTTAACCAGGGTTATTTAAAGAGGATCTACAAAAAAGCTGCAAACCTTGCTGGATTTAAACGAATTGATTTAGTCAAAGAACCAATTGCTGCTGTGCTTGCACTGGATTCATTGGATCCTCAAAAATCTACTTCTGGCGATAAACTGTTAGTTCTCATTTATTTACAAATTATAGTTTTTAGTAATTTGATAATTGCATTAATTAAAAAAATTTCTTTTGTTGTTTTAGGACTGCTGTTTATGATTTTGGCGGTGGAAAATTTCAGGTGTCCATAGTAAAATCTAAAAATGGGCATATTAGTTTTACATCACATTGTGCCCCATTGCTCAATGGATATCTTATCGACAACGTTCTCTTGAATTATTTAAACCAAAAATTCTTTGAAGAGGTAGGTACAATCTTCAACATCGTAATCGACAATTTTTATTTACTATCAATGAATAACAGGTATAAGCCACAACTTCCACAGTCTTTTTCAGCCTTTGTATCCACTGCGGGCCCTAATAAGTTGTCATTGATTATACGTCATAAAATTTGTATTATATCATTTATTATATATTTGCAGACTGGTATTGATCTCAAAAATAATGAAACAGCATTGTGGAAACTTAGAGGAGAAGCAGTTGAAGCAAAAATTAAGCTAACCACGGAGGCTAAAGTCAAAATTAACATTGATGATCTGGCTAAAACGTTCAATGGTAAATCGAAAGGTTTGGAGATGGAGCTGACAAGAAAAGAATTTGAAAACAGGATTGATGATTTGATCACGAGAACAATTCCTTTGTGTGAAGATTGCATTAAAGTATGCGCAGGCATTGAGAAAAAAGACATTGATGAAGTTTTGTTGGTTGGTGGAGTGACAAAAATGCCAAAGGTTAGTCAAGCTGTTATTAATAAATATGCAGAGCATTTGCGCTTCTAGAAATAAATGTAACCTTAAGGTTGATTTTTTTTTATTTGAACTATAATGTTATTTAAAATAACAGATATAGATATAGATATTATAGATAAATAGAAATTATATATATATATATATATATATATATATATATATATATATATATATATATATATATATATATATATAACATCATATACACTGACACTATGGAATGTGAACTATAGTTAAATAATCAGTTTTAATTTCCATTTCAAATAGGTCAAGGCTATGGTTGAAGAATTTTTTGGCAAAGCACCCAACAGTAAACTTGATCCAGAAGAAATACTTGCTATTGGAGCTGCTGTTGCTGCAAGAAGATCCAAACAATATTTTAAAAATTAATAATTTTCTATGATATGACATCAGTATTGGTTTTATATAAATACGTTTTATACAACAACCTTTTTGTATAATCACTTCTAATATATAATAACACTCGAACACGCTTATTGTTTACGGCATTAATCAATCCACACAATTAAAAATAGCGTTGTGCCGTTTGTGCTACAAGATTTCATCCATAAGTGACGTCATTGTTTATTTAATAAAAAATATTAAACACAACAATAGAGGGAACGGGCTCAGTTTAAACGTCATTTTTCTTGGTTTCACTGCATGAATATTGGAGAGTCATTGGGTCATATATAAATTAGATTTATAGCTTAATTATGTAGAGTGAAAATCACAACGCTGTTTTGAGATAAAACAAATATATTTTGTTGTAATCATTTTTCTTGGTTTCACTGCATGAATATTGGAGAGTCATTGGGTCAAGTGGCTCGGAATCATGAAAATTTCAATTAGCTTGAAAATGTTTTTAAAGTCACACAATATCTTGCCATTTTTTTTATCTAACCTTGATTATAATTATTTACTCTCAAAAATTGTCAGAAGTAGACATCCGATATCAAATGCAACATCAGAAATAAGCCGAATTAAAACCTATAATCACCCAAACTAGATTAAACCGTGTCATGTTGTTAACTGTACATAAAGAAAACAGACAATCTAAACTTGTTGGAAACTTGTAAATCTTTTTGTATGACAGAAGAAATAATTTGTTTGGTAAATGGTAGTTAATGTTGTTACTTTGGACTTTGGTAAAATGGTAATTACTTTTGACTTTGGTAAAATGGTAATTACCTAAACACTTGACTGCCATTCATTTTTTTACTTTTTATTTTAGAAAAACATTTGTTGTTTGTTTAAAATCAATTATTTCAGATATAGATGTATTTCATCATAAAGTTTATAATACTCGCCTACGGGGATTTAAAGACTCCAAAAAAATTTGTTGGCCCCCCACTTTCAAAACCATTCCGGCGCCCTTGATCCTGGATACCAAACCAAAATCAAATATATTTTGACAAAAAAAACATTAAATTTCAACTCACCTGTTTCAACCGAAGTTTTTCAGTTTCGATATCATGTTGATTACTTTTTTCACTCGACTTACTTAAAAGTTTGGTCGTCTCTACAGTTACAGTGAAACACCGCTGAACTTTGACAGACGATATCTCGGTAACTAACATTTGCAGAAAAATAATTTTAAATTTTTACTATTTAACTAGGGTGTTATAATAAGTGTGCAAAATTTCGTTTTGACACAAGTTGTTTTAATATCTGGCCGACTCAGGAGAAAATGTACGAGTTTGGTCGTTTCCATAGTGAAACACCGCTGAACTTTGACAGACGATATCTCGGTAACTGAGATTTACAAGATTCTTTAGGGGAAATGCCAAAAGCCCGAATTTTGACATTTGCCCGAATCGGGCTAGCCAGTCGGGCAAATAGCGTACGAAATCGGGCAAATGGCGTACGAAGTCGGGCAAATGCCGTAAGAAGTCAGGCAAACGGCGTACGAAGTCGGGCATATGGCGTACGAAGTCGGGCATATGGCGTAGGAAGTCGGGCATATGGCGTAGGAAGTCGGGCATATGGCGTACGAAGTCGGCATATGGCGTACGAAGTCGGGCAAACGGCGTACGAAGTCGGGCATATGGCGTACGAAGTCGGGCAAATGACCTTCAAAGGTCACGCTAAATAAGTTAGGCGAACAAAACCGCCGTAGTCACACACAACGTCTAGAAGCCGGCGACATTAACGTTAAAGCAACAATGCATCAGTCCACTATAAGCAGAGCTGGCGAACCACACAATGGTGTCTCAGATTTGACCCTCTAATTAAAATGGCATTTGGTTTTGTCGCTAGAGTAACCAAAAACTAAACATTGAATAAAGTTTTCAATAGTTATAGGTAAAAAATTACAAAAAACCTTTTAAGTCAAAACAATAATATCAGTGTGTAGAGTATGGACATCAATCTCATTTAGTTCATAGGCATCCATAGCTCCCACACCTTTTCGTCTGTTTTTTTCGCTAGACTCTAGCGACTAAAGTAACAAAATATATATATTGAATCAATTTTTTAATATTTATTGCTAACAATTTTTTAGGTTAACACATTAGCAACTTCGGTGTGTAGAGTATCGACATTAATCTGGTTGAGTTCATAGGCTATCCATCAATCCCTCACCTTTTCGTCTTTTTCTAAAAAAATTGTTTTTTGTTGCCTCAGCAGCTAACCAATTTTTAGGCAATCGGCTTCTATTGCGATATATTGAGCCTTCTGGTGAAGAAGACTAACAATTTCGTAAAAGGATTTTGGCCCATCGGAGTTGCTGTTCAGAGAACTGTGCCAGGCTTCTACGTCATTGTTAGTTTTAATTTCACGTTTAAAAACGCTCCATTCTTGCAGTTTATATTTTCTTTTTATCCAAGTAATTTTTATGTAGTTTGCCAGCTCCTAACAATTAACGAATTTTTTAAAACCCAATGCTTTTATATGTAATTAAAACACAAATTTTGCAATCAATTTTTTGCAAACACATATACATAAATTCCTAGATAAAAAAATATAACGTACACATATACATAAATATATATAAATTAATTAAAATTAACTAAATTAATTGACTTATTGTAAAACTAATAATTGAATATTGCATTGTCTTCTATTTTGAGCATGTTTGAAAAATTTGAAAAAAATCTATCATCAGGAAGTGACTCAAAAATTGATTGCAAGATTTGAAACAGACAGAGAAACAGAGACGACGAGTTAATAAAAGCATTGGTAAAAATGTGGAAGAATCAATAAATACTAATAATATAATGTTTGATTACAAAAATTCACCTTTAAAGATTCCATGGAAATATTTGAATAAATTATATTAAATATTTTTTGGATTTCATTTGAAGGTAGATATGGCAAAGCCATAAACTGCTTGACGAAATCATAAACAGCCAATTTTTAAGTAACCTGGTAAAAAACTTCAAATGAAAATCAAGAAAAAATATTAATCACCAAAAGCTCTGACACTGTAGAAAAGAATCTAAAAAGTCTCGTAGGATCAAGAAGTAGATAATATACATTACAAAACATAGACAAATAATTTCTCAAAAAATAGATAAAACAGCTTTTATAAATAATTCATAAACTAATCAAATGAATAATTATAATTACTCTAGCGACAGAAACCAAATTGAAAATAACATCGGAGAATAAACTAAAACGATAATTCAACAACGAAGGAAAAAAATACTAAACAGTAACTTAGTAGCTGTTGTATATTTTTCATTCAACTTCATAAGAATTTAGATACGAAACATTTGCCAGTGTCTAATAGGGCCAAAATTGAGACACCATTGTGTGGTTCACAACCTCTGCTTATAATGAACTGATTTTTGGCTTGTGTGTACTTCGGGCGTCAATTGCCAGACTTCGTACAACTCCGCCTCGCTATATGCGAGCCAGTCCCAAGCCTGGATAACGTCATATTATAAGTGTACAAAGTTTTGTTTTAACACAAGTTAAGATAAACGGGATAATAAAAAACAAGTAACAAACTCAAGCAAGAGTGCTAAAATGTTTTATTTACACAAGTTGAACATTTTTTCCATTTGTACACGATGAGCATTTAAACATTTTCCGATCAAAATCAGTGTTTTTTACTTTCTCACATCCGCGGTGGAACCACTTCTTGCAAATGTCGCAAGAAATCATCTCTTCCGCTTTCTCTGTATGATCTTCATCGTACGGAAGCCTGCATGTGCAGAATAAATCAAAACTTGAAGAAGATGGGGGAAGTTTTGTTGAAGAATATGATGTTTCGAAAGTGGCAAATTTTTCAGTCAGGAATGCTTGCCGTATTTTAAAGCGTAGAGAATGTTGATCGTACAAGCAACACGCGGGGTCTCTTCCAGCAGCTAACGTTGCAGCAAAAGCAATCGCGAATGGACCGCAATCGTTGCAACCACTTTGCTGCTGTACTTTTTGTTTTTTTACAAACAGCTTCATTCCCGAATTAAAAAACTTGCTGACGAAAGCTATTTTCATTGCTAATTTAAAAAAAATTTTATTGCTTGCCCTGGGGCTGTGCTATACATTGTTGGATGGGGTCTAAAAAAATGAAATCGAATGGTATATTTGGATTGTCTTCGGTTCAACAAATAAAAAGTTATAAGCGAAAAATGACGATTTTTCGCCGAAAATGGCATAAAATCAATCTTGGCTCTTCTTTGAGAAAATCGAATTTGTTTTAAACTGCTGCCCTGGGTATATCCGAGACGCTTGTTTTTATACATATACTAGCAGTGCCCGTAGCGGCTTCGCTCGCATGAAATTAGAGAGTTTGAACAGTGCATCCATAGTAGCGATCAATTGTTTAGGTATCGGTTAGGCCCGTCGACAACTTAGCCCAGCCCGTTTTAAAAACCCGAACTCCTGGCCCGGCACAGCCCGTCTGAATTAGGCCCGGCCCCTTTTTACAGGCTTAGAAGTTCTATATACTTGATGAAAAACTTCGGCATAGGTGTCGGCTCGGCCCGTCGACAACTTGGCCAAGCCCGTTTCAAAACCAAAATTCCTGGCCCGGCACGGCCCGTCTAATTTGGGCCCGGCCCGTTTTTACAGGCCTAGAAATTCTATATACTTGAGGAAAAACTTCGACCCGTCCTACCTTGACTTCAGGTTTGGCCCGGCCGTCTGAAGACCCTATATATTACTAAAATGTCTATATGCTTAGTGAAAAACCTCGGCCCGTACCACCTTGATTTAAGGTTTAGCCCATAAGGTTTAGCCTAGTAGACTGGAGATCCGAAACGAAGAACTGAGAGTTACAACCGTAGCATTCACAGTTTGTGAGTAGCAGCTACTTTAAAAACCCAATAATCCTATTTTCCACCCCACATTTAAGGTCCTGGAAACCAAATTTGTAAAAAATGGTGAAACACGTATATCTGTATTTTTAGAATAGAAACTAAATACTAATTTTTAAATCTGTGGTATTTACAGTTGTTGAGTAGCAGTTATTTTAAAAACCAAGTAATCCTATTGTCCACCCCACATTTGAAGTCCTGGAAACCAAATTTTCAAAAAATGCTAAAACACGTATTTCATTATTTTTGGAGTAGAAACTAAATACTTATTTTTACTCTTGAAGCATTAAAAGTTTTTGAGTAGAAGTTACTTTAAAAACCAAATAACCCAATTTTCCAACCCACATTTGAGGTCCGGGAAACCGAATTTTCAAAAAAATGGTGAAACACGTATCTTTTTATTTTTCAAAAAGAATCTATATACCAAATTTCAAAATCTTCTCATTTTTGGTTTTCGAGATATACATTCCCAGTAAACATGGTAACCATTTTGTAACGTTTCTTGTCCGTTACTTTTCAGTTACCTGGTTATGAAAAGGTTACCTGGCCCAAAGCAACTAAAAAGAAACGTTTCTGCAACGTTTCCAATGTAACGAAAAAGTAACATGTAATTTGCGACTAAAAAGAAACGTTTCTGTAACGTTTCCAATGTAACGGAAAAGTAACATGTAATTTGCGACTAAAAAGAAACTTTTCTGTAACGTTTCCAATGTAACGGAAAAGTAACGTGTAATTTGCGACTAAAAAGAAACGTTTCTGCAACGTTTCCAATGTAACGGAAAAGTAACGTGTAATTTGCGACTAAAAAGAAACGTTTCTGTAACGTTTCCAATGTAACGAAAAAGTAACATGTAATTTGCGACTAAAAAGAAGTTACTACAACGTTTCTAATGCAGCCAAAATGTAACGATTTGTTTTATTCATAGATATCTATGGTTTTATTATTACGGATAATATAAAAATCTTTTATAGCATATATAATTTTATAGAAAAAGTAAAGTGTTTGTTTATTTATAAAACTCAATTGCTAAAAAGCATTTAATAAAGACGCTTAATAAATGGTATTTGCATTGTGTCGTATTATATTTTCCTAGATTTTGTTCTATCTCATCGGTTCACTGAGAGCGTCGAACGAGTCGCCTGGGATGAGATAAGATGCTAATCAAAAGTTAATTAACGACTCGCTTCTACAGCTCTTGTGTTCGAAATAATTTGAAGGTACAAAACAAACTATACTGGTTAAAAATTACCAATCAATTCAAAACATTAGATTTTTAAACCATTTGAAACCTCTGCTTCCTGCTGCACTACTACCCCTGCGCTGTTTGTGAATTTTTATTTTATTTATTTATTCGTGTTTTAAGAAAAGACCTGACAGAACGCAGGAAATCATAAAAAAATAAGCAAAACAAGTAAATTAAAAACGAATTTTTAAAACCCAATGCTTTTATATGTAATTAAAACACAAATTTTGCAATCAATTTTTTCTTATATTACTCTTTTATTTTATATTAAAGTCGAAATATCTTAATTATATCGAAATATCGAAATTAATTAAAATTAACTAAATTAATTGACTTATTGTAAAACTAGTAATTGAATATTGCATTGTCTTCTATTTTGAGCATGTATGCAAAATTTGAAAAAAATCTATCATCAGGAAGTGACTCAAAAATTAATTGCAAGATTTGAAACAGACAGAGAAACAAACAGACAGACAGAGAAACAGAGACGACGAGTTAATAAAAGCATTGGTAATAAAAAAAACAAGAAATTAAAAGAAAGTCTGTCTAGTCTATAACGAACATTCAATATTCCGCTAATTATAATGACTGGCAATAGTTAATTTTAGACAATAATAATAGAATAACGTTATTGAATCAGCTAATAGAGTAGAAAGAAGTTAGGTTAGTAAGAGTCATAGAAGAGCATTCTAATAATAAAGTTACAAGCAAAACTAGCAGAGTGATGTTGCATTGAAGGGAGTATACAAAATCATGTTTCCTCTTGCGAAGATTATGACCATGATTTATCATTACGTGGTCATACTCATTTGTAAACATTTCACTTTCATTCACACTGACATAATCTAAATGGCCATATTCTCAGGTGAGACATTCTTCTTGCTTGACCAGCGAATTGCTTGATGTCACAAGTGTCTACCAACCCGTGGGTAGTCATAGACACCTTTCACTCTTCCCCATCAGCAGTTTTTTCATAAACTGTTTGAATTTTAACTTCGAACCCTTTACCAGGAACAGGAGGTGTTATTTCTGCCGGTATAACACTTTGGAAAGAAAGCAGGAGCTAAATCTGGCTCTTGTTTAATGCCTTTCACAGAACTAATATTGTTTGTTTCTTGTTCTTAATGTTCATTCTTGCTAAATCTTGGCAAGAAACATAATCTTTTTGTTAAAAGAATGAGGTAATGTAAATAAGCCAAAGTTGAGGCTCTTTGACATTGGCTGGCAAGTTGGTAAGCTCCGCCTCCATGGCAATTACGTACAACTTATATATAGTCTGAAAGTGCGCGAAAAATCTGTTTGTTGTGAGGTCACACCGTTATTGTTTCAGTAAATCTATCGTGTTTTGTCTGCATTTGCTAACATCTAACGAGTTTAGTTCATTCTCATTGTGTTATAATAATCAGTTAAATTCGTTGTGTTATAATAATCCGTTAGATTTTTTGATCGAAACTTTGTTACAATATGTCATCGTATTGGTCCCAGCGTAGAAAGTTGAAGCGTAAGATTGAAGAGCAGTTAGATAAAATTAGAGCCGATAATTTAGCAGATATGTGGTTGGACAGTTTATTAATATATGGGAAGTTTCGAAAGAAATTAAAAGTAATCTGGCTCTCCTTGTCAGTCCGCCAACGACAGCAGTTAATACGGCAGTTCCGGAAAACGTTCATTTCCCCATGCACTCCATGGTACAATTTGACCAGTTGGATTCAAAATTACAATCTAAAGAATTATTTGATGCTCTGGTAAGTCAATTACAGCATGTACTTAGATATCTAAAATTTTTGTATTAGGTTATCACTATCATAAATTCAAACATTTGTATAGGTGATCGACTTACAAAAGCTTGGGGGAGACACAATGGCAGAGGCGTGTCGTAGGCTGCTCCGGTACACCATGGATGATGGGCTGGTTGAAAAGTTCAATTGGAAAGGGAATGGTGGTAAAAGAAAAATGGAAAGCACCTTTTTCAAAGAACTTATCATTAGTTAGCTTAACTAAACTATTAACAAAGTCATTTTAAAAATATTAGATATCTAACAACAATTTTTTTAAAACTATTTCTCAGAAACTCTCCAAACCAATAGACGCTTCCACGATTCGTCAGCCAAGGAAATTGAGGTTGTGACAAAGAAGTGGATAAAGTTTGCACATGAGAGGCTGAACCGCAAGGAGAAGAAATGACATTTATATAGAGCTCAAAAGACTTTCTTTAAATAAACTTTTTTATAAATTTGCAAATATTGTTTCAGTTTTGTCTATTGATGAACGTATTTAAGTGATAATAATTTGCATGAGCAAATAATAGAGGAGGTTTCTAAAGCGTTACATTGTAAACGTTTCTAAAACGTTACACGGGAAACGTTTCTAAAACGTTACTCAGGAAACGTTTCTAAAACGTTACTCAGGAAACGTTTCTAAAACGTTACTCAGGAAACGTTTCTAAAACGTTACACGGGAAACGTTTCTAAAACGTTACTAAGGAAACGTTTCTAAAACGTTACTAAGGAGACGTTTCTAAAACGTTACTAAGGAAACGTTTCTAAAACGTTACACGGGAAACGTTTCTAAAACGTTACTCAGGAAACGTTTCTTTAACGCACAGCCGATGAGCAAAACAACCGAAAAGAATCGCGTTTCTTGTAACCGAAAATGAACGGTTAAGAAACGTTACAAAGTGGTTACAATGTTTACTGGGTTGCTTTAGAAAAAAGTTTGTTTTCCAGTTTTTTCCTCAGGAGCAAAATTTTCAAAAATACTTTATTAGCGGATGTTTACGCTATAAAAGTTGTTGAGTAGCAGTTACTTTAAAAACCAAATCACCCTATTTTCCACCCCACATTTGAAGTCCTGGAAACCAAATTTTCAAAAAATTGTGAAACCCGTATAATCATTATTTTTAGAGTAGAAACTAAATACTAATTTTTACATTTGTAGATTTTAACAGTTTTTGAGTAGAAGGTACTTTAAAAACCAAGTAATCCTATTTTCCACCCCATATTTAAGGTCCTGTAAACCAAATTTGTAAAAAATGGTGAAACATGTATACCTGTATTTTTAGAATAGAAACTAAATACTAATTTTTACATCTGTGGTATTTACAGTTGTTGAGTAGCAGTTACTTTAAAAACCAAATAACCCTATTTTCCACCCCACATTTGCCCGACTTCGTACGCTATTTGCCCGACTGGCATGAGCGATTCGGGCAAATGACAAAATTCGGGCAAATGTGTCGAACAGAGAGTTTTGTGCCGAAAGGTCGAGAATTTGGCTCGAAAAGTTGTTTCCAAATGGCGAGTTGTGTTTCTTGGAGCGTGTCTCAAAGATTAATTGATTTCAGTTTATTCGCAACAAATATATATATATATATATATATATATATATATATATCTTTGAGACACGCTCCAAGAAACACAACTCACCGAATTAAACCAACAAAAAAAATCGTTGGCCGAATTTCACATTTTCTCTACAAAATTTGACCAAATTCAATATAGCCGAATTATCTATCACTAATACTCTTGAGTGAAAACAAAATGAACAGAATTTCAAAAAAAAAAAAACAAAACATTTAAAAATTGTTTTTATTTTCAATAAAATAATTTTGACGTGTTTTTTTTTAAATTTGACCGAATAAAACCAAAAAAAAAAATCGTTGGCCGAATTTCACATTTTCTCTACAAAATTTGACCAAATTCAATTTAGCCGAATTATTTTTGGCCGATATTGTATAGACCCGGTAAAAACGAATTGGTTTTACTATGCATAGTTTCTCTGTATAACCAATGACAAAAGGGATCGCGTCCCAGCACTGCTGGTAAAACCTAGATTTGTTTTACGTTTATTACTTTTTGGGGACTTGCTTTTTGGTAAGACGGTACTGGGCTTAATAGGTGACGTCATTGTTTATTTAATAAAAAATAATAAACACAACAATAGAGGGAACGGGCTCAGTTTAAACGTCTGACATGGGCGTTGTTGTAATCATTTTTCTTGGTTTCACTGCATGAATATTGGAGAGTCATTGGGTCATATACACATTATAAATTAGATTTATAGCTTAATTATGTGGAGTGAAAAACACAACGCTGTTTTGAGATAAAACAAATATATTTTGTTGTAATCATTTTTCTTGGTTTCACTGCATGAATATTGGAGAGTCATTGGGTCAAGTGGCTCGGAATCATGAAAATTTCAATTAGCTTGAAAATGTTTTTAAAGTCACACAATATCTTGCCATTTTTTTTTATCTAACCTCGATTATAATTATTTACTCTCAAAAATTGTCAGAAGTAGACATCCGATATCAAATGCAACATCAGAAATAAGCTTTTCGGCATTGCGCCGAATTAAAACCTATAATCACCCAAACTAGATTAAACCGTGTCATGTTGTTAACTGTACATAAAGAAAAACAGACAATCTAAACTTGTTGGAAACTTGTAAATCTTTTTGTATGCTAAATGACAGAAGAAATAATTTGTTTGGTAAATGGTAGTTAATGTTGTTACTTTGGACTTTGGTAAAATGGTAATTACTTTTGACTTTGGTAAAATGGTAATTACTTTTGACTTTGGTAAAATGGTAATTACCTATACACTTGACTGCCATTCATTTTTTTACTTTTTATTTTAGAAATACATTTGTTGTTTGTTTAAAATCAATTATTTCAGATATAGATGTATTTCATCATAAAGTTTATAATACTCGCCTACGGGGATTTAAAGACTCCAAAAAAATTTGTTGGCCCCCCACTTTCAAAACCATTCCGGCGCCCTTGATCCTGGATACCAAACCAAAATCAAATATATTTTGACAAAAAAAACATTAAATTTCAACTCACCTGTTTCAACCGAAGTTTTTCAGTTTCGATATCATGTTGATTACTTTTTTCACTCGACTTACTTAAAAGTTTGGTCGTCTCTACAGTTACAGTGAAACACCGCTGAACTTTGACAGACGATATCTCGGTAACTAACATTTACAGAAAAATAATTTTAAATTTTTACTATTTAACTAGGGTGTTATAATAAGTGTGCAAAATTTCATTTTGACACAAGTTGTTTTAATATCTGGCCGACTCAGGAGAAAATGTACGAGTTTGGTCGTTTCCATAGTGAAACACCGCTGAACTTTGACAGACGATATCTCGGTAACTAACATTTACAGAAAAATAATTTTAAATTTTTACTATTTAACTAGGGTGTTATAATAAGTGTGCAAAATTTCGTTTTGACACAAGTTGTTTTAATATCTGGCCGACTCAGGAGAAAATGTACGAGTTTGGTCGTTTCCATATAGTGAAACACCGCTGAACTTTGACAGACGATATCTTGGTAACTGAGATTTACAAGATTTTTTATTTAAACTTTTTATTATCATCTACAGTGATTTTAAAAGTGTGCAAAATTTCGTTTTGACACAAGTCGTTTTAATAGCAGGCATACTTAAGCTGTTTAAATATCAGGCCGACTTAAGAAAAAACTTAGATTTACTGGAAAAGTTTTTTATTTTTTAAACATCATCTAACGTCATATTATAAGTGTACAAAGTTTTGTTTTAACACAAGTTAAGATAAACGGGATAATAAAAAACAAGTAACAAACTCAAGCAAGAGTGCTAAAATGTTTTATTTACACAAGTTGAACATTTTTTCCATTTGTACACGATGAGCATTTAAACATTTTCCGATCAAAATCAGTGTTTTTTACTTTCTCACATCCGCGGTGGAACCACTTCTTGCAAATGTCGCAAGAAATCATCTCTTCCGCTTTCTCTGTATGATCTTCATCGTACGGAAGCCTGCATGTGCAGAATAAATCAAAACTTGAAGAAGATGGGGGAAGTTTTGTTGAAGAATATGATGTTTCGAGAGGGGCAAATTTTTCAGTCAGGAATGCTTGCCGTATTTTAAAGCGTAGAGAATGTTGATCGTACAAGCAACACGCGGGGTCTCTTCCAGCAGCTAACGTTGCAGCAAAAGCAATCGCGAATGGACCGCAATCGTTGCAACCACTTTGCTGCTGTACTTTTTGTTTTTTCACAAACAGCTTCATTCCCGAATTAAAAAACTTGCTGACGAAAGCTATTTTCATTGCTAATTTAAAAAAAATTTTATTGCTTGCCCTGGGGCTGTGCTATACATTGTTGGATGGGGTCTAAACAAGTAAATTAAAAACGAATTTTTAAAACCAATGCTCTTATATGTAATTAAAACACAAATTTTGCAATCAATTTTTTTTTATATTACTCTTTTATTTTATGTTAAAGTCGAAATATCTTAATTATATCAAACTATCGAAATTAATTAAAATTATCTAAATTAATTGACTTATTGTAAAACTAATAATTGAATATTGCATTGTCTTCTATTTTAAGCATGTATGCAAAATTTGAAAAAATCTATCATCAGGAAGTGACTCAAAAATTGATTGCAAGATTTGAAACAGACAGAGAAACAAACAGACAGACAGAGAAACAGAAACGACGAGTTAATAAAAGCATTGGTAATAATAATAAAAATATCATCAAAAAGCATTGAATTTAAATATCTCAACTATTTTCATGAAAATTTCGTACACGCTTGAGAATCGCGGTCAGTGAGTGTGGTTCGTGTTAACTTGGTAAAATAGTCTGCCAGTCGGTTAGCGTTTTGTGGTCAAGAAAACCCTCAAGAAAACCCTCAAGAAACCCCTCGATAAAATCCTCAAGAAAATTAACTAAA
Source organism: Erpobdella octoculata (assembly GCA_963978895.1). NCBI lineage: Eukaryota > Metazoa > Annelida > Clitellata > Hirudinida > Erpobdellidae > Erpobdella > Erpobdella octoculata. Next base: position 47,085,793 of record OZ022238.1, on the reverse strand, counting down.
TTAATTGACTTATTGTAAAACTAATAATTGAATATTGCATTGTCTTCTATCTTGAGCATGTATGCAAAATTTGAAAAAAATCTATCATCAGGAAGTGACTCAAAAATTGATTGCAAGATTTGAAACAGACAGAGAAACAGACAGAGAAACAGACAGAGAAACAGAGCCGACGAGTTAATAAAAGCATTGGTAAAAATGAAATCGAATGGTATATTTGGATTGTCTTCGGTTCAACAAATAAAAAGTTATAAGCGAAAAACGACGATTTTTCGCCGAAAATTGCATAAAATCAATCTTGGCTCTTCTTTGAGAAAATCGAATTTGTTTTAAACTGCTGCCCTGGGTATATCCGAGACGCTTGTTTTTATACATATACTAGCAGTGCCCGTAGCGGCTTCGCTCGCATGAAATTAGAGAGTTTGAACAGTGCATCCATAGTAGAGATCAATTGTTTAGGTCTCGGTTAGGCCCGTCGACAACTTAGCCCAGCCCGTTTTAAAAACCCGAACTCCTGGCCCGGCACAGACCGTCTGAATTAGGCCCGGCCCCTTTTTACAGGCCTAGAAATTCTATATACTTGATGAAAAACTTCGGCATAGGTGTCGGCTCGGCCCGTCGACAACTTGGCCAAGCCCGTTTCAAAACCAAAACTCCTGGCCCGGCACGGCCCGTCTAATTTGGGCCCGGCCCGTTTTTACAGGCCTAGAAATTCTATATACATGAGGAAAAACTTCGGCCCGTCCCACCTTGACTTCAGGTTTGGCCCGGCACGTCTGAAGACCCTATATATTACTAAAATGTCTATATGCTTAGTGAAAAAGTCAGTCGGTCTGACAATAAAAGTTTAATGGAAAAGTTTTTGGCTAATTGTAGTCTCGAACAGAGAGTTTTGTGCCGAAAGGTCGAGAATTTGGCTCGAAAAGTTGTTTCTGCCAAATGGCGTGTTGTGTTTCTTGGAGCGTGTCTCAAAGATTAATTGATTCCAGTTTATTCGCAACAAATATATATATATATCTTTGAGACACGCTCCAAGAAACACAACTCACCGAATTAAACCAACAAAAAAAATCGTTGGCCGAATTTCGCATTTTCTCTACAAAATTTGACCAAATTCAATATAGCCGAATTATCTATCACTAATACTCTTGAGTGAAAACAAAATGAACAGAATTTCAAAAAAAAAACAAAACAAAAACAACAGCTCACATCCAAACATTTGGCCGATATTGTATAGACCCGGTAAAAACGAATTGGTTTTACTATGCATAGTTTCTCTGTATAACCAATGACAAAAGGGATCACGTCCCAGCACTGCTGGTAAAACCTAGATTTGTTTTACGTTTATTACTTTTTGGGGACTTGCTTCTTGGTAAGACGGTACTGGGCTTAATAGGTGTCGATACAATCATGATAACTATAAAAAATTGAACAAATTATAATCGACTTGTTTTAATGCAAACTCAACTGATTCAAAATGGATAAAAGTTTTGAATAACTGCAGTATAAAAATATTTCATACTGGGATACAAAGGTATTCATAATAATAAAGATCGTTTTGCAGCGACTGCAGCTCCAATAGCAAGTATTTCTTCTGGATCAAATTTTTGGCTCGATTCTCGTCCAAATATTTCTTCAACCATATTTTTGACCTTTGGAAAAAGAAAAGCTTAGTACCACATAATAATTTTTCTTTATTTCCAGTAATATGGAAAATAAGCTAATAATGAAATTTGGCCTTATTATGATGCAGTTTCCCTGAAGCAATCATTAAAAATACTTGACTCACCTTTGGCATCTTCGTTATTCCACCAACTAACAAAACTTCATCAATGTCCTTTTTGGTTATTTTGGCCGATTTAGTGGCCATTTCTATGCTCTTTTCACAGAAAGGGATTGTTCTTTTAAGCAGACCATCAACAAGGTTTTCAAATTCTTTTCTTGACAGCTCCATTTCAAAATCAACAGACAGTTTAGGAATGTCTATTTTTATTTTATTATTCTTAGATAATTGATTTTTTGCATCAACTGCAGCTTTCCAGATTTCATTTCGTTTATACATATATTCGTAGTCATTTCTTAAGTCAATGTCAGTCTGTTAAAATGAAAAAATTTAATATAATTTATATTTTAAGTTATTTAACAAACTGTTTGTGATGAAATATAAACAATTCCTGGACATTATTTGTTCGTTTTTTTCTGATTTTCTGTATGTTTCTCGTTCGGGCTCATTTTATTATTTTATTATTTTTCATTTTTGCATAACCAACTATACCAAATTATCAATGAAGCTCTAAATGAAACAGAATAGGTTATGAAAATAGAAAACTGGACGATATTTCAAAATTTTAACTAATAACACTGATTTGTTTAGTATGAGTCATTCCCAAAACTGGATAAAAGCACAGCATTAAACATATGATGTAAAAAACCGTATTTTGATCTCGTGACAATTTTTTTCAATGCTGTGCTTATTTTTAAGGTCTAGTAAAATGAAAGTTAAAAACATTTATTTGCAAAAAACTCATTTTGATATATTTAAACTTAGTTTATTTTTTTAGATGTATGTTTTTAACTGTTCGTTTTTTTTATTTTCTGTATGTCTATCGTTCGTGCTCATTTTATTATTTGCACGTTATTAATCTTTTTTATTTTTGCGCCACCCACTATACCAAGTTGTCAATGAAGTTCCAAATGAAACACAATGGGTTATGAAAATAGATAGCTGGACTAACAGCACAGCATTGAACATATGGTGAAAAAGACCGTATTTTGAGCTAAAATTTGAAATGAAGGCTTGCCCTAACAATGCATAATTGTGTTAAAATTTTTAGAAAATTAAACTTTGTTCTTTTATTTTAATACATAAAATGTCAAGCAACAATAAACCAACCTCTTTTCTTATTGTTTGCTTTATGTGGTTAAATAGAAGCTCATCAAAAAGTTTTCCATTAAGCATTAGGTCACCAGTTGAATAAGTCTCCATAATCCCATTTTTTGATTTGATAATGGAAACCTCAAATTTTCCTCCACCAAAATCATAAACAGCAGTCCTATAAAAAAATAAAAAAGCTATATATCATTGTAGCTAGTTAATAAAAAAAACACAGATTATAAACTAACACTTTATCTTCGGAAGAAGATTTGTGTGAATCCATCGCAAGTACAGCAGCAATCGGTTCTTTGATCACATCAATTCGTTCAAATCCAGCAAATTTGCCAGCTTTTTTGAGTTGCTATTTATTGGAAATACCGATTTCACATAAACAATTAATTGAATTAAGTTTTTTTAATTAAGGTAGATGGTTACTTTAAAATCACGACTGTGACTTGGAACAGTGACAACAGCATAATTAACTTTATGTTTAAGACTCTTTTCTGTTGGTGATTTTAATCAATATATAAGCTTTTATTTAATCATTTAATAACAAAAAACTAACCAGCTATAATTTTCATTTCTTTTAAAAGATGTGTTGCAATCTCATATGGATGATAAATTTGAGTTTCTGAACAATGGTCTTCGATTTCGACAATTGGCATTTCATTTTTTCCTCTTATAAAGTCATAAGGTAAAGTTTCCCTTTTTGTTTAAAAATTATGTAAAATTATTCTACATAATTAAATTGTCTCATAATCATAGTGAATAAAAAACTCACTTATGTGCCTGGAAGTCAATATCACTATATTTACGAAACAGTAATTTCTTTAAATCGTATATATGGTTTGTATACCCATGAAGTTCTTCTTTATGACCGACATCAACCTCGAAATCACATTCTTCATCCGCTACGATCACAGTTGAAGCAGTCATCTTACAACCTCGTTCATTTTCTAAAACTTGATGAACTTTACCATCACTATTAGCTACACAAGTTTTTGTTGTTCCGAGATCAATTCCAACACCAGATCTAAAATAGCAATCAAACTTGTCATCTTAAATTAGTTTTATATTAGTGAAATAATAAAAACATACCTGGGGGAATTACAATCCGTATAGATTAAACCGATAGGTTCGTCCTAATAAAAAAAATAAAATATAACTTTAGTAATTGTTTAATTATAAATCCTCTATCATTTTTTATGTCATTTTTTATAATATACGGTTTCTTTCAATTGTAAAATTTAAGTTTTAAATTGCACAAATAACAATCAATTCCCATGCCGCTTTATAAATAAATAAAACTAGGGATGTCACAGGTACCCGAACCCGAGTTTGGTACTACCCGGTCTTTTTGTGATACCCGAACCCGAAAGTGTGAAAACTTGATACCCGAACACGAAAATGAGAAAACTAGCAACACAAACAGAGTTTTCATAACTTTTCTAGTTTATTGAAAATGAAATAGTATTAGGAACCGATTTATTCAAATTTTGTTGACGTAACATATAATACTAATCGCATTTGCGTAACAAATAACACAAATACGTCATTTTATTAGTGATGTGTAAGCTAGACCACTAATCCGTTTGATTATCAGACCGGACCGAGCCGCGAACGAACTAAAATAAATAAGCCTCCTTCGGTCGAAGAAATCGCGGATAGCCATGATATTTTACTTCATTCATATACTCAAAGTTTTTCTGATATAACAAAGACACTTTGTTATAAAGATAATCTTGCATAATCCTAAACTTTAACTGGCAAAGTCTATAAATGATCTATGCGCCACAGTTATTTTATTGGCAAATGTGTAAGCTAGGACACTAATCCGCCTGAGCGGACCGAGCCGCGAAAAAAATTATTAAATTACAATAATTTAAGAGGTAATGTATTATACTAATCGCAAGCCATGCAAGTTTTATATTATCACCTTTACATAACAAATAACACAAATAGGTCATTTTATTGGTGAGTGTGTAACCTAGACCACTAATCCGCCTGATTATCTGGCCGGACCGAGCCACGAACAAACTAAAATAATTAAGCCTCCTTCGGTCAAAGATATCACATTATTTGGAAAGCTAAAAAAATAACCTGTTAGAGTTTATTCAATACGTGTAATGTCCAATGGACTTGGATGAATTGATCGCTCTTGTTTGTATATGTATATACACTAGGTAAATTTAAAATCAATAAATAGCAAAAAATGATATAATTTCAATAAAATTGTTATTATTACTTGATAATGAATAATGATCATTTTGAAATAAATATTCGCTTTTTCAGATAACCCGATGTGAAATTTTAATAGTCAAAAGCAAAACTAATAGTCAAAAGCAAAACTATTAGTCAAAAGCAAAACTATTTCAGCACTGCAAGAATAATCTATAAGAATGTAGAGACACCACACTTTTATATAATCGATTGTGTAGGCCACATTCTGTTACATAAACAACGAGCATAATATTAGCATAGACAATAAATAGTTCGACGAAAATATGGTGTCTACCTGATTTGCCGACCTCCGAGTTGCCGTATCGAATTGCCGACCGATGTTTTTTAAGATCGTACCGAGTTGCCGACCTCGTCAAAAAATTTTCTATTTTATTTTCATTTTTAGCTAATAGAATCGTTCAAAAATAACGAATCATTTAAATAATCCAACTGAGACTAAAAAGAATCGTTCAATCTTATTTGGTTCATTTACATAATTAGCGTGGAGGCGGAGCTCAAAGAACTTGCCAGCCAATGTCAAAGAGCCTCAACTTTAAAAGTAAATTAAAAAGCAGCTCTACTTTATTCTACTAACATAATAAAGTTAAATATGCAAATAATGGATAAATAAATAAACGTAACTATTGCAGCTCTACTTTATTCTACTAACATAATAGAGTTAAATATGCAAACCAGTAAGAATCATTTTTATTGTTAAGAAATTTTTTTTTAATTAATATTAAAAATAATTATTGTTAAAAAAATTTAATGAAGAATAAAAATATTATTTTTTATTTATATTGACACTGTACTGAACAGTACGCAACAGTCTGTATGTATCAATTTTACCAGCCACATGCTGGGAGTGTGCCTTTGAAATTTTATATATATATATATATATATATATATGTATTTTATTCTATTTCCTAATTTTATATATATATATATAGCAAATTGTTCATTCTTATTTAGTTTATTAACTTAATTGACATGGAGGCAGAGCTTACCGAACTTGCCAGCCAATGTCAAAGAGCCTCAAGTTTAGTTTATTTACGTTAACTCATTCTTTTAACAAAAATATTATTGCTGTAGTATAAATGAATTGTATTATTATTATTGTTTATATACAAAATAACAAAGAGTTGTTTTTATTTTCTTGGTGGTCGGCAACTCGGTACACTTTGATAAAACGCTGGTCGGCAATTCAGACGTTATTGGCGAAAACCGATGGTCGGCAACTCGGAGGTCGGCAATTCGGTACGGCACCGAAAATATAAATATTGTCCAATCAATCCAAATATTTGATAGAATGCATTGTTCGGAGATATGTTTAAATTTTTAAGTCTCTAGCTCATTGGAAAGTTAGTTTAAAATCGATTGCAAAATTTTACGACAGACAGACAGAGAAGTCAAGTTATGTAAAAGTGTGTAAATCGTACTTACAAACCTCCACCCGAACCCAAAAGTTAATTCTAAAACCCGAACCTGGAATTTTGAAAGTCGAAAACTCGAACTCAAACCCGATCTTTAAAAAATTAAAAACCCGAAAAAGTCGTACCCGTGACATCCCTATTATTTATTATACTTTTGATAACAATAAGATTTAGATAATTGATATGCTCTAATATTTCGACAACACATCGCATGTTATACAGTTCTGAAAATAAGTTTGATTTCGGTTTATCCGATATCGCTATTCATGCCGGCCAAAAATACCGGTACCGGCTAAACCGGGAAAACACATCTCGGTTAACAAATTAAAATTCAAAAAACATTTTTAACAAATACAAAACTAACTTTTGAGTCGTACTCTTTAGACCAGCTGATTGATCGATTCAAAGACCATGCCTGTTTCCTCAGAAGGAAAGACAATTTAGTACGGCACAACATAACTAGACTTCGAGAAAGACTGATGATGTTCCGAGTTCCGTTTCAAATTGATATCAAGCATTTATAACTGCAAATGACCATCGATATATTAATTAAAATAACATAACCAATTAATAAAATAAGCATTTAAAAAATATTTTTTATATTAAAAAGATTATATTTTTAAATAAATATTTTCACACTTATACAATTACTGATAAAAATGAAAAACAAATTTAAAAATTTAAACTTAACTATTATAATTTCTTAAAATACATGTATCAGATATACCATAATACCATAATTGTAATAAAAAATTAAGGTAAAAAATTTAAAAGAAAATTATCTATACAAAAGTTGTTTATATTTAAATTTAAAAAGACATCGCAGAAACTGAACAAGTAAAAATAAAAAATAAATTAAAAAAAAGTTTTTATTTGCCTCTTTATCTGAGTCATGGACTCCTAAATATAGCTTTTATTTAGGAGTCCATGTCTGAGTCAACGAACTAAAATTTATGAATCTCTTGTTAAATCATCGTTTCTTAAATCAGTGTCTTCTTTTTTTGTCAAGTTATTTTTGACGTATTTCTCCATTGGAGTTTCGTCCGTTTGTAAATCCTCGGTTGCTTCATCCGAGTCAGATTCGTCACTAAAATCTGACCCTGAATATTCGGTGCCGTCGTCTGTTATGGAGGCTTCCGTTTCAGAACCGTCGCTGTATGGGTAAAAGCCATTGCTGTTATTGCCATTATTATAATCATCATCGTCACTTTCATCGTTTTGCATTTCGTTTTCAACATTTTTTTCATCTTCTTTAGATTTGTTGTCTACGTCCAAACCGACTGTATAATTGTCACCATCTTTGCCAGGCTCGTCATCACCATCTTTGCCAGGCTCGTCATCACCATCTTTGCATGGTTCATCTTGAACATCTTTGCAAAGTTCCTTATCATGACCGTCTTTGGCAGGCTCATCATCATGACCCACCTGACCTGTGCAGTCTGTACGGCCGTCATCCGTCACATGCTCTGAGACACAGCTGGTGGACTCTAGTTCAAATTGGGTTTCGCCGCAGCAACCCACATCACCAGCAACCCGCTGGTCCAGAACCGTGTCCACCACTGCCTCAGTCAACCCTGCGACCAAACTCTCAACAGTTGTACCGGCTGCTGCTTCTTTGTTTTCTTGGCCAAGAATCATTCCTTCTCCTGTCTTCCCCTGTGCTGCCATGTTTTCTCTCGCTTGTTGTCTTTCTTCTTCCAGCAATTTGTTTTTCAATTTTCTCCGCCTAACCACAGCTTCCTCGTCAATATCGAACAATTATTCATCGTCGTCAGGCTCATAGCCTTCATTCACTAACGCGGCTAAGAGGCGTTCCATAAGTTCGTCCTTTTTACCTGTATTGCTCAGGCCACGTTTCTCCAGCTCGTCTTTCATTTCACTTGCCCAAAGCTCATCCAATGATTTCAAAACCATTCTTGTATTCCAATTTTGACACCAATGTTACGATATCACCGAATCGTATACCGGGCTCAATAGAATGGTTTTGCAGTTTTATTGGAAATAATAAATAAAGCTTTGTTACAGCTATTTATACCTTTTGATCTATTAATAATGTCCATAATAGTTATCCCAAGTCCTTTAACGTCTATCAATGGGAAACTTATCCTAAAGTCAGCGATTTTACATTAATATATATATAATTAAAATTATTATTTTTGAAAGTCTTACCCTACTAATCCGCTCCTTTTGGTATAAAAACACTGTGTAAAAATGTTGAGAAAAATATCTTATATTTAGGGGTAGCTCAAGTACCTCAAAAATTATGAAAATTTGAAAAATTACGAGTATATCGTAATTTATTGTCAAAAAAGCAGTAATAATTTATGAAAACATTAATAATTAATATTTTTTCAATGTTTATTATTAGGTTTCTGACAAGAGTTTATAGACAGTTTTGAAAGAGTCTGTTTTCTGCTATCAAGGTACATTTTGCTAGGGTCCTCCACAACTTGCAGTAGAAATTGCATCTGCGATTCATCATGTGTTGAAATTCCACTGTACTCCCGAATGAGTGCCACTCTACGCCCAGTGTGATCATTAACAACTTTTAAGTTCTCCACTATTTCGGCAGCCTTCTTGTAGTCGTCTCTGTTTTCCCACAAGTCCGAATCAACCGCAAGAACTCCATCTGCGAGTTCCATGATGCGAAACAATGTCATTGACTTTTCTGTGACGAAATCTTCTAAATTCTTTTCCTTGAATGAATCAAGAGCAACAGTTATTTGCATGGAATGATTCTGATCTAGGTCTTTTTTATTCTGCATGGCACTTACCATCAGCCTCTTGATTGAGGAACTGACCCAAATGTTGAAGAAAGCCTGGGACAAGAACCACAAGTGATTGGAAAATTTGCGTGATGTTGACTTTGAGATGGCTGAATGGATTGATGAATATTTAAGTAGTGACTTAAGCAGCAGAAGGTCATTGTGAGAAGCACCCAATGCTTCCTGTGCAGAGACCCAGGCTTTCAGGTAGACACGTACTGTGAACACACACACTTAACGTAATTCTTTCAGTTCTGCGTGAGTCAGTTGGAATTGAGCCTCGAACATCCAGATCTTTAAACTATAAATAATTTTGGACATCCAGCGAGAAAGACAATCAAAAATTCCAGAAATTCTTTATAATCATCTCTCAGCTGACTCTGTTCAAGATGCTTGTTAGCATAATCTATGGTGGCATGCTTAATGTCACCCACTAGACTTGCCACGTCATCAGCTGCAATTCCTGGTTTATACTCAGCTGTATCAATGCATAGATCGATAATGATTAATAGATCTAGTATTATAAAAATGAACCGAAGATGTCATTGAAAAATAATTTAGTAAGGTATGAGGAAGTAAGTTATTATGATATCTATACATAAATAAAAGTGATTGATAAATGCAAATCTGATCAATTGTTAAAATATTGGTAGCAGTAGGTTCCACCGGGGAAGAGAAGGGATGACAAAATATAATTTTTAAAACTCGATTTTGAAGAATAGCCAGAGATGAAGTTCGACATTTATAATTAGTACACCATATGAAGTTACAATATATTAGGTATGGATAAATCAGTGAATAATACAACAGCAAAAGAATTTTAGAGGGGACGAACCATGAGATTTTGTAAAGTACACCAATATTCTTTGAAATTTTTATAGAAATGTATCGTATGTGATCATTCCAAGTAATATGTTGATCAATGTACAAGCCCAAGAATTTTGTATAGGATACATTAGTTATTTCATTATCCCGAATGCACAGTCTTATGCTGCCAATGTCAATCCTCTTTTGCGGATTGTGAAATATAATAAAACATGTTTTATCCATATTCAGAGAAAGTCTATTTTTACCAATGCTTTTATTAACTCGTCGTCTCTGTTTCTCTGTCTGTCTGTTTCTCTGTCTGTCTGTTTCTCTGTCTGTCTGTTTCTCTGTCTGTCTGTTTCTCTGTCTGTCTGTTTCTCTGTCTGTCTGTTTCTCTGTCTGTTTCAAATCTTGCAATCAATTTTTGAGTCAATTCCTGATGATAGATTTTTTTCAAATTTTGCATACATGCTCAAAATAGAAGACAATGCAATATTCAATTATTAGTTTTACAATAAGTCAATTAATTTAGTTAATTTTCGTGAGGGTTTTATCGAGCGGTTTCTTGAGGGTTTTCTTGAGGGTTTTCTTGACCACAAAACGCTAACCGACTGGCAGACTATTTTACCAAGTTAACAGAAACCACACTCACTGACCGCGATTCTCAAGCGTGTACGAAATTTTCATGAAAATAGTTGAGATATTTAAATTCGATGCTTTTTGATATTTTTATTATTATTACCAATGCTTTTATTAACTCGTCGTCTCTGTTTCTCTGTCTGTCTGTTTCTCTGTCTGTCTGTTTCTCTGTCTGTTTCAAATCTTGCAATCAATTTTTGAGTCAATTCCTGATGATAGATTTTTTTCAAATTTTGCATACATGCTCAAAATAGAAGACAATGCAATATTCAATTATTAGTTTTACAATAAGTCAATTAATTTAGTTAATTTTCGTGAGGGTTTTATCGAGCGGTTTCTTGAGGGTTTTCTTGAGGGTTTTCTTGACCACAAAACGCTAACCGACTGGCAGACTATTTTACCAAGTTAACACAAACCACACTCACTGACCGCGATTCTCAAGCGTGTACGAAATTTTCATGAAAATAGTTGAGATATTTAAATTCGATGCTTTTTGATATTTTTATTATTATTACCAATGCTTTTATTAACTCGTCGTCTCTGTTTTTCTGTCTGTCTGTTTCTCTGTCTGTCTGTTTCTCTGTCTGTCTGTTTCTCTGTCTGTTTCAAATCTTGCAATCAATTTTTGAGTCAATTCCTGATGATAGATTTTTTTCAAATTTTGCATACATGCTCAAAATAGAAGACAATGCAATATTCAATTATTAGTTTTACAATAAGTCAATTAATTTGGTTAATTTTCGTGAGGGTTTTATCGAGGGGTTTCTTGAGGGTTTTCTTGAGGGTTTTCTTGAGGGTTTTCTTGACCACAAAACGCTAACCGACTGGCAGACTATTTTACCAAGTTAACACGAACCACACTCACTGACCGCGATTCTCAAGCGTGTACGAAATTTTCATGAAAATAGTTGAGATATTTAAATTCGATGCTTTTTGATGATATTTTTATTATTATTACCAATGCTTTTATTAACTCGTCGTCTCTGTTTCTCTGTCTATCTGTTTGTTTCTCTGTCTGTCTGTTTGTTTCTCTGTCTGTTTCAAATCTTGCAATCAATTTTTGAGTCACTTCCTGATGATAGATTTTTTTCAAATTTTGCATACATGCTCAAAATAGAAGACAATGCAATATTCAATTATTAGTTTTACAATAAGTCAATTAATTTAGTTAATTTTAATTAATTTCGATATTTCGATATAATTAAGATATTTCGACTTTAATATAAAATAAAAGAGTAATATAAGAAAAAATTGATTGCAAAATTTGTGTTTTAATTACATAAAAGAGCATTGGTTTTAAAAATTCGTTTTTAATTTACTTGTTTATAAACCAATCAGAGATGCACATTAATTCTCTGTTTATGATATCAATTAGGGATGCAAGTGAATAGTCAGAAGCTAAGACATTAGTATCATCGGCATACAAGGTAAATTCGAAAAACGCTGAAGACGAAACAATGTCATTAATATAAATAAGAAATAACAAAAGGCCTAAAATTGAACCTTGAGGAACCCCACAAGAAATATATTTTTCCGATGAGCTAAAACCATTGTAAGTAACAAACTGTTTTCTATTACATAATTAATATTCAAACCATCTTAAACATGCACCACCCACACCATAACAGCTGAGCTTAGTAAGTAAGATGACATGATCAACAGTATCAAATGCCTTTGACAAATCAAAAAAGAGACCAATAGAATACATGCCACAATCCAAATCTTTAAGTATTCTGTTATGAAAGTTAGTAATTGCCATATATGTAGAGTAACCTTTGCGAAAACCATATTGACAATCGTTTAGAATACCATGAGAATTAAAATCTATATATATAAAAGGCAACGTCTGTTCATTAATAACTAGTTCATTAATCTCAAGCCAGCCTATCAATATGCTGCTGTATCGTTCAATTTATAATTGCATCATTTGCTAAATAAAAGTGGTACTCTTCGATTGTTCCAAATTGATGATCTCAGAAAACTCTCGGAAAATTCATTAAGTTAATGCTTTGAAGGTTTTTAATATTATTATTACTTCATGTTTTATTTCAATCTGTGTTTTATATCACATTTTTCAAAGCCACGGGCCAACATTTATTAACATGCCACATGTAGCGTTATATGCTTTCTGTAGACATGACACTTAAAAACTATAAACAACTCAAAAACTAAGACTAGCGATTTTTCGAAAAGCAGCTGTTGAACAGTGTGTGCAATCTTACAAGTATTTATAATTTGTTGAGATATATGAGCAGATTTTAACATTATTGCAGCGTTAACTAATAATTTTTTTTTTCAGCTTCAGTCAATCATAATAAGCCTTTGCAGAAGATCACACTTGCAGAGTGGAACCAATACATTAAAGAACACTAATTAAAATTGAGGAAGTTCAGACGTAACTAAACGAGCAAACCAAACAACAAAGTGTTAATGAGAGAACAGATCAATTTTGATGACTGTGCACAGCATTCCGCTACAGCCCATCTAAGCCACATTGGGAAGGCTCTAAAATTTAATGGAGGAACGGAAGAGCGAAAAGAAGAGCAAGCTGTGGCGGTAAAGCGTAAAAGCAACCGGGATCGGGAAAAGTAAAAGAGACCGGGGCCGGAAAAGCGACCGTGAGCAGAAATGCGACCTGGAACGGGAAAGCAAGCGGTTAAGGAAACGGAAGCCAGAGAGAAAAACGATAAAAAACCTTTAAAATCTCCGGGCAACGCCGGGTAACCAGCTAGTAATCATATAAACGTTGGAATACAATCTTTTCAAACAGTTTTGAGAAATATGAAAGTATTGAAATTGGCCTATAGTTATTGAATAAGGATTTATCACCACCCTTAAATATAAGAACAACCTTAGCAATTTTTAGACTATCAGGAAAATAACCAGTAGACAATGAACAGTTAATCAAGTCAGATAATATAATAGAAATGGAAGCAATAGATAAAAATCCTAGGTAAGGAGAGATGTTGTCAATTCCAAAACCACCAGAACATTTGATTGACTTTGAAACCATGATCAATTCAAGAGATGTCACCTCTTTAAATAACAACAGAGACGCTAAAGGAAGAATTATATTTTCAAATGAAGCTTCTTTCTCAGGTATGGAAGAAGAGAGACGAGCTCCTATGTTTACAAAATATTCATTGAAGCCATCAGCAATCATCGAAGGATCATCAGTCATAATGCCATCAACAGCAAATGAAGAGGAAGCAGAAGAATGACGATCTTTGTTAATTATGGAATTGATCGTAGACCAAATTTTCTTAGAGTCACCAAGGCAAGAAGAAAATTTAGTCGAATAGAAATTCCTAATTGCATCATTCTTTTTTCGCTTAAAGTCGTTTCTAAAATGGACAAATTCCCTTCTGACTTCTTCTGAAGGTTTCCTATAAAGCATGGATTTTTTTTTCAACCATCTTTAACAAGGTCGCTGACATCCAATCTTTCTTGAATCTTCTTTTCAAGCTGGTAATTTCAAAATATGGGAAAGCTGCATAGGCTATTCTAAGGAATATTTAATAATACACAGTTTTTGTGTGTAACCCCACAACGTGGACGAAGTGAGCAAAGCGAGCCAACCACGATTAAGGAGTCTGGGGGAGCAGCTGCTACACTTATTGGTAGCATTTGGGTGTAAATGTAGCCCATATTTGGATACTTGAAAACTTGAACCACTATTTTCCATCTCCAACAAAAATTTAAAAAATATCAAATTATAGCTAATATATCAAAACAATTATGTTGCACTTTGTTGTTTTGCTTAAATTGGGCTTATTATAATTTTTTACAGGAAACTTTTCATTATAAAAATGCTAAAATTATATTACTGAATACTAATTCTTTTGCCAGACTGAGTAGATTAGTAGTCTATAATAGTATATACACAGGGGTTACCCCTGACCCTAGAATCCGCTATATTAACATTTAACAACATTTTTACTTAGTACCTAAATTGTATTAAATTGACATGTACTGATCGTATTGAAATGTATTTTATAATTTGAAAAGTACCATTAAATTCAAAGTGTCAAATTCAATGAACAGAGTGCTTAAAAACCAATTTTCTCAGAATCCTTTTGTTTTGGCTTTTTCAGTTTGTAAGCTTCTGCTGATTTTGCCTCTGTGAACAATGACGAGAACCATTTCTGCTGTTTGTGTTTTTTTTGGTTCAACATTACGTCTATCTTTTCTCCAGTTTGGAATACTAATCTCAGTAATCTCCAATGTGGCTTTTATTAAGTACCTAATGACAATTCAACACTGACTGCAACTGAATGACTTTTCTCCAGTTTGGAATACAAATCTCCAATGTGGCATTTATTAAGTACCTAAGTACAATTTAATACTGAATGCAACTCAATGCTCTTTTCCAGTGTGGATTACAGATTACAGTGTGGACATTTGGCAATTAAGAGCAGTTCAACACTAACTGCATCTGATTGACTACCCCCAGTGTGGATTACATCATTACAATGTGAAAGTTACTTCCTAAGGAAAAACATTATTCTACAATTTCATACTTTAATAGGAGAAAAAGTTGAAAAACTCTTTTCTATTATCTAATGATTAATTTTTTCATATTGATAAATGATGATTGACGAATCCTTTGCCTTTGACGATGCAGTGCAGACGAATGCGTGGGTTCATGACCCACGAGAAGTCGAAAAACAAAAAGTGAATTTAAGTAAATAGGTACTATATAGATCTATTTTTAGAATACCGTTATTTGAATACAATACAAGACAAGTTGTATTGTATTGCTATATAAATTGATGTTTTTCGTACTAATTAATAATTATTATTGGGTTTAAAATATTAAAAATGCAATAGAAAATTACCAATATTAAAATATAACATATTTAATAATACACAATTTCAAATTTAAAAATGCATAATTTTTTTAAAGATACACACTTTGTGTATTAATACACAGTTAAAATAGCCTATGGAAAGCTGAATCAAAAACTCTATTATAACTGTCCAGGAACATTGAATACGCTAGATTCACATTGTTCTCCATACATGCGCTGCGTACATTGGTCCATTCAACACTTTTTAGACCATTCAGAAACTTATTAATGGTAACTTCATTATTCATTCTTTTCACACATTTTGATCGAGAATTCTTAATTTTTTTTAGTTTAGGAAGAGAAAAAATTATAGGAAGGTGGTCCGAGAAATAATAACTAATAATCCATCAAGGAATGATTCGTAAAAATGTTGTCAATTAAAGTTGAAGAACTGGCAGTTACTCTAGTAGATGAGAAGATTGTAGGGTAGAGATAATAAGAGTACATAGTATTGTAAAACAGACGACTTTGAGAACCACTGGTAGAATTCAAATAATCGAAGTTGAAATCACCAAAAACAAATAAATAATTATTATGAGCAGTGATTTCCGACATGAGATCAGCAAATTCACTAATAAATGATTTAATATCACCAGATGGTGGAGGATATACAACACATAAAAGATAAGTTTTGTTAAAGAAAACTTGGCCTTAATGTATACAGATCTCTGGAATCTGTGTTTCGCACTGTCTCGGTGAATTGAATTTTTGTTAAGAGCAAGTTTATCAGGGTTCTGACCCAAACTTTTAGTAGTTTCTGCTAGAACAAAAACGGTCTTGCGCCAGACACTTTTGTTTGATCTAGAACTGCTACGAGTTGCTGAGTAACGACAGTTTTTCGACCTCTTTTTCTTTTTGGTGTCTGAAAAGTGATGCGAACTTTATATTTTTATTTATTGAAGTTATCTAGGGTATTAATCTGGTATTAGTACAATGCGAGCACAAAATGACCGCAGCTTTTGAGTATTAAAAACTTCACCATCATTGAGCTACCCCTAAATAGTGTTCAATTGTGCTCATAGTTTGCCAGATTTTTTTTATATATAGGAACCAAATTAGAGGGTAAGAGAATAATATTTTGAAAGTTCAAAAAAAATCACCCTAATATATATATATATATATATATATATATATATATATATATATATATATATATATATATATATATATATATATATATATATATATATATATATATATATATATATATATATATATATATATATATATATATATATATATAAAACCAAATTAGAGGGTAGGAAAATAATATTTTAAAAGTTTGAAAATAAGCTCCATATATATATTTTTATTTTTCATTTTTCTTTTACAACGCCTTTTCCAAGACTTAAGTCTTGCCCGAAGGCGAGAAAGGGCATATGCAGAGGCAGCCATTTATAGGCGCCTACCCTTTTAGCAATGCGAGTGAACTCCTTGCTTAAGGGAGTTACGCTGGTAAACTGCGGTATAATACTGTAGAAATGGCAGCGATTGTTACTCGCTATGTTCCACTAATGACTGATGAACAAAGAATGATTTACGACCGCATTATACTGGCAGTTTTGGAATGACAAGGTGAATTCTTTTTTTCGGATGCACCAGGTGGAACTGGAACTCTAATTCTCGCCGAAATACAATCAAATAATGCTTGAGTTGAACTTTAGTGAAATCCATTACTTGTGCTACTTTTCTTTTCTTTGATTGACCTGAAGACACAAACAAAAGCAAAATATCTCTAATAAGAATAAACGTGCTAGACTAACAATTCTTCGATGTCAGATCACGAGAGACGCTAACTTAAAACTTATCGATATTTCTTTAATTCGTTTAATCTTAATCTTCGTCAATTGATCTAAACATAGACATAAAAGTCAAATATAACATAGTTTCTTAATAAAAATCTCAACAGGACAAACTTTCCCCATCGTCATATATGGATTAGCCACAAATACCAAAGTACTTCCTGTCTCGGATCAAAATTTGATCTTTTTTCTTGCTCTGCTCTTTTTCACAGGCTTGGAACTGGCTCACAAAAGCGAGGTGGAGCTTAACACACAGTAACATTTTTTAAAAGAGGTATTCTTTTACACCTATGGCTGTTACATGCTATTCATGCTAAACTCTAACCAAATTCTCAAAAGCGCTATAAAAACTGACGCATTGATTGATTGCAATTAAATATACTACTCTTCTTTTCTTTATTTTTTTTAATCAAGATTAAATTATTTGCTCAAATTGTAGTTTTTAAAAATTGAAATTTTACTTATAAACGTTCGATATATTTGCTGTCTATATAGTGTTAACTGATTTGTCGATGGTCATTGTCAGTTATAAGCGGTTATATATAGGCTGACATTTACTAATAACTAGTTCCGTCTTGTCTATTGCGATCGTTTTGCGTCAAAGTTTCGTGATGCTCCGTAATACTAAACTCTGTTTCCTCTTAGGAAAACAGTCATGGTCTGTTACACGATCGATTGGCTCGTTTGCGAACAACAACTTATACGTTAGTTTTTATTTTAATAATAATTTATTCGAGCACGCTATTTTCAATCTCTATTTAATTTTCGTCGCGCAGGGACGTGCCATATATATATATATTTATATATATATATATATATATATATATATATATATATAGAATAGGTATATCGGAGATGAGCAGGTTTTGAGTGAGTTGCCAAGATGGCCTCCGAGTTTTTTAGTTTCAATAAATCTTTGTTACTTGATTGATGTTTGTACATAGGCACTTTTTGGTCTGTAAAGTTTTTTGGTCATAAAATAAATTATTTCTATTTCCATGAAGTCTTATTAAAGTTTTTTTAGTAAATGTAAATTTTTACAATGTTAAACAAATGTAAACACATAAAATATAACCGTCATGATTTTAATATCAATTTCTTTAAAATCTGGACTGGTTTTTCGACAGGATGAATCTGTTAGTCAAATCTGTTCAGATTATCAATATAATGATATTGGAGAAGACATTGTCGGAATTGATTTTGGAACAACGAACACTCGTGTAGCTGTCAGTGACGAAGATGGTTATAAAGTCTTGACCGAAATTCCTTCAGTTTTGTATATAGAAGAAAATGATAAACAAATAGTTAGTAAATGGCGGGATGTATATGACATCAAGTATCACAGGAATAGTATACATGATATAAAGAGACTGCTGTCAAATGACATTGATGGTGATTTTCGGGAATACATCCAGGACTACATGTAAGATTT
This sequence comes from Erpobdella octoculata, assembly GCA_963978895.1. Taxonomy (NCBI): domain Eukaryota; kingdom Metazoa; phylum Annelida; class Clitellata; order Hirudinida; family Erpobdellidae; genus Erpobdella; species Erpobdella octoculata. The sequence goes on along the minus strand of OZ022238.1, from coordinate 47,066,973 downwards.
TTTTAAGATTATATAGCTAGGAAATATAGAAAAAATACAAATTTGTTTAACAAGTTAAACTTTTAATATTTTCAATAAAGGAAAACTGTTCCATTCAAAATAGAATATAGTCCAGGAGAAAAAGATCCTTTAATCAGTGTCCCAGTCACTGAAAAGCGTTATAAACCATATGAAGCTGTTGCACCTCTTTTGAACTATATGAAGAAATCAGCAGGTTTATTTTGTTGCTATTGTAGAATAATTGAAAATTTGTACTAAATTAAATTTGAACTAACAGAAAGGCATTTCAAAAAAGAAGTCTCTGATGCTGTTGTCACTGTTCCTCATACTTGTAATTTTTCTGAGGCCTTACCAATTGAGGTATCTAATATTTTATTTATAAAACTTTGTTTATAAAAGTTTTGATATAAATGTTATATCAAAATTTTAACCAGGGTTATTTAAAGAGGATCTACAAAAAAGCTGCAAACCTTGCTGGATTTAAACGAATTGATTTAGTCAAAGAACCAATTGCTGCTGTGCTTGCACTGGATTCATTGGATCCTCAAAAATCTACTTCTGGCGATAAACTGTTAGTTCTCATTTATTTACAAATTATAGTTTTTAGTAATTTGATAATTGCATTAATTAAAAAAATTTCTTTTGTTGTTTTAGGACTGCTGTTTATGATTTTGGCGGTGGAAAATTTCAGGTGTCCATAGTAAAATCTAAAAATGGGCATATTAGTTTTACATCACATTGTGCCCCATTGCTCAATGGATATCTTATCGACAACGTTCTCTTGAATTATTTAAACCAAAAATTCTTTGAAGAGGTAGGTACAATCTTCAACATCGTAATCGACAATTTTTATTTACTATCAATGAATAACAGGTATAAGCCACAACTTCCACAGTCTTTTTCAGCCTTTGTATCCACTGCGGGCCCTAATAAGTTGTCATTGATTATACGTCATAAAATTTGTATTATATCATTTATTATATATTTGCAGACTGGTATTGATCTCAAAAATAATGAAACAGCATTGTGGAAACTTAGAGGAGAAGCAGTTGAAGCAAAAATTAAGCTAACCACGGAGGCTAAAGTCAAAATTAACATTGATGATCTGGCTAAAACGTTCAATGGTAAATCGAAAGGTTTGGAGATGGAGCTGACAAGAAAAGAATTTGAAAACAGGATTGATGATTTGATCACGAGGACAATTCCTTTGTGTGAAGATTGCATTAAAGTATGCGCAGGCATTGAGAAAAAAGACATTGATGAAGTTTTGTTGGTTGGTGGAGTGACAAAAATGCCAAAGGTTAGTCAAGCTGTTATTAATAAATATGCAGAGCATTTGCGCTTCTAGAAATAAATGTAACCTTAAGGTTGATTTTTTTTTATTTGAACTATAATGTTATTTAAAATAACAGATATAGATATAGATACTATAGATAAATAGAAATATATATATATATATATATATATATATATATATATATATATATATATATATATATATATATATATATATATATATATATATATATATATATATATATATATAACATCATATACACTGACACTATGGAATGTGAACTATAGTTAAATAATCAGTTTTAATTTCCATTTCAAATAGGTCAAGGCTATGGTTGAAGAATTTTTTGGCAAAGCACCCAACAGTAAACTTGATCCAGAAGAAATACTTGCTATTGGAGCTGCTGTTGCTGCAAGAAGATCCAAACAATATTTTAAAAATTAATAATTTTCTATGATATGACATCAGTATTGGTTTTATATAAATACGTTTTATACAACAACCTTTTTGTATAATCACTTCTAATATATAATAACACTCGAACACGCTTATTGTTTACGGCATTAATCAATCCACACAATTAAAAATAGCGTTGTGCCGTTTGTGCTACAAGATTTCATCCATAAGTGACGTCATTGTTTATTTAATAAAAAATATTAAACACAACAATAGAGGGAACGGGCTCAGTTTAAACGTCATTTTTCTTGGTTTCACTGCATGAATATTGGAGAGTCATTGGGTCATATATAAATTAGATTTATAGCTTAATTATGTAGAGTGAAAATCACAACGCTGTTTTGAGATAAAACAAATATATTTTGTTGTAATCATTTTTCTTGGTTTCACTGCATGAATATTGGAGAGTCATTGGGTCAAGTGGCTCGGAATCATGAAAATTTCAATTAGCTTGAAAATGTTTTTAAAGTCACACAATATCTTGCCATTTTTTTTATCTAACCTTGATTATAATTATTTACTCTCAAAAATTGTCAGAAGTAGACATCCGATATCAAATGCAACATCAGAAATAAGCCGAATTAAAACCTATAATCACCCAAACTAGATTAAACCGTGTCATGTTGTTAACTGTACATAAAGAAAACAGACAATCTAAACTTGTTGGAAACTTGTAAATCTTTTTGTATGACAGAAGAAATAATTTGTTTGGTAAATGGTAGTTAATGTTGTTACTTTGGACTTTGGTAAAATGGTAATTACTTTTGACTTTGGTAAAATGGTAATTACCTAAACACTTGACTGCCATTCATTTTTTTACTTTTTATTTTAGAAAAACATTTGTTGTTTGTTTAAAATCAATTATTTCAGATATAGATGTATTTCATCATAAAGTTTATAATACTCGCCTACGGGGATTTAAAGACTCCAAAAAAATTTGTTGGCCCCCCACTTTCAAAACCATTCCGGCGCCCTTGATCCTGGATACCAAACCAAAATCAAATATATTTTGACAAAAAAAACATTAAATTTCAACTCACCTGTTTCAACCGAAGTTTTTCAGTTTCGATATCATGTTGATTACTTTTTTCACTCGACTTACTTAAAAGTTTGGTCGTCTCTACAGTTACAGTGAAACACCGCTGAACTTTGACAGACGATATCTCGGTAACTAACATTTGCAGAAAAATAATTTTAAATTTTTACTATTTAACTAGGGTGTTATAATAAGTGTGCAAAATTTCGTTTTGACACAAGTTGTTTTAATATCTGGCCGACTCAGGAGAAAATGTACGAGTTTGGTCGTTTCCATAGTGAAACACCGCTGAACTTTGACAGACGATATCTCGGTAACTGAGATTTACAAGATTCTTTAGGGGAAATGCCAAAAGCCCGAATTTTGACATTTGCCCGAATCGGGCTAGCCAGTCGGGCAAATAGCGTACGAAATCGGGCAAATGGCGTACGAAGTCGGGCAAATGCCGTAAGAAGTCAGGCAAACGGCGTACGAAGTCGGGCATATGGCGTACGAAGTCGGGCATATGGCGTAGGAAGTCGGGCATATGGCGTAGGAAGTCGGGCATATGGCGTACGAAGTCGGCATATGGCGTACGAAGTCGGGCAAACGGCGTACGAAGTCGGGCATATGGCGTACGAAGTCGGGCAAATGACCTTCAAAGGTCACGCTAAATAAGTTAGGCGAACAAAACCGCCGTAGTCACACACAACGTCTAGAAGCCGGCGACATTAACGTTAAAGCAACAATGCATCAGTCCACTATAAGCAGAGCTGGCGAACCACACAATGGTGTCTCAGATTTGACCCTCTAATTAAAATGGCATTTGGTTTTGTCGCTAGAGTAACCAAAAACTAAACATTGAATAAAGTTTTCAATAGTTATAGGTAAAAAATTACAAAAAACCTTTTAAGTCAAAACAATAATATCAGTGTGTAGAGTATGGACATCAATCTCATTTAGTTCATAGGCATCCATAGCTCCCACACCTTTTCGTCTGTTTTTTTCGCTAGACTCTAGCGACTAAAGTAACAAAATATATACATTGAATCAATTTTTTAATATTTATTGCTAACAATTTTTTAGGTTAACACATTAGCAACTTCGGTGTGTAGAGTATCGACATTAATCTGGTTGAGTTCATAGGCTATCCATCAATCCCTCACCTTTTCGTCTTTTTCTAAAAAAATTGTTTTTTGTTGCCTCAGCAGCTAACCAATTTTTAGGCAATCGGCTTCTATTGGGATATATTGAGCCTTCTGGTGAAGAAGACTAACAATTTCGTAAAAGGATTTTGGCCCATCGGAGTTGCTGTTCAGAGAACTGTGCCAGGCTTCTTCGTCATTGTTAGTTTTAATTTCACGTTTAAAAACGCTCCATTCTTGCAGTTTATATTTTCTTTTTATCCAAGTAATTTTTATGTAGTTTGCCAGCTCCTAACAATTAACGAATTTTTTAAAACCCAATGCTTTTATATGTAATTAAAACACAAATTTTGCAATCAATTTTTTGCAAACACATATACATAAATTCCTAGATAAAAAAATATAACGTACACATATACATAAATATATATAAATTAATTAAAATTAACTAAATTAATTGACTTATTGTAAAACTAATAATTGAATATTGCATTGTCTTCTATTTTGAGCATGTTTGAAAAATTTGAAAAAAATCTATCATCAGGAAGTGACTCAAAAATTGATTGCAAGATTTGAAACAGACAGAGAAACAGAGACGACGAGTTAATAAAAGCATTGGTAAAAATGTGGAAGAATCAATAAATACTAATAATATAATGTTTGATTACAAAAATTCACCTTTAAAGATTCCATGGAAATATTTGAATAAATTATATTAAATATTTTTTGGATTTCATTTGAAGGTAGATATGGCAAAGCCATAAACTGCTTGACGAAATCATAAACAGCCAATTTTTAAGTAACCTGGTAAAAAACTTCAAATGAAAATCAAGAAAAAATATTAATCACCAAAAGCTCTGACACTGTAGAAAAGAATCTAAAAAGTCTCGTAGGATCAAGAAGTAGATAATATACATTACAAAACATAGACAAATAATTTCTCAAAAAATAGATAAAACAGCTTTTATAAATAATTCATAAACTAATCAAATGAATAATTATAATTACTCTAGCGACAGAAACCAAATTGAAAATAACATCGGAGAATAAACTAAAACGATAATTCAACAACGAAGGAAAAAAATACTAAACAGTAACTTAGTAGCTGTTGTATATTTTTCATTCAACTTCATAAGAATTTAGATACGAAACATTTGCCAGTGTCTAATAGGGCCAAAATTGAGACACCATTGTGTGGTTCACAACCTCTGCTTATAATGAACTGATTTTTGGCTTGTGTGTACTTCGGGCGTCAATTGCCAGACTTCGTACAACTCCGCCTCGCTATATGCGAGCCAGTCCCAAGCCTGGATAACGTCATATTATAAGTGTACAAAGTTTTGTTTTAACACAAGTTAAGATAAACGGGATAATAAAAAACAAGTAACAAACTCAAGCAAGAGTGCTAAAATGTTTTATTTACACAAGTTGAACATTTTTTCCATTTGTACACGATGAGCATTTAAACATTTTCCGATCAAAATCAGTGTTTTTTACTTTCTCACATCCGCGGTGGAACCACTTCTTGCAAATGTCGCAAGAAATCATCTCTTCCGCTTTCTCTGTATGATCTTCATCGTACGGAAGCCTGCATGTGCAGAATAAATCAAAACTTGAAGAAGATGGGGGAAGTTTTGTTGAAGAATATGATGTTTCGAAAGTGGCAAATTTTTCAGTCAGGAATGCTTGCCGTATTTTAAAGCGTAGAGAATGTTGATCGTACAAGCAACACGCGGGGTCTCTTCCAGCAGCTAACGTTGCAGCAAAAGCAATCGCGAATGGACCGCAATCGTTGCAACCACTTTGCTGCTGTACTTTTTGTTTTTTTACAAACAGCTTCATTCCCGAATTAAAAAACTTGCTGACGAAAGCTATTTTCATTGCTAATTTAAAAAAAATTTTATTGCTTGCCCTGGGGCTGTGCTATACATTGTTGGATGGGGTCTAAAAAAATGAAATCGAATGGTATATTTGGATTGTCTTCGGTTCAACAAATAAAAAGTTATAAGCGAAAAATGACGATTTTTCGCCGAAAATGGCATAAAATCAATCTTGGCTCTTCTTTGAGAAAATCGAATTTGTTTTAAACTGCTGCCCTGGGTATATCCGAGACGCTTGTTTTTATACATATACTAGCAGTGCCCGTAGCGGCTTCGCTCGCATGAAATTAGAGAGTTTGAACAGTGCATCCATAGTAGCGATCAATTGTTTAGGTATCGGTTAGGCCCGTCGACAACTTAGCCCAGCCCGTTTTAAAAACCCGAACTCCTGGCCCGGCACAGCCCGTCTGAATTAGGCCCGGCCCCTTTTTACAGGCTTAGAAGTTCTATATACTTGATGAAAAACTTCGGCATAGGTGTCGGCTCGGCCCGTCGACAACTTGGCCAAGCCCGTTTCAAAACCAAAATTCCTGGCCCGGCACGGCCCGTCTAATTTGGGCCCGGCCCGTTTTTACAGGCCTAGAAATTCTATATACTTGAGGAAAAACTTCGACCCGTCCTACCTTGACTTCAGGTTTGGCCCGGCCGTCTGAAGACCCTATATATTACTAAAATGTCTATATGCTTAGTGAAAAACCTCGGCCCGTACCACCTTGATTTAAGGTTTAGCCCATAAGGTTTAGCCTAGTAGACTGGAGATCCGAAACGAAGAACTGAGAGTTACAACCGTAGCATTCACAGTTTGTGAGTAGCAGCTACTTTAAAAACCCAATAATCCTATTTTCCACCCCACATTTAAGGTCCTGGAAACCAAATTTGTAAAAAATGGTGAAACACGTATATCTGTATTTTTAGAATAGAAACTAAATACTAATTTTTAAATCTGTGGTATTTACAGTTGTTGAGTAGCAGTTATTTTAAAAACCAAGTAATCCTATTGTCCACCCCACATTTGAAGTCCTGGAAACCAAATTTTCAAAAAATGCTAAAACACGTATTTCATTATTTTTGGAGTAGAAACTAAATACTTATTTTTACTCTTGAAGCATTAAAAGTTTTTGAGTAGAAGTTACTTTAAAAACCAAATAACCCAATTTTCCAACCCACATTTGAGGTCCGGGAAACCGAATTTTCAAAAAAATGGTGAAACACGTATCTTTTTATTTTTCAAAAAGAATCTATATACCAAATTTCAAAATCTTCTCATTTTTGGTTTTCGAGATATACATTCCCAGTAAACATGGTAACCATTTTGTAACGTTTCTTGTCCGTTACTTTTCAGTTACCTGGTTATGAAAAGGTTACCTGGCCCAAAGCAACTAAAAAGAAACGTTTCTGCAACGTTTCCAATGTAACGAAAAAGTAACATGTAATTTGCGACTAAAAAGAAACGTTTCTGTAACGTTTCCAATGTAACGGAAAAGTAACATGTAATTTGCGACTAAAAAGAAACTTTTCTGTAACGTTTCCAATGTAACGGAAAAGTAACGTGTAATTTGCGACTAAAAAGAAACGTTTCTGCAACGTTTCCAATGTAACGGAAAAGTAACGTGTAATTTGCGACTAAAAAGAAACGTTTCTGTAACGTTTCCAATGTAACGAAAAAGTAACATGTAATTTGCGACTAAAAAGAAGTTACTACAACGTTTCTAATGCAGCCAAAATGTAACGATTTGTTTTATTCATAGATATCTATGGTTTTATTATTACGGATAATATAAAAATCTTTTATAGCATATATAATTTTATAGAAAAAGTAAAGTGTTTGTTTATTTATAAAACTCAATTGCTAAAAAGCATTTAATAAAGACGCTTAATAAATGGTATTTGCATTGTGTCGTATTATATTTTCCTAGATTTTGTTCTATCTCATCGGTTCACTGAGAGCGTCGAACGAGTCGCCTGGGATGAGATAAGATGCTAATCAAAAGTTAATTAACGACTCGCTTCTACAGCTCTTGTGTTCGAAATAATTTGAAGGTACAAAACAAACTATACTGGTTAAAAATTACCAATCAATTCAAAACATTAGATTTTTAAACCATTTGAAACCTCTGCTTCCTGCTGCACTACTACCCCTGCGCTGTTTGTGAATTTTTATTTTATTTATTTATTCGTGTTTTAAGAAAAGACCTGACAGAACGCAGGAAATCATAAAAAAATAAGCAAAACAAGTAAATTAAAAACGAATTTTTAAAACCCAATGCTTTTATATGTAATTAAAACACAAATTTTGCAATCAATTTTTTCTTATATTACTCTTTTATTTTATATTAAAGTCGAAATATCTTAATTATATCGAAATATCGAAATTAATTAAAATTAACTAAATTAATTGACTTATTGTAAAACTAGTAATTGAATATTGCATTGTCTTCTATTTTGAGCATGTATGCAAAATTTGAAAAAAATCTATCATCAGGAAGTGACTCAAAAATTAATTGCAAGATTTGAAACAGACAGAGAAACAAACAGACAGACAGAGAAACAGAGACGACGAGTTAATAAAAGCATTGGTAATAAAAAAAACAAGAAATTAAAAGAAAGTCTGTCTAGTCTATAACGAACATTCAATATTCCGCTAATTATAATGACTGGCAATAGTTAATTTTAGACAATAATAATAGAATAACGTTATTGAATCAGCTAATAGAGTAGAAAGAAGTTAGGTTAGTAAGAGTCATAGAAGAGCATTCTAATAATAAAGTTACAAGCAAAACTAGCAGAGTGATGTTGCATTGAAGGGAGTATACAAAATCATGTTTCCTCTTGCGAAGATTATGACCATGATTTATCATTACGTGGTCATACTCATTTGTAAACATTTCACTTTCATTCACACTGACATAATCTAAATGGCCATATTCTCAGGTGAGACATTCTTCTTGCTTGACCAGCGAATTGCTTGATGTCACAAGTGTCTACCAACCCGTGGGTAGTCATAGACACCTTTCACTCTTCCCCATCAGCAGTTTTTTCATAAACTGTTTGAATTTTAACTTCGAACCCTTTACCAGGAACAGGAGGTGTTATTTCTGCCGGTATAACACTTTGGAAAGAAAGCAGGAGCTAAATCTGGCTCTTGTTTAATGCCTTTCACAGAACTAATATTGTTTGTTTCTTGTTCTTAATGTTCATTCTTGCTAAATCTTGGCAAGAAACATAATCTTTTTGTTAAAAGAATGAGGTAATGTAAATAAGCCAAAGTTGAGGCTCTTTGACATTGGCTGGCAAGTTGGTAAGCTCCGCCTCCATGGCAATTACGTACAACTTATATATAGTCTGAAAGTGCGCGAAAAATCTGTTTGTTGTGAGGTCACACCGTTATTGTTTCAGTAAATCTATCGTGTTTTGTCTGCATTTGCTAACATCTAACGAGTTTAGTTCATTCTCATTGTGTTATAATAATCAGTTAAATTCGTTGTGTTATAATAATCCGTTAGATTTTTTGATCGAAACTTTGTTACAATATGTCATCGTATTGGTCCCAGCGTAGAAAGTTGAAGCGTAAGATTGAAGAGCAGTTAGATAAAATTAGAGCCGATAATTTAGCAGATATGTGGTTGGACAGTTTATTAATATATGGGAAGTTTCGAAAGAAATTAAAAGTAATCTGGCTCTCCTTGTCAGTCCGCCAACGACAGCAGTTAATACGGCAGTTCCGGAAAACGTTCATTTCCCCATGCACTCCATGGTACAATTTGACCAGTTGGATTCAAAATTACAATCTAAAGAATTATTTGATGCTCTGGTAAGTCAATTACAGCATGTACTTAGATATCTAAAATTTTTGTATTAGGTTATCACTATCATAAATTCAAACATTTGTATAGGTGATCGACTTACAAAAGCTTGGGGGAGACACAATGGCAGAGGCGTGTCGTAGGCTGCTCCGGTACACCATGGATGATGGGCTGGTTGAAAAGTTCAATTGGAAAGGGAATGGTGGTAAAAGAAAAATGGAAAGCACCTTTTTCAAAGAACTTATCATTAGTTAGCTTAACTAAACTATTAACAAAGTCATTTTAAAAATATTAGATATCTAACAACAATTTTTTTAAAACTATTTCTCAGAAACTCTCCAAACCAATAGACGCTTCCACGATTCGTCAGCCAAGGAAATTGAGGTTGTGACAAAGAAGTGGATAAAGTTTGCACATGAGAGGCTGAACCGCAAGGAGAAGAAATGACATTTATATAGAGCTCAAAAGACTTTCTTTAAATAAACTTTTTTATAAATTTGCAAATATTGTTTCAGTTTTGTCTATTGATGAACGTATTTAAGTGATAATAATTTGCATGAGCAAATAATAGAGGAGGTTTCTAAAGCGTTACATTGTAAACGTTTCTAAAACGTTACACGGGAAACGTTTCTAAAACGTTACTCAGGAAACGTTTCTAAAACGTTACTCAGGAAACGTTTCTAAAACGTTACTCAGGAAACGTTTCTAAAACGTTACACGGGAAACGTTTCTAAAACGTTACTAAGGAAACGTTTCTAAAACGTTACTAAGGAGACGTTTCTAAAACGTTACTAAGGAAACGTTTCTAAAACGTTACACGGGAAACGTTTCTAAAACGTTACTCAGGAAACGTTTCTTTAACGCACAGCCGATGAGCAAAACAACCGAAAAGAATCGCGTTTCTTGTAACCGAAAATGAACGGTTAAGAAACGTTACAAAGTGGTTACAATGTTTACTGGGTTGCTTTAGAAAAAAGTTTGTTTTCCAGTTTTTTCCTCAGGAGCAAAATTTTCAAAAATACTTTATTAGCGGATGTTTACGCTATAAAAGTTGTTGAGTAGCAGTTACTTTAAAAACCAAATCACCCTATTTTCCACCCCACATTTGAAGTCCTGGAAACCAAATTTTCAAAAAATTGTGAAACCCGTATATCATTATTTTTAGAGTAGAAACTAAATACTAATTTTTACATTTGTAGATTTTAACAGTTTTTGAGTAGAAGGTACTTTAAAAACCAAGTAATCCTATTTTCCACCCCATATTTAAGGTCCTGTAAACCAAATTTGTAAAAAATGGTGAAACATGTATACCTGTATTTTTAGAATAGAAACTAAATACTAATTTTTACATCTGTGGTATTTACAGTTGTTGAGTAGCAGTTACTTTAAAAACCAAATAACCCTATTTTCCACCCCACATTTGCCCGACTTCGTACGCTATTTGCCCGACTGGCATGAGCGATTCGGGCAAATGACAAAATTCGGGCAAATGTGTCGAACAGAGAGTTTTGTGCCGAAAGGTCGAGAATTTGGCTCGAAAAGTTGTTTCCAAATGGCGAGTTGTGTTTCTTGGAGCGTGTCTCAAAGATTAATTGATTCCAGTTTATTCGCAACAAATATATATATATATATATATATATATATATATATCTTTGAGACACGCTCCAAGAAACACAACTCACCGAATTAAACCAACAAAAAAAATCGTTGGCCGAATTTCACATTTTCTCTACAAAATTTGACCAAATTCAATATAGCCGAATTATCTATCACTAATACTCTTGAGTGAAAACAAAATGAACAGAATTTCAAAAAAAAAAAAACAAAACATTTAAAAATTGTTTTTATTTTCAATAAAATAATTTTGACGTGTTTTTTTTTAAATTTGACCGAATAAAACCAAAAAAAAAAATCGTTGGCCGAATTTCACATTTTCTCTACAAAATTTGACCAAATTCAATTTAGCCGAATTATTTTTGGCCGATATTGTATAGACCCGGTAAAAACGAATTGGTTTTACTATGCATAGTTTCTCTGTATAACCAATGACAAAAGGGATCGCGTCCCAGCACTGCTGGTAAAACCTAGATTTGTTTTACGTTTATTACTTTTTGGGGACTTGCTTTTTGGTAAGACGGTACTGGGCTTAATAGGTGACGTCATTGTTTATTTAATAAAAAATAATAAACACAACAATAGAGGGAACGGGCTCAGTTTAAACGTCTGACATGGGCGTTGTTGTAATCATTTTTCTTGGTTTCACTGCATGAATATTGGAGAGTCATTGGGTCATATACACATTATAAATTAGATTTATAGCTTAATTATGTGGAGTGAAAAACACAACGCTGTTTTGAGATAAAACAAATATATTTTGTTGTAATCATTTTTCTTGGTTTCACTGCATGAATATTGGAGAGTCATTGGGTCAAGTGGCTCGGAATCATGAAAATTTCAATTAGCTTGAAAATGTTTTTAAAGTCACACAATATCTTGCCATTTTTTTTTATCTAACCTCGATTATAATTATTTACTCTCAAAAATTGTCAGAAGTAGACATCCGATATCAAATGCAACATCAGAAATAAGCTTTTCGGCATTGCGCCGAATTAAAACCTATAATCACCCAAACTAGATTAAACCGTGTCATGTTGTTAACTGTACATAAAGAAAAACAGACAATCTAAACTTGTTGGAAACTTGTAAATCTTTTTGTATGCTAAATGACAGAAGAAATAATTTGTTTGGTAAATGGTAGTTAATGTTGTTACTTTGGACTTTGGTAAAATGGTAATTACTTTTGACTTTGGTAAAATGGTAATTACTTTTGACTTTGGTAAAATGGTAATTACCTATACACTTGACTGCCATTCATTTTTTTACTTTTTATTTTAGAAATACATTTGTTGTTTGTTTAAAATCAATTATTTCAGATATAGATGTATTTCATCATAAAGTTTATAATACTCGCCTACGGGGATTTAAAGACTCCAAAAAAATTTGTTGGCCCCCCACTTTCAAAACCATTCCGGCGCCCTTGATCCTGGATACCAAACCAAAATCAAATATATTTTGACAAAAAAAACATTAAATTTCAACTCACCTGTTTCAACCGAAGTTTTTCAGTTTCGATATCATGTTGATTACTTTTTTCACTCGACTTACTTAAAAGTTTGGTCGTCTCTACAGTTACAGTGAAACACCGCTGAACTTTGACAGACGATATCTCGGTAACTAACATTTACAGAAAAATAATTTTAAATTTTTACTATTTAACTAGGGTGTTATAATAAGTGTGCAAAATTTCATTTTGACACAAGTTGTTTTAATATCTGGCCGACTCAGGAGAAAATGTACGAGTTTGGTCGTTTCCATAGTGAAACACCGCTGAACTTTGACAGACGATATCTCGGTAACTAACATTTACAGAAAAATAATTTTAAATTTTTACTATTTAACTAGGGTGTTATAATAAGTGTGCAAAATTTCGTTTTGACACAAGTTGTTTTAATATCTGGCCGACTCAGGAGAAAATGTACGAGTTTGGTCGTTTCCATATAGTGAAACACCGCTGAACTTTGACAGACGATATCTTGGTAACTGAGATTTACAAGATTTTTTATTTAAACTTTTTATTATCATCTACAGTGATTTTAAAAGTGTGCAAAATTTCGTTTTGACACAAGTCGTTTTAATAGCAGGCATACTTAAGCTGTTTAAATATCAGGCCGACTTAAGAAAAAACTTAGATTTACTGGAAAAGTTTTTTATTTTTTAAACATCATCTAACGTCATATTATAAGTGTACAAAGTTTTGTTTTAACACAAGTTAAGATAAACGGGATAATAAAAAACAAGTAACAAACTCAAGCAAGAGTGCTAAAATGTTTTATTTACACAAGTTGAACATTTTTTCCATTTGTACACGATGAGCATTTAAACATTTTCCGATCAAAATCAGTGTTTTTTACTTTCTCACATCCGCGGTGGAACCACTTCTTGCAAATGTCGCAAGAAATCATCTCTTCCGCTTTCTCTGTATGATCTTCATCGTACGGAAGCCTGCATGTGCAGAATAAATCAAAACTTGAAGAAGATGGGGGAAGTTTTGTTGAAGAATATGATGTTTCGAGAGGGGCAAATTTTTCAGTCAGGAATGCTTGCCGTATTTTAAAGCGTAGAGAATGTTGATCGTACAAGCAACACGCGGGGTCTCTTCCAGCAGCTAACGTTGCAGCAAAAGCAATCGCGAATGGACCGCAATCGTTGCAACCACTTTGCTGCTGTACTTTTTGTTTTTTCACAAACAGCTTCATTCCCGAATTAAAAAACTTGCTGACGAAAGCTATTTTCATTGCTAATTTAAAAAAAATTTTATTGCTTGCCCTGGGGCTGTGCTATACATTGTTGGATGGGGTCTAAACAAGTAAATTAAAAACGAATTTTTAAAACCAATGCTCTTATATGTAATTAAAACACAAATTTTGCAATCAATTTTTTTTTATATTACTCTTTTATTTTATGTTAAAGTCGAAATATCTTAATTATATCAAACTATCGAAATTAATTAAAATTATCTAAATTAATTGACTTATTGTAAAACTAATAATTGAATATTGCATTGTCTTCTATTTTAAGCATGTATGCAAAATTTGAAAAAATCTATCATCAGGAAGTGACTCAAAAATTGATTGCAAGATTTGAAACAGACAGAGAAACAAACAGACAGACAGAGAAACAGAAACGACGAGTTAATAAAAGCATTGGTAATAATAATAAAAATATCATCAAAAAGCATCGAATTTAAATATCTCAACTATTTTCATGAAAATTTCGTACACGCTTGAGAATCGCGGTCAGTGAGTGTGGTTCGTGTTAACTTGGTAAAATAGTCTGCCAGTCGGTTAGCGTTTTGTGGTCAAGAAAACCCTCAAGAAAACCCTCAAGAAACCCCTCGATAAAATCCTCAAGAAAATTAACTAAATTAATTGACTTATTGTAAAACTAATAATTGAATATTGCATTGTCTTCTATCTTGAGCATGTATGCAAAATTTGAAAAAAATCTATCATCAGGAAGTGACTCAAAAATTGATTGCAAGATTTGAAACAGACAGAGAAACAGACAGAGAAATAGAGCCGACGAGTTAATAAAAGCATTGGTAAAAATGAAATCGAATGGTATATTTGGATTGTCTTCGGTTCAACAAATAAAAAGTTATAAGCGAAAAACGACGATTTTTCGCCGAAAATTGCATAAAATCAATCTTGGCTCTTCTTTGAGAAAATCGAATTTGTTTTAAACTGCTGCCCTGGGTATATCCGAGACGCTTGTTTTTATACATATACTAGCAGTGCCCGTAGCGGCTTCGCTCGCATGAAATTAGAGAGTTTGAACAGTGCATCCATAGTAGAGATCAATTGTTTAGGTCTCGGTTAGGCCCGTCGACAACTTAGCCCAGCCCGTTTTAAAAACCCGAACTCCTGGCCCGGCACAGACCGTCTGAATTAGGCCCGGCCCCTTTTTACAGGCCTAGAAATTCTATATACTTGATGAAAAACTTCGGCATAGGTGTCGGCTCGGCCCGTCGACAACTTGGCCAAGCCCGTTTCAAAACCAAAACTCCTGGCCCGGCACGGCCCGTCTAATTTGGGCCCGGCCCGTTTTTACAGGCCTAGAAATTCTATATACATGAGGAAAAACTTCGGCCCGTCCCACCTTGACTTCAGGTTTGGCCCGGCACGTCTGAAGACCCTATATATTACTAAAATGTCTATATGCTTAGTGAAAAACCTCGGCCCGTACCACCTTGATTTAAGGTTTAGCCCATATATATAGAATAGATATATCGGCCCGCCTGTTGTTTAGGAAAGCTTTTAGCGAGGCAGCCTAGTAGACTGGAGATCCGAAACGAAGAACTGAGAGTTACAACCGTAGCATTCACAGTTTGTGAGTAGCAGCTACTTTAAAAACCCAGTAATCCTATTTTCCACCCCACATTTAAGGTCCTGGAAACCAAATTTGTAAAAAATTGTGAAACCCGTATATCATTATTTTTAGAGTAGAAACTAAATACTAATTTTTACTTTTGTAGATTTTAACAGTTTTTGAGTAGAAGGTACTTTAAAAACCAAGTAATCCTATTTTCCACCCCACATTTAAGGTCCTGGAAACCAAATTTGTAAAAAATGGTGAAACACGTATATCTGTATTTTTAGAATAGAAACTAAATACTAATTTTTACATCTGTGGTATTTACAGTTGTTGAGTAGTAGTTAATTTAAAAACCAAATAACCCTATTTTTCCACCCCACATTTGAAGTCCTGGAAATCAAATTTTTAAAAAATGCTAAAACACGTATTTCATTATTTTAGGAATAGAAACTAAATACTAATTTTTACTCCTGTAGCTACTTTAAAAACCAAATAACCCAATTTTCCAACCCACATTTGAGGTCCGGGAAACCGAATTTTCAAAAAACGGTGAAACACGTATCTTTTTATTTTTCAAAAAGAATCTATATACCAAATTTCAAAATCTCCTCATTTTTGGTTTTCGAGATATACATTGCTTTAGAAAAAAGTTTGTTTTCCAGTTTTTTACCCTCAGGAGCAAAATTTTCAAAAATCCTTTCTTAGCGGATGTTTACGCTATAAAAGTAATATAAGTTCCAAATTTCACGTTCCTAGGATGAGGCGTTTGAGCTCGGCGTTGATTATCAGTCAGTCAGTCAGGACATGTTCTTTTATATATATATATATATATATATATATATATATATATATATATATATATATATATATATATACATACATACAAATATATATATTCATATATATATACATACATATTATATAAATACATATATATATATATATATATATATAAAATATATTGTTAGTGTGCTAATTCTTTGATAATTTTGGTTCTTTCTGTTCTCGCTTTACTTTTGACCCTGAGGATGGCTGACATAGCTGAAACGGTCAGTCGGTCTGACAATAAAAGTTTAATGGAAAAGTTTTTGGCTAATTGTAGTCTCGAACAGAGAGTTTTGTGCCGAAAGGTCGAGAATTTGGCTCGAAAAGTTGTTTCTGCCAAATGGCGTGTTGTGTTTCTTGGAGCGTGTCTCAAAGATTAATTGATTCCAGTTTATTCGCAACAAATATATATATATATCTTTGAGACACGCTCCAAGAAACACAACTCACCGAATTAAACCAACAAAAAAAATCGTTGGCCGAATTTCGCATTTTCTCTACAAAATTTGACCAAATTCAATATAGCCGAATTATCTATCACTAATACTCTTGAGTGAAAACAAAATGAACAGAATTTCAAAAAAAAAACAAAACAAAAACAACAGCTCACATCCAAACATTTGGCCGATATTGTATAGACCCGGTAAAAACGAATTGGTTTTACTATGCATAGTTTCTCTGTATAACCAATGACAAAAGGGATCACGTCCCAGCACTGCTGGTAAAACCTAGATTTGTTTTACGTTTATTACTTTTTGGGGACTTGCTTCTTGGTAAGACGGTACTGGGCTTAATAGGTGTCGATACAATCATGATAACTATAAAAAATTGAACAAATTATAATCGACTTGTTTTAATGCAAACTCAACTGATTCAAAATGGATAAAAGTTTTGAATAACTGCAGTATAAAAATATTTCATACTGGGATACAAAGGTATTCATAATAATAAAGATCGTTTTGCAGCGACTGCAGCTCCAATAGCAAGTATTTCTTCTGGATCAAATTTTTGGCTCGATTCTCGTCCAAATATTTCTTCAACCATATTTTTGACCTTTGGAAAAAGAAAAGCTTAGTACCACATAATAATTTTTCTTTATTTCCAGTAATATGGAAAATAAGCTAATAATGAAATTTGGCCTTATTATGATGCAGTTTCCCTGAAGCAATCATTAAAAATACTTGACTCACCTTTGGCATCTTCGTTATTCCACCAACTAACAAAACTTCATCAATGTCCTTTTTGGTTATTTTGGCCGATTTAGTGGCCATTTCTATGCTCTTTTCACAGAAAGGGATTGTTCTTTTAAGCAGACCATCAACAAGGTTTTCAAATTCTTTTCTTGACAGCTCCATTTCAAAATCAACAGACAGTTTAGGAATGTCTATTTTTATTTTATTATTCTTAGATAATTGATTTTTTGCATCAACTGCAGCTTTCCAGATTTCATTTCGTTTATACATATATTCGTAGTCATTTCTTAAGTCAATGTCAGTCTGTTAAAATGAAAAAATTTAATATAATTTATATTTTAAGTTATTTAACAAACTGTTTGTGATGAAATATAAACAATTCCTGGACATTATTTGTTCGTTTTTTTCTGATTTTCTGTATGTTTCTCGTTCGGGCTCATTTTATTATTTTATTATTTTTCATTTTTGCATAACCAACTATACCAAATTATCAATGAAGCTCTAAATGAAACAGAATAGGTTATGAAAATAGAAAACTGGACGATATTTCAAAATTTTAACTAATAACACTGATTTGTTTAGTATGAGTCATTCCCAAAACTGGATAAAAGCACAGCATTAAACATATGATGTAAAAAACCGTATTTTGATCTCGTGACAATTTTTTTCAATGCTGTGCTTATTTTTAAGGTCTAGTAAAATGAAAGTTAAAAACATTTATTTGCAAAAAACTCATTTTGATATATTTAAACTTAGTTTATTTTTTTAGATGTATGTTTTTAACTGTTCGTTTTTTTTATTTTCTGTATGTCTATCGTTCGTGCTCATTTTATTATTTGCACGTTATTAATCTTTTTTATTTTTGCGCCACCCACTATACCAAGTTGTCATTAATCTTTTTTATTTTTGCGCCACCCACTATACCAAGTTGTCAATGAAGTTCCAAATGAAACACAATGGGTTATGAAAATAGATAGCTGGACTAACAGCACAGCATTGAACATATGGTGAAAAAGACCGTATTTTGAGCTAAAATTTGAAATGAAGGCTTGCCCTAACAATGCATAATTGTGTTAAAATTTTTAGAAAATTAAACTTTGTTCTTTTATCTTATATATAAAAATGAAATGTTTGTTTGTTTGTTCGGACATCAAATGTAAACGGCCGAACAGATTTAATTGAAATTTGGCACACTTATGTATCTTATTTAAGCGGTGGTTCCTGTAAAATTTTAAATAAATTGGTTTCTCCGTTGATGTTTTATGGACAAAAAACGTTTTGGTCAGCGGTAGTAAGTTATGTATATATATATATATATATATATATATATATATGTATATATATATATGTATATATATGTATATATATATATATATATATATATATATATATATATATATATATATATATATATATATATATATATATATATATATATATATATATATATATATATATATATATATATATATATCTCTCTTTTTCCTATTGACTGAGTTCATGATTTATATTTTTCATTTTAACAATTCTATCTTATATATAAAAATGAAATGTTTGTTTGTTTGTTCGGACATAAAATGTAAACGGCCGAACAGATTTAATTGAAATTTGGCACACTTATGTATCTTATTCAAGCGGTGGTTCCTGTAAAATTTGAAATAAATTGGTTTCTCCGTTGATGTTTTATGGACAAAAAACGTTTTGGTCAGCGGTAGTAAGTTGGAGTAAATTTTTTTTCTACAAAATAAAATAAAATTAATTTATAGTTAAATTATACAAAATATTTTTTTTTTCTTGAGTTTTAAAGGTTTTAAATATAAATATTAAATTAAATAAATATGTGTGTTGTTTAGTGCCGCCCATAGATATCTATGGTGCCGCCGGATACCTTTGTTTTGATTTCATAGAGCTCATTGAGGCTCATTCTCTTCCGAACCTCCACGAGGGAGAAGTTGGCTGCGCAGCTGGATCCCCGAACCATAGTGCAAAAAAAAGTTCGTGCATTGGGGTTGTGCTATAGATCGTTGGAAAGGTATTTAAAAAGGAAATATAATGGTGTAAAAATAAATTTAATATTGCAAAAAATAAAAAAGTTATAGGCGAAAAACCGTCGCCGTCCCTATGTAAATGTATGGAGACGATTTTTCATACCCTGATCTATATTTTGCTTCATAACTTTTTTATTTGTTAGACTATTTTCCAAAAATTTGTTTCTATGTTTGGCTAATATATTTGTCTTTCTAATGCATTAAGCTAGAACCCCAATGCGGTCGAAAATATTAATCTACATGGCTCCAAACGCAAGTGAAAAATCGTCCCTATGTAAATGTATGGAGACCATATTGTAAAAGTTTCACTGATATATGAGGTGCATGAAATTTGAAAGAAATGAAAGCAAGTGCAGTATTTTTGTGTTTCAACAAAATCATGAACAAAGTTCTCAAGCCAGCCTATCAATCTGCTGCTGTTTTGTTCAATTTATAATTGCATCATTTGCTAAATAAAAGTGGTACTCTTCGATTGTTCCAAATTGATGATCTCAGAAAACTCTCGGAAAATTCATTAAGTTAATGCTTTGAAGGTTTTTAATATTATTATTACTTCATGTTTTATTTCAATCTGTGTTTTATATCACATTTTTCAAAGCCACGGGTCAACATTTATTAACATGCCACATGTAGCGTTATATGCTTTCTGTAGACATGACACTTAAAAACTAAGAACAACTCAAAAACTAAGACTAGCGATTTTACGAAAAGCAGCTGTTGAACAGTGTGTGATAAATCTATTGTAAGCATTTATAATCTTACAAGTATTTAAAATAAATATAACCTGTTGAGATATATGAGCGGATTTTAACATTATTGCAGCCGTTAACTAATAAATTCTTTTTTTTTTTCAGCTTCAGTTAATCATAATAAGCCTTTGCAGAAGATCACACTTGCAGAGTGGAACCAATACATTAAAGAACACTAATTAAAATTGAGGAAGTTCAGACGTAACTAAACGAGCAAACCAAACAACAAAGTGTTAACGAGAGAACAGATCAATTTTGATGACTGTGCACAGCATTCCGCTACAGCCCATCTAAGCCACATTGGGAAGGCTCTAAAATTTAATGGAGGAACAGAAGAGCGAAAAGAAGAGCAAGCTGGAGCGGTAAAGCGTAAAAGCAACCGGGATCGGGAAAAGTAAAAGAGACCGGGGACGGGAGAGCGACCGTGAGCAGAAATGCGACCAGGAGTGAGAAAGCGACATGGAACGGGAAAGCAAGCGGTTAAGGAAACGGGAGCCAGAGAGAAAACGATAAAAAGCCTTTAAAATCCCCGGGCAACGCCGGGTAACCCAGCTAGTTTTAATACATAAAATGTCAAGCAACAATAAACCAACCTCTTTTCTTATTGTTTGCTTTATGTGGTTAAATAGAAGCTCATCAAAAAGTTTTCCATTAAGCATTAGGTCACCAGTTGAATAAGTCTCCATAATCCCATTTTTTGATTTGATAATGGAAACCTCAAATTTTCCTCCACCAAAATCATAAACAGCAGTCCTATAAAAAAATAAAAAAGCTATATATCATTGTAGCTAGTTAATAAAAAAAACACAGATTATAAACTAACACTTTATCTTCGGAAGAAGATTTGTGTGAATCCATCGCAAGTACAGCAGCAATCGGTTCTTTGATCACATCAATTCGTTCAAATCCAGCAAATTTGCCAGCTTTTTTGAGTTGCTATTTATTGGAAATACCGATTTCACATAAACAATTAATTGAATTAAGTTTTTTTAATTAAGGTAGATGGTTACTTTAAAATCACGACTGTGACTTGGAACAGTGACAACAGCATAATTAACTTTATGTTTAAGACTCTTTTCTGTTGGTGATTTTAATCAATATATAAGCTTTTATTTAATCATTTAATAACAAAAAACTAACCAGCTATAATTTTCATTTCTTTTAAAAGATGTGTTGCAATCTCATATGGATGATAAATTTGAGTTTCTGAACAATGGTCTTCGATTTCGACAATTGGCATTTCATTTTTTCCTCTTATAAAGTCATAAGGTAAAGTTTCCCTTTTTGTTTAAAAATTATGTAAAATTATTCTACATAATTAAATTGTCTCATAATCATAGTGAATAAAAAACTCACTTATGTGCCTGGAAGTCAATATCACTATATTTACGAAACAGTAATTTCTTTAAATCGTATATATGGTTTGTATACCCATGAAGTTCTTCTTTATGACCGACATCAACCTCGAAATCACATTCTTCATCCGCTACGAT
The DNA here is from genome assembly GCA_963978895.1 of Erpobdella octoculata. Lineage (NCBI taxonomy): Eukaryota > Metazoa > Annelida > Clitellata > Hirudinida > Erpobdellidae > Erpobdella > Erpobdella octoculata. Next base: position 47,045,135 of record OZ022238.1, on the reverse strand, counting down.
CACAGTTGAAGCAGTCATCTTACAACCTCGTTCATTTTCTAAAACTTGATGAACTTTACCATCACTATTAGCTACACAAGTTTTTGTTGTTCCGAGATCAATTCCAACACCAGATCTAAAATAGCAATCAAACTTGTCATCTTAAATTAGTTTTATATTAGTGAAATAATAAAAACATACCTGGGGGAATTACAATCCGTATAGATTAAACCGATAGGTTCGTCCTAATAAAAAAAATAAAATATAACTTTAGTAATTGTTTAATTATAAATCCTCTATCATTTTTTATGTCATTTTTTATAATATACGGTTTCTTTCAATTGTAAAATTTAAGTTTTAAATTGCACAAATAACAATCAATTCCCATGCCGCTTTATAAATAAATAAAACTAGGGATGTCACAGGTACCCGAACCCGAGTTTGGTACTACCCGGTCTTTTTGTGATACCCGAACCCGAAAGTGTGAAAACTTGATACCCGAACACGAAAATGAGAAAACTAGCAACACAAACAGAGTTTTCATAACTTTTCTAGTTTATTGAAAATGAAATAGTATTAGGAACCGATTTATTCAAATTTTGTTGACGTAACATATAATACTAATCGCATTTGCGTAACAAATAACACAAATACGTCATTTTATTAGTGATGTGTAAGCTAGACCACTAATCCGTTTGATTATCAGACCGGACCGAGCCGCGAACGAACTAAAATAAATAAGCCTCCTTCGGTCGAAGAAATCGCGGATAGCCATGATATTTTACTTCATTCATATACTCAAAGTTTTTCTGATATAACAAAGACACTTTGTTATAAAGATAATCTTGCATAATCCTAAACTTTAACTGGCAAAGTCTATAAATGATCTATGCGCCACAGTTATTTTATTGGCAAATGTGTAAGCTAGGACACTAATCCGCCTGAGCGGACCGAGCCGCGAAAAAAATTATTAAATTACAATAATTTAAGAGGTAATGTATTATACTAATCGCAAGCCATGCAAGTTTTATATTATCACCTTTACATAACAAATAACACAAATAGGTCATTTTATTGGTGAGTGTGTAACCTAGACCACTAATCCGCCTGATTATCTGGCCGGACCGAGCCACGAACAAACTAAAATAATTAAGCCTCCTTCGGTCAAAGATATCACATTATTTGGAAAGCTAAAAAAATAACCTGTTAGAGTTTATTCAATACGTGTAATGTCCAATGGACTTGGATGAATTGATCGCTCTTGTTTGTATATGTATATACACTAGGTAAATTTAAAATCAATAAATAGCAAAAAATGATATAATTTCAATAAAATTGTTATTATTACTTGATAATGAATAATGATCATTTTGAAATAAATATTCGCTTTTTCAGATAACCCGATGTGAAATTTTAATAGTCAAAAGCAAAACTAATAGTCAAAAGCAAAACTATTAGTCAAAAGCAAAACTATTTCAGCACTGCAAGAATAATCTATAAGAATGTAGAGACACCACACTTTTATATAATCGATTGTGTAGGCCACATTCTGTTACATAAACAACGAGCATAATATTAGCATAGACAATAAATAGTTCGACGAAAATATGGTGTCTACCTGATTTGCCGACCTCCGAGTTGCCGTATCGAATTGCCGACCGATGTTTTTTAAGATCGTACCGAGTTGCCGACCTCGTCAAAAAATTTTCTATTTTATTTTCATTTTTAGCTAATAGAATCGTTCAAAAATAACGAATCATTTAAATAATCCAACTGAGACTAAAAAGAATCGTTCAATCTTATTTGGTTCATTTACATAATTAGCGTGGAGGCGGAGCTCAAAGAACTTGCCAGCCAATGTCAAAGAGCCTCAACTTTAAAAGTAAATTAAAAAGCAGCTCTACTTTATTCTACTAACATAATAAAGTTAAATATGCAAATAATGGATAAATAAATAAACGTAACTATTGCAGCTCTACTTTATTCTACTAACATAATAGAGTTAAATATGCAAACCAGTAAGAATCATTTTTATTGTTAAGAAATTTTTTTTTAATTAATATTAAAAATAATTATTGTTAAAAAAATTTAATGAAGAATAAAAATATTATTTTTTATTTATATTGACACTGTACTGAACAGTACGCAACAGTCTGTATGTATCAATTTTACCAGCCACATGCTGGGAGTGTGCCTTTGAAATTTTATATATATATATATATATATATATATGTATTTTATTCTATTTCCTAATTTTATATATATATATATAGCAAATTGTTCATTCTTATTTAGTTTATTAACTTAATTGACATGGAGGCAGAGCTTACCGAACTTGCCAGCCAATGTCAAAGAGCCTCAAGTTTAGTTTATTTACGTTAACTCATTCTTTTAACAAAAATATTATTGCTGTAGTATAAATGAATTGTATTATTATTATTGTTTATATACAAAATAACAAAGAGTTGTTTTTATTTTCTTGGTGGTCGGCAACTCGGTACACTTTGATAAAACGCTGGTCGGCAATTCAGACGTTATTGGCGAAAACCGATGGTCGGCAACTCGGAGGTCGGCAATTCGGTACGGCACCGAAAATATAAATATTGTCCAATCAATCCAAATATTTGATAGAATGCATTGTTCGGAGATATGTTTAAATTTTTAAGTCTCTAGCTCATTGGAAAGTTAGTTTAAAATCGATTGCAAAATTTTACGACAGACAGACAGAGAAGTCAAGTTATGTAAAAGTGTGTAAATCGTACTTACAAACCTCCACCCGAACCCAAAAGTTAATTCTAAAACCCGAACCTGGAATTTTGAAAGTCGAAAACTCGAACTCAAACCCGATCTTTAAAAAATTAAAAACCCGAAAAAGTCGTACCCGTGACATCCCTATTATTTATTATACTTTTGATAACAATAAGATTTAGATAATTGATATGCTCTAATATTTCGACAACACATCGCATGTTATACAGTTCTGAAAATAAGTTTGATTTCGGTTTATCCGATATCGCTATTCATGCCGGCCAAAAATACCGGTACCGGCTAAACCGGGAAAACACATCTCGGTTAACAAATTAAAATTCAAAAAACATTTTTAACAAATACAAAACTAACTTTTGAGTCGTACTCTTTAGACCAGCTGATTGATCGATTCAAAGACCATGCCTGTTTCCTCAGAAGGAAAGACAATTTAGTACGGCACAACATAACTAGACTTCGAGAAAGACTGATGATGTTCCGAGTTCCGTTTCAAATTGATATCAAGCATTTATAACTGCAAATGACCATCGATATATTAATTAAAATAACATAACCAATTAATAAAATAAGCATTTAAAAAATATTTTTTATATTAAAAAGATTATATTTTTAAATAAATATTTTCACACTTATACAATTACTGATAAAAATGAAAAACAAATTTAAAAATTTAAACTTAACTATTATAATTTCTTAAAATACATGTATCAGATATACCATAATACCATAATTGTAATAAAAAATTAAGGTAAAAAATTTAAAAGAAAATTATCTATACAAAAGTTGTTTATATTTAAATTTAAAAAGACATCGCAGAAACTGAACAAGTAAAAATAAAAAATAAATTAAAAAAAAGTTTTTATTTGCCTCTTTATCTGAGTCATGGACTCCTAAATATAGCTTTTATTTAGGAGTCCATGTCTGAGTCAACGAACTAAAATTTATGAATCTCTTGTTAAATCATCGTTTCTTAAATCAGTGTCTTCTTTTTTTGTCAAGTTATTTTTGACGTATTTCTCCATTGGAGTTTCGTCCGTTTGTAAATCCTCGGTTGCTTCATCCGAGTCAGATTCGTCACTAAAATCTGACCCTGAATATTCGGTGCCGTCGTCTGTTATGGAGGCTTCCGTTTCAGAACCGTCGCTGTATGGGTAAAAGCCATTGCTGTTATTGCCATTATTATAATCATCATCGTCACTTTCATCGTTTTGCATTTCGTTTTCAACATTTTTTTCATCTTCTTTAGATTTGTTGTCTACGTCCAAACCGACTGTATAATTGTCACCATCTTTGCCAGGCTCGTCATCACCATCTTTGCCAGGCTCGTCATCACCATCTTTGCATGGTTCATCTTGAACATCTTTGCAAAGTTCCTTATCATGACCGTCTTTGGCAGGCTCATCATCATGACCCACCTGACCTGTGCAGTCTGTACGGCCGTCATCCGTCACATGCTCTGAGACACAGCTGGTGGACTCTAGTTCAAATTGGGTTTCGCCGCAGCAACCCACATCACCAGCAACCCGCTGGTCCAGAACCGTGTCCACCACTGCCTCAGTCAACCCTGCGACCAAACTCTCAACAGTTGTACCGGCTGCTGCTTCTTTGTTTTCTTGGCCAAGAATCATTCCTTCTCCTGTCTTCCCCTGTGCTGCCATGTTTTCTCTCGCTTGTTGTCTTTCTTCTTCCAGCAATTTGTTTTTCAATTTTCTCCGCCTAACCACAGCTTCCTCGTCAATATCGAACAATTATTCATCGTCGTCAGGCTCATAGCCTTCATTCACTAACGCGGCTAAGAGGCGTTCCATAAGTTCGTCCTTTTTACCTGTATTGCTCAGGCCACGTTTCTCCAGCTCGTCTTTCATTTCACTTGCCCAAAGCTCATCCAATGATTTCAAAACCATTCTTGTATTCCAATTTTGACACCAATGTTACGATATCACCGAATCGTATACCGGGCTCAATACAATGGTTTTGCAGTTTTATTGGAAATAATAAATAAAGCTTTGTTACAGCTATTTATACCTTTTGATCTATTAATAATGTCCATAATAGTTATCCCAAGTCCTTTAACGTCTATCAATGGGAAACTTATCCTAAAGTCAGCGATTTTACATTAATATATATAATTAAAATTATTATTTTTGAAAGTCTTACCCTACTAATCCGCTCCTTTTGGTATAAAAACACTGTGTAAAAATGTTGAGAAAAATATCTTATATTTAGGGGTAGCTCAAGTACCTCAAAAATTATGAAAATTTGAAAAATTACGAGTATATCGTAATTTATTGTCAAAAAAGCAGTAATAATTTATGAAAACATTAATAATTAATATTTTTTCAATGTTTATTATTAGGTTTCTGACAAGAGTTTATAGACAGTTTTGAAAGAGTCTGTTTTCTGCTATCAAGGTACATTTTGCTAGGGTCCTCCACAACTTGCAGTAGAAATTGCATCTGCGATTCATCATGTGTTGAAATTCCACTGTACTCCCGAATGAGTGCCACTCTACGCCCAGCGTGATCATTAACAACTTTTAAGTTCTCCACTATTTCGGCAGCCTTCTTGTAGTCGTCTCTGTTTTCCCACAAGTCCGAATCAACCGCAAGAACTCCATCTGCGAGTTCCATGATGCGAAACAATGTCATTGACTTTTCTGTGATGAAATCTTCTAAATTCTTTTCCTTGAATGAATCAAGAGCAACAGTGATTTGCATGGAATGATTCTGATCTAGGTCTTTTTTATTCTGCATGGCACTTACCATCAGCCTCTTGATCGAGGAACTGACCCAAATGTTGAAGAAAGCCTGGGACAAGAACCACAAGTGATTGGAAAATTTGCGTGATGTTGACTTTGAGATGGCTGAATGGATTGATGAATATTTAAGTAGTGACTTAAGCAGCAGAAGGTCATTGTGAGAAGCACCCAATGCTTCCTGTGCAGAGACCCAGGCTTTCAGGTAGACACGTACTGTGAACACACACACTTAACGTAATTCTTTCAGTTCTGCGTGAGTCAGTTGGAATTGAGCCTCGAACATCCAGATCTTTAAACTATAAATAATTTTGGACATCCAGCGAGAAAGACAATCAAAAATTCCAGAAATTCTTTATAATCATCTCTCAGCTGACTCTGTTCAAGATGCTTGTTAGCATAATCTATGGTGGCATGCTTAATGTCACCCACTAGACTTGCCACGTCATCAGCTGCAATTCCTGGTTTATACTCAGCTGTATCAATGCATAGATCGATAATGATTAATAGATCTAGTATTATAAAAATGAACCGAAGATGTCATTGAAAAATAATTTAGTAAGGTATGAGGAAGTAAGTTATTATGATATCTATACATAAATAAAAGTGATTGATAAATGCAAATCTGATCAATTGTTAAAATATTGGTAGCAGTAGGTTCCACCGGGGAAGAGAAGGGATGACAAAATATAATTTTTAAAACTCGATTTTGAAGAATAGCCAGAGATGAAGTTCGACATTTATAATTAGTACACCATATGAAGTTACAATATATTAGGTATGGATAAATCAGTGAATAATACAACAGCAAAAGAATTTTAGAGGGGACGAACCATGAGATTTTGTAAAGTACACCAATATTCTTTGAAATTTTTATAGAAATGTATCGTATGTGATCATTCCAAGTAATATGTTGATCAATGTACAAGCCCAAGAATTTTGTATAGGATACATTAGTTATTTCATTATCCCGAATGCACAGTCTTATGCTGCCAATGTCAATCCTCTTTTGCGGATTGTGAAATATAATAAAACATGTTTTATCCATATTCAGAGAAAGTCTATTTTTACCAATGCTTTTATTAACTCGTCGTCTCTGTTTCTCTGTCTGTCTGTTTCTCTGTCTGTCTGTTTCTCTGTCTGTCTGTTTCTCTGTCTGTCTGTTTCTCTGTCTGTCTGTTTCTCTGTCTGTCTGTTTCTCTGTCTGTCTGTTTCTCTGTCTGTCTGTTTCTCTGTCTGTCTGTTTCTCTGTCTGTTTCAAATCTTGCAATCAATTTTTGAGTCAATTCCTGATGATAGATTTTTTTCAAATTTTGCATACATGCTCAAAATAGAAGACAATGCAATATTCAATTATTAGTTTTACAATAAGTCAATTAATTTAGTTAATTTTCGTGAGGGTTTTATCGAGCGGTTTCTTGAGGGTTTTCTTGAGGGTTTTCTTGACCACAAAACGCTAACCGACTGGCAGACTATTTTACCAAGTTAACACAAACCACACTCACTGACCGCGATTCTCAAGCGTGTACGAAATTTTCATGAAAATAGTTGAGATATTTAAATTCGATGCTTTTTGATATTTTTATTATTATTACCAATGCTTTTATTAACTCGTCGTCTCTGTTTTTCTGTCTGTCTGTTTCTCTGTCTGTCTGTTTCTCTGTCTGTCTGTTTCTCTGTCTGTTTCAAATCTTGCAATCAATTTTTGAGTCAATTCCTGATGATAGATTTTTTTCAAATTTTGCATACATGCTCAAAATAGAAGACAATGCAATATTCAATTATTAGTTTTACAATAAGTCAATTAATTTAGTTAATTTTCGTGAGGGTTTTATCGAGCGGTTTCTTGAGGGTTTTCTTGAGGGTTTTCTTGACCACAAAACGCTAACCGACTGGCAGACTATTTTACCAAGTTAACACAAACCACACTCACTGACCGCGATTCTCAAGCGTGTACGAAATTTTCATGAAAATAGTTGAGATATTTAAATTCGATGCTTTTTGATATTTTTATTATTATTACCAATGCTTTTATTAACTCGTCGTCTCTGTTTTTCTGTCTGTCTGTTTCTCTGTCTGTCTGTTTCTCTGTCTGTCTGTTTCTCTGTCTGTTTCAAATCTTGCAATCAATTTTTGAGTCAATTCCTGATGATAGATTTTTTTCAAATTTTGCATACATGCTCAAAATAGAAGACAATGCAATATTCAATTATTAGTTTTACAATAAGTCAATTAATTTGGTTAATTTTCGTGAGGGTTTTATCGAGGGGTTTCTTGAGGGTTTTCTTGAGGGTTTTCTTGAGGGTTTTCTTGACCACAAAACGCTAACCGACTGGCAGACTATTTTACCAAGTTAACACGAACCACACTCACTGACCGCGATTCTCAAGCGTGTACGAAATTTTCATGAAAATAGTTGAGATATTTAAATTCGATGCTTTTTGATGATATTTTTATTATTATTACCAATGCTTTTATTAACTCGTCGTCTCTGTTTCTCTGTCTATCTGTTTGTTTCTCTGTCTGTCTGTTTGTTTCTCTGTCTGTTTCAAATCTTGCAATCAATTTTTGAGTCACTTCCTGATGATAGATTTTTTTCAAATTTTGCATACATGCTCAAAATAGAAGACAATGCAATATTCAATTATTAGTTTTACAATAAGTCAATTAATTTAGTTAATTTTAATTAATTTCGATATTTCGATATAATTAAGATATTTCGACTTTAATATAAAATAAAAGAGTAATATAAGAAAAAATTGATTGCAAAATTTGTGTTTTAATTACATAAAAGAGCATTGGTTTTAAAAATTCGTTTTTAATTTACTTGTTTATAAACCAATCAGAGATGCACATTAATTCTCTGTTTATGATATCAATTAGGGATGCAAGTGAATAGTCAGAAGCTAAGACATTAGTATCATCGGCATACAAGGTAAATTCGAAAAACGCTGAAGACGAAACAATGTCATTAATATAAATAAGAAATAACAAAAGGCCTAAAATTGAACCTTGAGGAACCCCACAAGAAATATATTTTTCCGATGAGCTAAAACCATTGTAAGTAACAAACTGTTTTCTATTACATAATTAATATTCAAACCATCTTAAACATGCACCACCCACACCATAACAGCTGAGCTTAGTAAGTAAGATGACATGATCAACAGTATCAAATGCCTTTGACAAATCAAAAAAGAGACCAATAGAATACATGCCACAATCCAAATCTTTAAGTATTCTGTTATGAAAGTTAGTAATTGCCATATATGTAGAGTAACCTTTGCGAAAACCATATTGACAATCGTTTAGAATACCATGAGAATTAAAATCTATATATATAAAAGGCAACGTCTGTTCATTAATAACTAGTTCATTAATCTCAAGCCAGCCTATCAATATGCTGCTGTATCGTTCAATTTATAATTGCATCATTTGCTAAATAAAAGTGGTACTCTTCGATTGTTCCAAAATGATGATCTCAGAAAACTCTCGGAAAATTCATTAAGTTAATGCTTTGAAGGTTTTTAATATTATTATTACTTCATGTTTTATTTCAATCTGTGTTTTATATCACATTTTTCAAAGCCACGGGCCAACATTTATTAACATGCCACATGTAGCGTTATATGCTTTCTGTAGACATGACACTTAAAAACTATAAACAACTCAAAAACTAAGACTAGCGATTTTTCGAAAAGCAGCTGTTGAACAGTGTGTGCAATCTTACAAGTATTTATAATTTGTTGAGATATATGAGCAGATTTTAACATTATTGCAGCGTTAACTAATAATTTTTTTTTTCAGCTTCAGTCAATCATAATAAGCCTTTGCAGAAGATCACACTTGCAGAGTGGAACCAATACATTAAAGAACACTAATTAAAATTGAGGAAGTTCAGACGTAACTAAACGAGCAAACCAAACAACAAAGTGTTAATGAGAGAACAGATCAATTTTGATGACTGTGCACAGCATTCCGCTACAGCCCATCTAAGCCACATTGGGAAGGCTCTAAAATTTAATGGAGGAACGGAAGAGCGAAAAGAAGAGCAAGCTGTGGCGGTAAAGCGTAAAAGCAACCGGGATCGGGAAAAGTAAAAGAGACCGGGGCCGGAAAAGCGACCGTGAGCAGAAATGCGACCTGGAACGGGAAAGCAAGCGGTTAAGGAAACGGAAGCCAGAGAGAAAAACGATAAAAAACCTTTAAAATCTCCGGGCAACGCCGGGTAACCAGCTAGTAATCATATAAACGTTGGAATACAATCTTTTCAAACAGTTTTGAGAAATATGAAAGTATTGAAATTGGCCTATAGTTATTGAATAAGGATTTATCACCACCCTTAAATATAAGAACAACCTTAGCAATTTTTAGACTATCAGGAAAATAACCAGTAGACAATGAACAGTTAATCAAGTCAGATAATATAATAGAAATGGAAGCAATAGATAAAAATCCTAGGTAAGGAGAGATGTTGTCAATTCCAAAACCACCAGAACATTTGATTGACTTTGAAACCATGATCAATTCAAGAGATGTCACCTCTTTAAATAACAACAGAGACGCTAAAGGAAGAATTATATTTTCAAATGAAGCTTCTTTCTCAGGTATGGAAGAAGAGAGACGAGCTCCTATGTTTACAAAATATTCATTGAAGCCATCAGCAATCATCGAAGGATCATCAGTCATAATGCCATCAACAGCAAATGAAGAGGAAGCAGAAGAATGACGATCTTTGTTAATTATGGAATTGATCGTAGACCAAATTTTCTTAGAGTCACCAAGGCAAGAAGAAAATTTAGTCGAATAGAAATTCCTAATTGCATCATTCTTTTTTCGCTTAAAGTCGTTTCTAAAATGGACAAATTCCCTTCTGACTTCTTCTGAAGGTTTCCTATAAAGCATGGATTTTTTTTTCAACCATCTTTAACAAGGTCGCTGACATCCAATCTTTCTTGAATCTTCTTTTCAAGCTGGTAATTTCAAAATATGGGAAAGCTGCATAGGCTATTCTAAGGAATATTTAATAATACACAGTTTTTGTGTGTAACCCCACAACGTGGACGAAGTGAGCAAAGCGAGCCAACCACGATTAAGGAGTCTGGGGGAGCAGCTGCTACACTTATTGGTAGCATTTGGGTGTAAATGTAGCCCATATTTGGATACTTGAAAACTTGAACCACTATTTTCCATCTCCAACAAAAATTTAAAAAATATCAAATTATAGCTAATATATCAAAACAATTATGTTGCACTTTGTTGTTTTGCTTAAATTGGGCTTATTATAATTTTTTACAGGAAACTTTTCATTATAAAAATGCTAAAATTATATTACTGAATACTAATTCTTTTGCCAGACTGAGTAGATTAGTAGTCTATAATAGTATATACACAGGGGTTACCCCTGACCCTAGAATCCGCTATATTAACATTTAACAACATTTTTACTTAGTACCTAAATTGTATTAAATTGACATGTACTGATCGTATTGAAATGTATTTTATAATTTGAAAAGTACCATTAAATTCAAAGTGTCAAATTCAATGAACAGAGTGCTTAAAAACCAATTTTCTCAGAATCCTTTTGTTTTGGCTTTTTCAGTTTGTAAGCTTCTGCTGATTTTGCCTCTGTGAACAATGACGAGAACCATTTCTGCTGTTTGTGTTTTTTTTGGTTCAACATTACGTCTATCTTTTCTCCAGTTTGGAATACTAATCTCAGTAATCTCCAATGTGGCTTTTATTAAGTACCTAATGACAATTCAACACTGACTGCAACTGAATGACTTTTCTCCAGTTTGGAATACAAATCTCCAATGTGGCATTTATTAAGTACCTAAGTACAATTTAATACTGAATGCAACTCAATGCTCTTTTCCAGTGTGGATTACAGATTACAGTGTGGACATTTGGCAATTAAGAGCAGTTCAACACTAACTGCATCTGATTGACTACCCCCAGTGTGGATTACATCATTACAATGTGAAAGTTACTTCCTAAGGAAAAACATTATTCTACAATTTCATACTTTAATAGGAGAAAAAGTTGAAAAACTCTTTTCTATTATCTAATGATTAATTTTTTCATATTGATAAATGATGATTGACGAATCCTTTGCCTTTGACGATGCAGTGCAGACGAATGCGTGGGTTCATGACCCACGAGAAGTCGAAAAACAAAAAGTGAATTTAAGTAAATAGGTACTATATAGATCTATTTTTAGAATACCGTTATTTGAATACAATACAAGACAAGTTGTATTGTATTGCTATATAAATTGATGTTTTTCGTACTAATTAATAATTATTATTGGGTTTAAAATATTAAAAATGCAATAGAAAATTACCAATATTAAAATATAACATATTTAATAATACACAATTTCAAATTTAAAAATGCATAATTTTTTTAAAGATACACACTTTGTGTATTAATACACAGTTAAAATAGCCTATGGAAAGCTGAATCAAAAACTCTATTATAACTGTCCAGGAACATTGAATACGCTAGATTCACATTGTTCTCCATACATGCGCTGCGTACATTGGTCCATTCAACACTTTTTAGACCATTCAGAAACTTATTAATGGTAACTTCATTATTCATTCTTTTCACACATTTTGATCGAGAATTCTTAATTTTTTTTAGTTTAGGAAGAGAAAAAATTATAGGAAGGTGGTCCGAGAAATAATAACTAATAATCCATCAAGGAATGATTCGTAAAAATGTTGTCAATTAAAGTTGAAGAACTGGCAGTTACTCTAGTAGATGAGAAGATTGTAGGGTAGAGATAATAAGAGTACATAGTATTGTAAAACAGACGACTTTGAGAACCACTGGTAGAATTCAAATAATCGAAGTTGAAATCACCAAAAACAAATAAATAATTATTATGAGCAGTGATTTCCGACATGAGATCAGCAAATTCACTAATAAATGATTTAATATCACCAGATGGTGGAGGATATACAACACATAAAAGATAAGTTTTGTTAAAGAAAACTTGGCCTTAATGTATACAGATCTCTGGAATCTGTGTTTCGCACTGTCTCGGTGAATTGAATTTTTGTTAAGAGCAAGTTTATCAGGGTTCTGACCCAAACTTTTAGTAGTTTCTGCTAGAACAAAAACGGTCTTGCGCCAGACACTTTTGTTTGATCTAGAACTGCTACGAGTTGCTGAGTAACGACAGTTTTTCGACCTCTTTTTCTTTTTGGTGTCTGAAAAGTGATGCGAACTTTATATTTTTATTTATTGAAGTTATCTAGGGTATTAATCTGGTATTAGTACAATGCGAGCACAAAATGACCGCAGCTTTTGAGTATTAAAAACTTCACCATCATTGAGCTACCCCTAAATAGTGTTCAATTGTGCTCATAGTTTGCCAGATTTTTTTTATATATAGGAACCAAATTAGAGGGTAAGAGAATAATATTTTGAAAGTTCAAAAAAAATCACCCTAATATATATATATATATATATATATATATATATATATATATATATATATATATATATATATATATATATATATATATATATATATATATATATATATATATATATATATATATATATATATATATATATATAAAACCAAATTAGAGGGTAGGAAAATAATATTTTAAAAGTTTGAAAATAAGCTCCATATATATATTTTTATTTTTCATTTTTCTTTTACAACGCCTTTTCCAAGACTTAAGTCTTGCCCGAAGGCGAGAAAGGGCATATGCAGAGGCAGCCATTTATAGGCGCCTACCCTTTTAGCAATGCGAGTGAACTCCTTGCTTAAGGGAGTTACGCTGGTAAACTGCGGTATAATACTGTAGAAATGGCAGCGATTGTTACTCGCTATGTTCCACTAATGACTGATGAACAAAGAATGATTTACGACCGCATTATACTGGCAGTTTTGGAATGACAAGGTGAATTCTTTTTTTCGGATGCACCAGGTGGAACTGGAACTCTAATTCTCGCCGAAATACAATCAAATAATGCTTGAGTTGAACTTTAGTGAAATCCATTACTTGTGCTACTTTTCTTTTCTTTGATTGACCTGAAGACACAAACAAAAGCAAAATATCTCTAATAAGAATAAACGTGCTAGACTAACAATTCTTCGATGTCAGATCACGAGAGACGCTAACTTAAAACTTATCGATATTTCTTTAATTCGTTTAATCTTAATCTTCGTCAATTGATCTAAACATAGACATAAAAGTCAAATATAACATAGTTTCTTAATAAAAATCTCAACAGGACAAACTTTCCCCATCGTCATATATGGATTAGCCACAAATACCAAAGTACTTCCTGTCTCGGATCAAAATTTGATCTTTTTTCTTGCTCTGCTCTTTTTCACAGGCTTGGAACTGGCTCACAAAAGCGAGGTGGAGCTTAACACACAGTAACATTTTTTAAAAGAGGTATTCTTTTACACCTATGGCTGTTACATGCTATTCATGCTAAACTCTAACCAAATTCTCAAAAGCGCTATAAAAACTGACGCATTGATTGATTGCAATTAAATATACTACTCTTCTTTTCTTTATTTTTTTTAATCAAGATTAAATTATTTGCTCAAATTGTAGTTTTTAAAAATTGAAATTTTACTTATAAACGTTCGATATATTTGCTGTCTATATAGTGTTAACTGATTTGTCGATGGTCATTGTCAGTTATAAGCGGTTATATATAGGCTGACATTTACTAATAACTAGTTCCGTCTTGTCTATTGCGATCGTTTTGCGTCAAAGTTTCGTGATGCTCCGTAATACTAAACTCTGTTTCCTCTTAGGAAAACAGTCATGGTCTGTTACACGATCGATTGGCTCGTTTGCGAACAACAACTTATACGTTAGTTTTTATTTTAATAATAATTTATTCGAGCACGCTATTTTCAATCTCTATTTAATTTTCGTCGCGCAGGGACGTGCCTATATATATATATATATATATATATATATATATATATATATATATATATATATATAGAATAGGTATATCGGAGATGAGCAGGTTTTGAGTGAGTTGCCAAGATGGCCTCCGAGTTTTTTAGTTTCAATAAATCTTTGTTACTTGATTGATGTTTGTACATAGGCACTTTTTGGTCTGTAAAGTTTTTTGGTCATAAAATAAATTATTTCTATTTCCATGAAGTCTTATTAAAGTTTTTTTAGTAAATGTAAATTTTTACAATGTTAAACAAATGTAAACACATAAAATATAACCGTCATGATTTTAATATCAATTTCTTTAAAATCTGGACTGGTTTTTCGACAGGATGAATCTGTTAGTCAAATCTGTTCAGATTATCAATATAATGATATTGGAGAAGACATTGTCGGAATTGATTTTGGAACAACGAACACTCGTGTAGCTGTCAGTGACGAAGATGGTTATAAAGTCTTGACCGAAATTCCTTCAGTTTTGTATATAGAAGAAAATGATAAACAAATAGTTAGTAAATGGCGGGATGTATATGACATCAAGTATCACAGGAATAGTATACATGATATAAAGAGACTGCTGTCAAATGACATTGATGGTGATTTTCGGGAATACATCCAGGACTACATGTAAGATTTTTTTAAGATTATATAGCTAGGAAATATAGAAAAAATACAAATTTGTTTAACAAGTTAAACTTTTAATATTTTCAATAAAGGAAAACTGTTCCATTCAAAATAGAATATAGTCCAGGAGAAAAAGATCCTTTAATCAGTGTCCCAGTCACTGAAAAGCGTTATAAACCATATGAAGCTGTTGCACCTCTTTTGAACTATATGAAGAAATCAGCAGGTTTATTTTGTTGCTATTGTAGAATAATTGAAAATTTGTACTAAATTAAATTTGAACTAACAGAAAGGCATTTCAAAAAAGAAGTCTCTGATGCTGTTGTCACTGTTCCTCATACTTGTAATTTTTCTGAGGCCTTACCAATTGAGGTATCTAATATTTTATTTATAAAACTTTGTTTATAAAAGTTTTGATATAAATGTTATATCAAAATTTTAACCAGGGTTATTTAAAGAGGATCTACAAAAAAGCTGCAAACCTTGCTGGATTTAAACGAATTGATTTAGTCAAAGAACCAATTGCTGCTGTGCTTGCACTGGATTCATTGGATCCTCAAAAATCTACTTCTGGCGATAAACTGTTAGTTCTCATTTATTTACAAATTATAGTTTTTAGTAATTTGATAATTGCATTAATTAAAAAAATTTCTTTTGTTGTTTTAGGACTGCTGTTTATGATTTTGGCGGTGGAAAATTTCAGGTGTCCATAGTAAAATCTAAAAATGGGCATATTAGTTTTACATCACATTGTGCCCCATTGCTCAATGGATATCTTATCGACAACGTTCTCTTGAATTATTTAAACCAAAAATTCTTTGAAGAGGTAGGTACAATCTTCAACATCGTAATCGACAATTTTTATTTACTATCAATGAATAACAGGTATAAGCCACAACTTCCACAGTCTTTTTCAGCCTTTGTATCCACTGCGGGCCCTAATAAGTTGTCATTGATTATACGTCATAAAATTTGTATTATATCATTTATTATATATTTGCAGACTGGTATTGATCTCAAAAATAATGAAACAGCATTGTGGAAACTTAGAGGAGAAGCAGTTGAAGCAAAAATTAAGCTAACCACGGAGGCTAAAGTCAAAATTAACATTGATGATCTGGCTAAAACGTTCAATGGTAAATCGAAAGGTTTGGAGATGGAGCTGACAAGAAAAGAATTTGAAAACAGGATTGATGATTTGATCACGAGGACAATTCCTTTGTGTGAAGATTGCATTAAAGTATGCGCAGGCATTGAGAAAAAAGACATTGATGAAGTTTTGTTGGTTGGTGGAGTGACAAAAATGCCAAAGGTTAGTCAAGCTGTTATTAATAAATATGCAGAGCATTTGCGCTTCTAGAAATAAATGTAACCTTAAGGTTGATTTTTTTTTATTTGAACTATAATGTTATTTAAAATAACAGATATAGATATAGATATTATAGATAAATAGAAATTATATATATATATATATATATATATATATATATATATATATATATATATATATATATATATATATATATATATATATATATATATATATATATATATATATATAACATCATATACACTGACACTATGGAATGTGAACTATAGTTAAATAATCAGTTTTAATTTCCATTTCAAATAGGTCAAGGCTATGGTTGAAGAATTTTTTGGCAAAGCACCCAACAGTAAACTTGATCCAGAAGAAATACTTGCTATTGGAGCTGCTGTTGCTGCAAGAAGATCCAAACAATATTTTAAAAATTAATAATTTTCTATGATATGACATCAGTATTGGTTTTATATAAATACGTTTTATACAACAACCTTTTTGTATAATCACTTCTAATATATAATAACACTCGAACACGCTTATTGTTTACGGCATTAATCAATCCACACAATTAAAAATAGCGTTGTGCCGTTTGTGCTACAAGATTTCATCCATAAGTGACGTCATTGTTTATTTAATAAAAAATATTAAACACAACAATAGAGGGAACGGGCTCAGTTTAAACGTCATTTTTCTTGGTTTCACTGCATGAATATTGGAGAGTCATTGGGTCATATATAAATTAGATTTATAGCTTAATTATGTAGAGTGAAAATCACAACGCTGTTTTGAGATAAAACAAATATATTTTGTTGTAATCATTTTTCTTGGTTTCACTGCATGAATATTGGAGAGTCATTGGGTCAAGTGGCTCGGAATCATGAAAATTTCAATTAGCTTGAAAATGTTTTTAAAGTCACACAATATCTTGCCATTTTTTTTATCTAACCTTGATTATAATTATTTACTCTCAAAAATTGTCAGAAGTAGACATCCGATATCAAATGCAACATCAGAAATAAGCCGAATTAAAACCTATAATCACCCAAACTAGATTAAACCGTGTCATGTTGTTAACTGTACATAAAGAAAACAGACAATCTAAACTTGTTGGAAACTTGTAAATCTTTTTGTATGACAGAAGAAATAATTTGTTTGGTAAATGGTAGTTAATGTTGTTACTTTGGACTTTGGTAAAATGGTAATTACTTTTGACTTTGGTAAAATGGTAATTACCTAAACACTTGACTGCCATTCATTTTTTTACTTTTTATTTTAGAAAAACATTTGTTGTTTGTTTAAAATCAATTATTTCAGATATAGATGTATTTCATCATAAAGTTTATAATACTCGCCTACGGGGATTTAAAGACTCCAAAAAAATTTGTTGGCCCCCCACTTTCAAAACCATTCCGGCGCCCTTGATCCTGGATACCAAACCAAAATCAAATATATTTTGACAAAAAAAACATTAAATTTCAACTCACCTGTTTCAACCGAAGTTTTTCAGTTTCGATATCATGTTGATTACTTTTTTCACTCGACTTACTTAAAAGTTTGGTCGTCTCTACAGTTACAGTGAAACACCGCTGAACTTTGACAGACGATATCTCGGTAACTAACATTTGCAGAAAAATAATTTTAAATTTTTACTATTTAACTAGGGTGTTATAATAAGTGTGCAAAATTTCGTTTTGACACAAGTTGTTTTAATATCTGGCCGACTCAGGAGAAAATGTACGAGTTTGGTCGTTTCCATAGTGAAACACCGCTGAACTTTGACAGACGATATCTCGGTAACTGAGATTTACAAGATTCTTTAGGGGAAATGCCAAAAGCCCGAATTTTGACATTTGCCCGAATCGGGCTAGCCAGTCGGGCAAATAGCGTACGAAATCGGGCAAATGGCGTACGAAGTCGGGCAAATGCCGTAAGAAGTCAGGCAAACGGCGTACGAAGTCGGGCATATGGCGTACGAAGTCGGGCATATGGCGTAGGAAGTCGGGCATATGGCGTAGGAAGTCGGGCATATGGCGTACGAAGTCGGCATATGGCGTACGAAGTCGGGCAAACGGCGTACGAAGTCGGGCATATGGCGTACGAAGTCGGGCAAATGACCTTCAAAGGTCACGCTAAATAAGTTAGGCGAACAAAACCGCCGTAGTCACACACAACGTCTAGAAGCCGGCGACATTAACGTTAAAGCAACAATGCATCAGTCCACTATAAGCAGAGCTGGCGAACCACACAATGGTGTCTCAGATTTGACCCTCTAATTAAAATGGCATTTGGTTTTGTCGCTAGAGTAACCAAAAACTAAACATTGAATAAAGTTTTCAATAGTTATAGGTAAAAAATTACAAAAAACCTTTTAAGTCAAAACAATAATATCAGTGTGTAGAGTATGGACATCAATCTCATTTAGTTCATAGGCATCCATAGCTCCCACACCTTTTCGTCTGTTTTTTTCGCTAGACTCTAGCGACTAAAGTAACAAAATATATACATTGAATCAATTTTTTAATATTTATTGCTAACAATTTTTTAGGTTAACACATTAGCAACTTCGGTGTGTAGAGTATCGACATTAATCTGGTTGAGTTCATAGGCTATCCATCAATCCCTCACCTTTTCGTCTTTTTCTAAAAAAATTGTTTTTTGTTGCCTCAGCAGCTAACCAATTTTTAGGCAATCGGCTTCTATTGGGATATATTGAGCCTTCTGGTGAAGAAGACTAACAATTTCGTAAAAGGATTTTGGCCCATCGGAGTTGCTGTTCAGAGAACTGTGCCAGGCTTCTTCGTCATTGTTAGTTTTAATTTCACGTTTAAAAACGCTCCATTCTTGCAGTTTATATTTTCTTTTTATCCAAGTAATTTTTATGTAGTTTGCCAGCTCCTAACAATTAACGAATTTTTTAAAACCCAATGCTTTTATATGTAATTAAAACACAAATTTTGCAATCAATTTTTTGCAAACACATATACATAAATTCCTAGATAAAAAAATATAACGTACACATATACATAAATATATATAAATTAATTAAAATTAACTAAATTAATTGACTTATTGTAAAACTAATAATTGAATATTGCATTGTCTTCTATTTTGAGCATGTTTGAAAAATTTGAAAAAAATCTATCATCAGGAAGTGACTCAAAAATTGATTGCAAGATTTGAAACAGACAGAGAAACAGAGACGACGAGTTAATAAAAGCATTGGTAAAAATGTGGAAGAATCAATAAATACTAATAATATAATGTTTGATTACAAAAATTCACCTTTAAAGATTCCATGGAAATATTTGAATAAATTATATTAAATATTTTTTGGATTTCATTTGAAGGTAGATATGGCAAAGCCATAAACTGCTTGACGAAATCATAAACAGCCAATTTTTAAGTAACCTGGTAAAAAACTTCAAATGAAAATCAAGAAAAAATATTAATCACCAAAAGCTCTGACACTGTAGAAAAGAATCTAAAAAGTCTCGTAGGATCAAGAAGTAGATAATATACATTACAAAACATAGACAAATAATTTCTCAAAAAATAGATAAAACAGCTTTTATAAATAATTCATAAACTAATCAAATGAATAATTATAATTACTCTAGCGACAGAAACCAAATTGAAAATAACATCGGAGAATAAACTAAAACGATAATTCAACAACGAAGGAAAAAAATACTAAACAGTAACTTAGTAGCTGTTGTATATTTTTCATTCAACTTCATAAGAATTTAGATACGAAACATTTGCCAGTGTCTAATAGGGCCAAAATTGAGACACCATTGTGTGGTTCACAACCTCTGCTTATAATGAACTGATTTTTGGCTTGTGTGTACTTCGGGCGTCAATTGCCAGACTTCGTACAACTCCGCCTCGCTATATGCGAGCCAGTCCCAAGCCTGGATAACGTCATATTATAAGTGTACAAAGTTTTGTTTTAACACAAGTTAAGATAAACGGGATAATAAAAAACAAGTAACAAACTCAAGCAAGAGTGCTAAAATGTTTTATTTACACAAGTTGAACATTTTTTCCATTTGTACACGATGAGCATTTAAACATTTTCCGATCAAAATCAGTGTTTTTTACTTTCTCACATCCGCGGTGGAACCACTTCTTGCAAATGTCGCAAGAAATCATCTCTTCCGCTTTCTCTGTATGATCTTCATCGTACGGAAGCCTGCATGTGCAGAATAAATCAAAACTTGAAGAAGATGGGGGAAGTTTTGTTGAAGAATATGATGTTTCGAAAGTGGCAAATTTTTCAGTCAGGAATGCTTGCCGTATTTTAAAGCGTAGAGAATGTTGATCGTACAAGCAACACGCGGGGTCTCTTCCAGCAGCTAACGTTGCAGCAAAAGCAATCGCGAATGGACCGCAATCGTTGCAACCACTTTGCTGCTGTACTTTTTGTTTTTTTACAAACAGCTTCATTCCCGAATTAAAAAACTTGCTGACGAAAGCTATTTTCATTGCTAATTTAAAAAAAATTTTATTGCTTGCCCTGGGGCTGTGCTATACATTGTTGGATGGGGTCTAAAAAAATGAAATCGAATGGTATATTTGGATTGTCTTCGGTTCAACAAATAAAAAGTTATAAGCGAAAAATGACGATTTTTCGCCGAAAATGGCATAAAATCAATCTTGGCTCTTCTTTGAGAAAATCGAATTTGTTTTAAACTGCTGCCCTGGGTATATCCGAGACGCTTGTTTTTATACATATACTAGCAGTGCCCGTAGCGGCTTCGCTCGCATGAAATTAGAGAGTTTGAACAGTGCATCCATAGTAGCGATCAATTGTTTAGGTATCGGTTAGGCCCGTCGACAACTTAGCCCAGCCCGTTTTAAAAACCCGAACTCCTGGCCCGGCACAGCCCGTCTGAATTAGGCCCGGCCCCTTTTTACAGGCTTAGAAGTTCTATATACTTGATGAAAAACTTCGGCATAGGTGTCGGCTCGGCCCGTCGACAACTTGGCCAAGCCCGTTTCAAAACCAAAATTCCTGGCCCGGCACGGCCCGTCTAATTTGGGCCCGGCCCGTTTTTACAGGCCTAGAAATTCTATATACTTGAGGAAAAACTTCGACCCGTCCTACCTTGACTTCAGGTTTGGCCCGGCCGTCTGAAGACCCTATATATTACTAAAATGTCTATATGCTTAGTGAAAAACCTCGGCCCGTACCACCTTGATTTAAGGTTTAGCCCATAAGGTTTAGCCTAGTAGACTGGAGATCCGAAACGAAGAACTGAGAGTTACAACCGTAGCATTCACAGTTTGTGAGTAGCAGCTACTTTAAAAACCCAATA
Source organism: Erpobdella octoculata (assembly GCA_963978895.1). Lineage (NCBI taxonomy): Eukaryota > Metazoa > Annelida > Clitellata > Hirudinida > Erpobdellidae > Erpobdella > Erpobdella octoculata. The sequence continues at coordinate 47,023,418 of OZ022238.1, read as the reverse complement.
ATCCTATTTTCCACCCCACATTTAAGGTCCTGGAAACCAAATTTGTAAAAAATGGTGAAACACGTATATCTGTATTTTTAGAATAGAAACTAAATACTAATTTTTAAATCTGTGGTATTTACAGTTGTTGAGTAGCAGTTATTTTAAAAACCAAGTAATCCTATTGTCCACCCCACATTTGAAGTCCTGGAAACCAAATTTTCAAAAAATGCTAAAACACGTATTTCATTATTTTTGGAGTAGAAACTAAATACTTATTTTTACTCTTGAAGCATTAAAAGTTTTTGAGTAGAAGTTACTTTAAAAACCAAATAACCCAATTTTCCAACCCACATTTGAGGTCCGGGAAACCGAATTTTCAAAAAAATGGTGAAACACGTATCTTTTTATTTTTCAAAAAGAATCTATATACCAAATTTCAAAATCTTCTCATTTTTGGTTTTCGAGATATACATTCCCAGTAAACATGGTAACCATTTTGTAACGTTTCTTGTCCGTTACTTTTCAGTTACCTGGTTATGAAAAGGTTACCTGGCCCAAAGCAACTAAAAAGAAACGTTTCTGCAACGTTTCCAATGTAACGAAAAAGTAACATGTAATTTGCGACTAAAAAGAAACGTTTCTGTAACGTTTCCAATGTAACGGAAAAGTAACATGTAATTTGCGACTAAAAAGAAACTTTTCTGTAACGTTTCCAATGTAACGGAAAAGTAACGTGTAATTTGCGACTAAAAAGAAACGTTTCTGCAACGTTTCCAATGTAACGGAAAAGTAACGTGTAATTTGCGACTAAAAAGAAACGTTTCTGTAACGTTTCCAATGTAACGAAAAAGTAACATGTAATTTGCGACTAAAAAGAAGTTACTACAACGTTTCTAATGCAGCCAAAATGTAACGATTTGTTTTATTCATAGATATCTATGGTTTTATTATTACGGATAATATAAAAATCTTTTATAGCATATATAATTTTATAGAAAAAGTAAAGTGTTTGTTTATTTATAAAACTCAATTGCTAAAAAGCATTTAATAAAGACGCTTAATAAATGGTATTTGCATTGTGTCGTATTATATTTTCCTAGATTTTGTTCTATCTCATCGGTTCACTGAGAGCGTCGAACGAGTCGCCTGGGATGAGATAAGATGCTAATCAAAAGTTAATTAACGACTCGCTTCTACAGCTCTTGTGTTCGAAATAATTTGAAGGTACAAAACAAACTATACTGGTTAAAAATTACCAATCAATTCAAAACATTAGATTTTTAAACCATTTGAAACCTCTGCTTCCTGCTGCACTACTACCCCTGCGCTGTTTGTGAATTTTTATTTTATTTATTTATTCGTGTTTTAAGAAAAGACCTGACAGAACGCAGGAAATCATAAAAAAATAAGCAAAACAAGTAAATTAAAAACGAATTTTTAAAACCCAATGCTTTTATATGTAATTAAAACACAAATTTTGCAATCAATTTTTTCTTATATTACTCTTTTATTTTATATTAAAGTCGAAATATCTTAATTATATCGAAATATCGAAATTAATTAAAATTAACTAAATTAATTGACTTATTGTAAAACTAGTAATTGAATATTGCATTGTCTTCTATTTTGAGCATGTATGCAAAATTTGAAAAAAATCTATCATCAGGAAGTGACTCAAAAATTAATTGCAAGATTTGAAACAGACAGAGAAACAAACAGACAGACAGAGAAACAGAGACGACGAGTTAATAAAAGCATTGGTAATAAAAAAACAAGAAATTAAAAGAAAGTCTGTCTAGTCTATAACGAACATTCAATATTCCGCTAATTATAATGACTGGCAATAGTTAATTTTAGACAATAATAATAGAATAACGTTATTGAATCAGCTAATAGAGTAGAAAGAAGTTAGGTTAGTAAGAGTCATAGAAGAGCATTCTAATAATAAAGTTACAAGCAAAACTAGCAGAGTGATGTTGCATTGAAGGGAGTATACAAAATCATGTTTCCTCTTGCGAAGATTATGACCATGATTTATCATTACGTGGTCATACTCATTTGTAAACATTTCACTTTCATTCACACTGACATAATCTAAATGGCCATATTCTCAGGTGAGACATTCTTCTTGCTTGACCAGCGAATTGCTTGATGTCACAAGTGTCTACCAACCCGTGGGTAGTCATAGACACCTTTCACTCTTCCCCATCAGCAGTTTTTTCATAAACTGTTTGAATTTTAACTTCGAACCCTTTACCAGGAACAGGAGGTGTTATTTCTGCCGGTATAACACTTTGGAAAGAAAGCAGGAGCTAAATCTGGCTCTTGTTTAATGCCTTTCACAGAACTAATATTGTTTGTTTCTTGTTCTTAATGTTCATTCTTGCTAAATCTTGGCAAGAAACATAATCTTTTTGTTAAAAGAATGAGGTAATGTAAATAAGCCAAAGTTGAGGCTCTTTGACATTGGCTGGCAAGTTGGTAAGCTCCGCCTCCATGGCAATTACGTACAACTTATATATAGTCTGAAAGTGCGCGAAAAATCTGTTTGTTGTGAGGTCACACCGTTATTGTTTCAGTAAATCTATCGTGTTTTGTCTGCATTTGCTAACATCTAACGAGTTTAGTTCATTCTCATTGTGTTATAATAATCAGTTAAATTCGTTGTGTTATAATAATCCGTTAGATTTTTTGATCGAAACTTTGTTACAATATGTCATCGTATTGGTCCCAGCGTAGAAAGTTGAAGCGTAAGATTGAAGAGCAGTTAGATAAAATTAGAGCCGATAATTTAGCAGATATGTGGTTGGACAGTTTATTAATATATGGGAAGTTTCGAAAGAAATTAAAAGTAATCTGGCTCTCCTTGTCAGTCCGCCAACGACAGCAGTTAATACGGCAGTTCCGGAAAACGTTCATTTCCCCATGCACTCCATGGTACAATTTGACCAGTTGGATTCAAAATTACAATCTAAAGAATTATTTGATGCTCTGGTAAGTCAATTACAGCATGTACTTAGATATCTAAAATTTTTGTATTAGGTTATCACTATCATAAATTCAAACATTTGTATAGGTGATCGACTTACAAAAGCTTGGGGGAGACACAATGGCAGAGGCGTGTCGTAGGCTGCTCCGGTACACCATGGATGATGGGCTGGTTGAAAAGTTCAATTGGAAAGGGAATGGTGGTAAAAGAAAAATGGAAAGCACCTTTTTCAAAGAACTTATCATTAGTTAGCTTAACTAAACTATTAACAAAGTCATTTTAAAAATATTAGATATCTAACAACAATTTTTTTAAAACTATTTCTCAGAAACTCTCCAAACCAATAGACGCTTCCACGATTCGTCAGCCAAGGAAATTGAGGTTGTGACAAAGAAGTGGATAAAGTTTGCACATGAGAGGCTGAACCGCAAGGAGAAGAAATGACATTTATATAGAGCTCAAAAGACTTTCTTTAAATAAACTTTTTTATAAATTTGCAAATATTGTTTCAGTTTTGTCTATTGATGAACGTATTTAAGTGATAATAATTTGCATGAGCAAATAATAGAGGAGGTTTCTAAAGCGTTACATTGTAAACGTTTCTAAAACGTTACACGGGAAACGTTTCTAAAACGTTACTCAGGAAACGTTTCTAAAACGTTACTCAGGAAACGTTTCTAAAACGTTACTCAGGAAACGTTTCTAAAACGTTACACGGGAAACGTTTCTAAAACGTTACTAAGGAAACGTTTCTAAAACGTTACTAAGGAGACGTTTCTAAAACGTTACTAAGGAAACGTTTCTAAAACGTTACACGGGAAACGTTTCTAAAACGTTACTCAGGAAACGTTTCTTTAACGCACAGCCGATGAGCAAAACAACCGAAAAGAATCGCGTTTCTTGTAACCGAAAATGAACGGTTAAGAAACGTTACAAAGTGGTTACAATGTTTACTGGGTTGCTTTAGAAAAAAGTTTGTTTTCCAGTTTTTTCCTCAGGAGCAAAATTTTCAAAAATACTTTATTAGCGGATGTTTACGCTATAAAAGTTGTTGAGTAGCAGTTACTTTAAAAACCAAATCACCCTATTTTCCACCCCACATTTGAAGTCCTGGAAACCAAATTTTCAAAAAATTGTGAAACCCGTATATCATTATTTTTAGAGTAGAAACTAAATACTAATTTTTACATTTGTAGATTTTAACAGTTTTTGAGTAGAAGGTACTTTAAAAACCAAGTAATCCTATTTTCCACCCCATATTTAAGGTCCTGTAAACCAAATTTGTAAAAAATGGTGAAACATGTATACCTGTATTTTTAGAATAGAAACTAAATACTAATTTTTACATCTGTGGTATTTACAGTTGTTGAGTAGCAGTTACTTTAAAAACCAAATAACCCTATTTTCCACCCCACATTTGCCCGACTTCGTACGCTATTTGCCCGACTGGCATGAGCGATTCGGGCAAATGACAAAATTCGGGCAAATGTGTCGAACAGAGAGTTTTGTGCCGAAAGGTCGAGAATTTGGCTCGAAAAGTTGTTTCCAAATGGCGAGTTGTGTTTCTTGGAGCGTGTCTCAAAGATTAATTGATTCCAGTTTATTCGCAACAAATATATATATATATATATATATATATATATATATCTTTGAGACACGCTCCAAGAAACACAACTCACCGAATTAAACCAACAAAAAAAATCGTTGGCCGAATTTCACATTTTCTCTACAAAATTTGACCAAATTCAATATAGCCGAATTATCTATCACTAATACTCTTGAGTGAAAACAAAATGAACAGAATTTCAAAAAAAAAAAAACAAAACATTTAAAAATTGTTTTTATTTTCAATAAAATAATTTTGACGTGTTTTTTTTTAAATTTGACCGAATAAAACCAAAAAAAAAAATCGTTGGCCGAATTTCACATTTTCTCTACAAAATTTGACCAAATTCAATTTAGCCGAATTATTTTTGGCCGATATTGTATAGACCCGGTAAAAACGAATTGGTTTTACTATGCATAGTTTCTCTGTATAACCAATGACAAAATGGATCGCGTCCCAGCACTGCTGGTAAAACCTAGATTTGTTTTACGTTTATTACTTTTTGGGGACTTGCTTTTTGGTAAGACGGTACTGGGCTTAATAGGTGACGTCATTGTTTATTTAATAAAAAATAATAAACACAACAATAGAGGGAACGGGCTCAGTTTAAACGTCTGACATGGGCGTTGTTGTAATCATTTTTCTTGGTTTCACTGCATGAATATTGGAGAGTCATTGGGTCATATACACATTATAAATTAGATTTATAGCTTAATTATGTGGAGTGAAAAACACAACGCTGTTTTGAGATAAAACAAATATATTTTGTTGTAATCATTTTTCTTGGTTTCACTGCATGAATATTGGAGAGTCATTGGGTCAAGTGGCTCGGAATCATGAAAATTTCAATTAGCTTGAAAATGTTTTTAAAGTCACACAATATCTTGCCATTTTTTTTTATCTAACCTCGATTATAATTATTTACTCTCAAAAATTGTCAGAAGTAGACATCCGATATCAAATGCAACATCAGAAATAAGCTTTTCGGCATTGCGCCGAATTAAAACCTATAATCACCCAAACTAGATTAAACCGTGTCATGTTGTTAACTGTACATAAAGAAAAACAGACAATCTAAACTTGTTGGAAACTTGTAAATCTTTTTGTATGCTAAATGACAGAAGAAATAATTTGTTTGGTAAATGGTAGTTAATGTTGTTACTTTGGACTTTGGTAAAATGGTAATTACTTTTGACTTTGGTAAAATGGTAATTACTTTTGACTTTGGTAAAATGGTAATTACCTATACACTTGACTGCCATTCATTTTTTTACTTTTTATTTTAGAAATACATTTGTTGTTTGTTTAAAATCAATTATTTCAGATATAGATGTATTTCATCATAAAGTTTATAATACTCGCCTACGGGGATTTAAAGACTCCAAAAAAATTTGTTGGCCCCCCACTTTCAAAACCATTCCGGCGCCCTTGATCCTGGATACCAAACCAAAATCAAATATATTTTGACAAAAAAAACATTAAATTTCAACTCACCTGTTTCAACCGAAGTTTTTCAGTTTCGATATCATGTTGATTACTTTTTTCACTCGACTTACTTAAAAGTTTGGTCGTCTCTACAGTTACAGTGAAACACCGCTGAACTTTGACAGACGATATCTCGGTAACTAACATTTACAGAAAAATAATTTTAAATTTTTACTATTTAACTAGGGTGTTATAATAAGTGTGCAAAATTTCATTTTGACACAAGTTGTTTTAATATCTGGCCGACTCAGGAGAAAATGTACGAGTTTGGTCGTTTCCATAGTGAAACACCGCTGAACTTTGACAGACGATATCTCGGTAACTAACATTTACAGAAAAATAATTTTAAATTTTTACTATTTAACTAGGGTGTTATAATAAGTGTGCAAAATTTCGTTTTGACACAAGTTGTTTTAATATCTGGCCGACTCAGGAGAAAATGTACGAGTTTGGTCGTTTCCATATAGTGAAACACCGCTGAACTTTGACAGACGATATCTTGGTAACTGAGATTTACAAGATTTTTTATTTAAACTTTTTATTATCATCTACAGTGATTTTAAAAGTGTGCAAAATTTCGTTTTGACACAAGTCGTTTTAATAGCAGGCATACTTAAGCTGTTTAAATATCAGGCCGACTTAAGAAAAAACTTAGATTTACTGGAAAAGTTTTTTATTTTTTAAACATCATCTAACGTCATATTATAAGTGTACAAAGTTTTGTTTTAACACAAGTTAAGATAAACGGGATAATAAAAAACAAGTAACAAACTCAAGCAAGAGTGCTAAAATGTTTTATTTACACAAGTTGAACATTTTTTCCATTTGTACACGATGAGCATTTAAACATTTTCCGATCAAAATCAGTGTTTTTTACTTTCTCACATCCGCGGTGGAACCACTTCTTGCAAATGTCGCAAGAAATCATCTCTTCCGCTTTCTCTGTATGATCTTCATCGTACGGAAGCCTGCATGTGCAGAATAAATCAAAACTTGAAGAAGATGGGGGAAGTTTTGTTGAAGAATATGATGTTTCGAGAGGGGCAAATTTTTCAGTCAGGAATGCTTGCCGTATTTTAAAGCGTAGAGAATGTTGATCGTACAAGCAACACGCGGGGTCTCTTCCAGCAGCTAACGTTGCAGCAAAAGCAATCGCGAATGGACCGCAATCGTTGCAACCACTTTGCTGCTGTACTTTTTGTTTTTTCACAAACAGCTTCATTCCCGAATTAAAAAACTTGCTGACGAAAGCTATTTTCATTGCTAATTTAAAAAAAATTTTATTGCTTGCCCTGGGGCTGTGCTATACATTGTTGGATGGGGTCTAAACAAGTAAATTAAAAACGAATTTTTAAAACCAATGCTCTTATATGTAATTAAAACACAAATTTTGCAATCAATTTTTTTTTATATTACTCTTTTATTTTATGTTAAAGTCGAAATATCTTAATTATATCAAACTATCGAAATTAATTAAAATTATCTAAATTAATTGACTTATTGTAAAACTAATAATTGAATATTGCATTGTCTTCTATTTTAAGCATGTATGCAAAATTTGAAAAAATCTATCATCAGGAAGTGACTCAAAAATTGATTGCAAGATTTGAAACAGACAGAGAAACAAACAGACAGACAGAGAAACAGAAACGACGAGTTAATAAAAGCATTGGTAATAATAATAAAAATATCATCAAAAAGCATCGAATTTAAATATCTCAACTATTTTCATGAAAATTTCGTACACGCTTGAGAATCGCGGTCAGTGAGTGTGGTTCGTGTTAACTTGGTAAAATAGTCTGCCAGTCGGTTAGCGTTTTGTGGTCAAGAAAACCCTCAAGAAAACCCTCAAGAAACCCCTCGATAAAATCCTCAAGAAAATTAACTAAATTAATTGACTTATTGTAAAACTAATAATTGAATATTGCATTGTCTTCTATCTTGAGCATGTATGCAAAATTTGAAAAAAATCTATCATCAGGAAGTGACTCAAAAATTGATTGCAAGATTTGAAACAGACAGAGAAACAGACAGAGAAACAGACAGAGAAACAGAGCCGACGAGTTAATAAAAGCATTGGTAAAAATGAAATCGAATGGTATATTTGGATTGTCTTCGGTTCAACAAATAAAAAGTTATAAGCGAAAAACGACGATTTTTCGCCGAAAATTGCATAAAATCAATCTTGGCTCTTCTTTGAGAAAATCGAATTTGTTTTAAACTGCTGCCCTGGGTATATCCGAGACGCTTGTTTTTATACATATACTAGCAGTGCCCGTAGCGGCTTCGCTCGCATGAAATTAGAGAGTTTGAACAGTGCATCCATAGTAGAGATCAATTGTTTAGGTCTCGGTTAGGCCCGTCGACAACTTAGCCCAGCCCGTTTTAAAAACCCGAACTCCTGGCCCGGCACAGACCGTCTGAATTAGGCCCGGCCCCTTTTTACAGGCCTAGAAATTCTATATACTTGATGAAAAACTTCGGCATAGGTGTCGGCTCGGCCCGTCGACAACTTGGCCAAGCCCGTTTCAAAACCAAAACTCCTGGCCCGGCACGGCCCGTCTAATTTGGGCCCGGCCCGTTTTTACAGGCCTAGAAATTCTATATACATGAGGAAAAACTTCGGCCCGTCCCACCTTGACTTCAGGTTTGGCCCGGCACGTCTGAAGACCCTATATATTACTAAAATGTCTATATGCTTAGTGAAAAACCTCGGCCCGTACCACCTTGATTTAAGGTTTAGCCCATATATATAGAATAGATATATCGGCCCGCCTGTTGTTTAGGAAAGCTTTTAGCGAGGCAGCCTAGTAGACTGGAGATCCGAAACGAAGAACTGAGAGTTACAACCGTAGCATTCACAGTTTGTGAGTAGCAGCTACTTTAAAAACCCAGTAATCCTATTTTCCACCCCACATTTAAGGTCCTGGAAACCAAATTTGTAAAAAATTGTGAAACCCGTATATCATTATTTTTAGAGTAGAAACTAAATACTAATTTTTACTTTTGTAGATTTTAACAGTTTTTGAGTAGAAGGTACTTTAAAAACCAAGTAATCCTATTTTCCACCCCACATTTAAGGTCCTGGAAACCAAATTTGTAAAAAATGGTGAAACACGTATATCTGTATTTTTAGAATAGAAACTAAATACTAATTTTTACATCTGTGGTATTTACAGTTGTTGAGTAGTAGTTAATTTAAAAACCAAATAACCCTATTTTTCCACCCCACATTTGAAGTCCTGGAAATCAAATTTTTAAAAAATGCTAAAACACGTATTTCATTATTTTAGGAATAGAAACTAAATACTAATTTTTACTCCTGTAGCTACTTTAAAAACCAAATAACCCAATTTTCCAACCCACATTTGAGGTCCGGGAAACCGAATTTTCAAAAAACGGTGAAACACGTATCTTTTTATTTTTCAAAAAGAATCTATATACCAAATTTCAAAATCTCCTCATTTTTGGTTTTCGAGATATACATTGCTTTAGAAAAAAGTTTGTTTTCCAGTTTTTTACCCTCAGGAGCAAAATTTTCAAAAATCCTTTCTTAGCGGATGTTTACGCTATAAAAGTAATATAAGTTCCAAATTTCACGTTCCTAGGATGAGGCGTTTGAGCTCGGCGTTGATTATCAGTCAGTCAGTCAGGACATGTTCTTTTATATATATATATATATATATATATATATATATATATATATATATATATATATATACATACATACAAATATATATATTCATATATATATACATACATATTATATAAATACATATATATATATATATATATATATAAAATATATTGTTAGTGTGCTAATTCTTTGATAATTTTGGTTCTTTCTGTTCTCGCTTTACTTTTGACCCTGAGGATGGCTGACATAGCTGAAACGGTCAGTCGGTCTGACAATAAAAGTTTAATGGAAAAGTTTTTGGCTAATTGTAGTCTCGAACAGAGAGTTTTGTGCCGAAAGGTCGAGAATTTGGCTCGAAAAGTTGTTTCTGCCAAATGGCGTGTTGTGTTTCTTGGAGCGTGTCTCAAAGATTAATTGATTCCAGTTTATTCGCAACAAATATATATATATATCTTTGAGACACGCTCCAAGAAACACAACTCACCGAATTAAACCAACAAAAAAAATCGTTGGCCGAATTTCGCATTTTCTCTACAAAATTTGACCAAATTCAATATAGCCGAATTATCTATCACTAATACTCTTGAGTGAAAACAAAATGAACAGAATTTCAAAAAAAAAACAAAACAAAAACAACAGCTCACATCCAAACATTTGGCCGATATTGTATAGACCCGGTAAAAACGAATTGGTTTTACTATGCATAGTTTCTCTGTATAACCAATGACAAAAGGGATCACGTCCCAGCACTGCTGGTAAAACCTAGATTTGTTTTACGTTTATTACTTTTTGGGGACTTGCTTCTTGGTAAGACGGTACTGGGCTTAATAGGTGTCGATACAATCATGATAACTATAAAAAATTGAACAAATTATAATCGACTTGTTTTAATGCAAACTCAACTGATTCAAAATGGATAAAAGTTTTGAATAACTGCAGTATAAAAATATTTCATACTGGGATACAAAGGTATTCATAATAATAAAGATCGTTTTGCAGCGACTGCAGCTCCAATAGCAAGTATTTCTTCTGGATCAAATTTTTGGCTCGATTCTCGTCCAAATATTTCTTCAACCATATTTTTGACCTTTGGAAAAAGAAAAGCTTAGTACCACATAATAATTTTTCTTTATTTCCAGTAATATGGAAAATAAGCTAATAATGAAATTTGGCCTTATTATGATGCAGTTTCCCTGAAGCAATCATTAAAAATACTTGACTCACCTTTGGCATCTTCGTTATTCCACCAACTAACAAAACTTCATCAATGTCCTTTTTGGTTATTTTGGCCGATTTAGTGGCCATTTCTATGCTCTTTTCACAGAAAGGGATTGTTCTTTTAAGCAGACCATCAACAAGGTTTTCAAATTCTTTTCTTGACAGCTCCATTTCAAAATCAACAGACAGTTTAGGAATGTCTATTTTTATTTTATTATTCTTAGATAATTGATTTTTTGCATCAACTGCAGCTTTCCAGATTTCATTTCGTTTATACATATATTCGTAGTCATTTCTTAAGTCAATGTCAGTCTGTTAAAATGAAAAAATTTAATATAATTTATATTTTAAGTTATTTAACAAACTGTTTGTGATGAAATATAAACAATTCCTGGACATTATTTGTTCGTTTTTTTCTGATTTTCTGTATGTTTCTCGTTCGGGCTCATTTTATTATTTTATTATTTTTCATTTTTGCATAACCAACTATACCAAATTATCAATGAAGCTCTAAATGAAACAGAATAGGTTATGAAAATAGAAAACTGGACGATATTTCAAAATTTTAACTAATAACACTGATTTGTTTAGTATGAGTCATTCCCAAAACTGGATAAAAGCACAGCATTAAACATATGATGTAAAAAACCGTATTTTGATCTCGTGACAATTTTTTTCAATGCTGTGCTTATTTTTAAGGTCTAGTAAAATGAAAGTTAAAAACATTTATTTGCAAAAAACTCATTTTGATATATTTAAACTTAGTTTATTTTTTTAGATGTATGTTTTTAACTGTTCGTTTTTTTTATTTTCTGTATGTCTATCGTTCGTGCTCATTTTATTATTTGCACGTTATTAATCTTTTTTATTTTTGCGCCACCCACTATACCAAGTTGTCAATGAAGTTCCAAATGAAACACAATGGGTTATGAAAATAGATAGCTGGACTAACAGCACAGCATTGAACATATGGTGAAAAAGACCGTATTTTGAGCTAAAATTTGAAATGAAGGCTTGCCCTAACAATGCATAATTGTGTTAAAATTTTTAGAAAATTAAACTTTGTTCTTTTATTTTAATACATAAAATGTCAAGCAACAATAAACCAACCTCTTTTCTTATTGTTTGCTTTATGTGGTTAAATAGAAGCTCATCAAAAAGTTTTCCATTAAGCATTAGGTCACCAGTTGAATAAGTCTCCATAATCCCATTTTTTGATTTGATAATGGAAACCTCAAATTTTCCTCCACCAAAATCATAAACAGCAGTCCTATAAAAAAATAAAAAAGCTATATATCATTGTAGCTAGTTAATAAAAAAAACACAGATTATAAACTAACACTTTATCTTCGGAAGAAGATTTGTGTGAATCCATCGCAAGTACAGCAGCAATCGGTTCTTTGATCACATCAATTCGTTCAAATCCAGCAAATTTGCCAGCTTTTTTGAGTTGCTATTTATTGGAAATACCGATTTCACATAAACAATTAATTGAATTAAGTTTTTTTAATTAAGGTAGATGGTTACTTTAAAATCACGACTGTGACTTGGAACAGTGACAACAGCATAATTAACTTTATGTTTAAGACTCTTTTCTGTTGGTGATTTTAATCAATATATAAGCTTTTATTTAATCATTTAATAACAAAAAACTAACCAGCTATAATTTTCATTTCTTTTAAAAGATGTGTTGCAATCTCATATGGATGATAAATTTGAGTTTCTGAACAATGGTCTTCGATTTCGACAATTGGCATTTCATTTTTTCCTCTTATAAAGTCATAAGGTAAAGTTTCCCTTTTTGTTTAAAAATTATGTAAAATTATTCTACATAATTAAATTGTCTCATAATCATAGTGAATAAAAAACTCACTTATGTGCCTGGAAGTCAATATCACTATATTTACGAAACAGTAATTTCTTTAAATCGTATATATGGTTTGTATACCCATGAAGTTCTTCTTTATGACCGACATCAACCTCGAAATCACATTCTTCATCCGCTACGATCACAGTTGAAGCAGTCATCTTACAACCTCGTTCATTTTCTAAAACTTGATGAACTTTACCATCACTATTAGCTACACAAGTTTTTGTTGTTCCGAGATCAATTCCAACACCAGATCTAAAATAGCAATCAAACTTGTCATCTTAAATTAGTTTTATATTAGTGAAATAATAAAAACATACCTGGGGGAATTACAATCCGTATAGATTAAACCGATAGGTTCGTCCTAATAAAAAAAATAAAATATAACTTTAGTAATTGTTTAATTATAAATCCTCTATCATTTTTTATGTCATTTTTTATAATATACGGTTTCTTTCAATTGTAAAATTTAAGTTTTAAATTGCACAAATAACAATCAATTCCCATGCCGCTTTATAAATAAATAAAACTAGGGATGTCACAGGTACCCGAACCCGAGTTTGGTACTACCCGGTCTTTTTGTGATACCCGAACCCGAAAGTGTGAAAACTTGATACCCGAACACGAAAATGAGAAAACTAGCAACACAAACAGAGTTTTCATAACTTTTCTAGTTTATTGAAAATGAAATAGTATTAGGAACCGATTTATTCAAATTTTGTTGACGTAACATATAATACTAATCGCATTTGCGTAACAAATAACACAAATACGTCATTTTATTAGTGATGTGTAAGCTAGACCACTAATCCGTTTGATTATCAGACCGGACCGAGCCGCGAACGAACTAAAATAAATAAGCCTCCTTCGGTCGAAGAAATCGCGGATAGCCATGATATTTTACTTCATTCATATACTCAAAGTTTTTCTGATATAACAAAGACACTTTGTTATAAAGATAATCTTGCATAATCCTAAACTTTAACTGGCAAAGTCTATAAATGATCTATGCGCCACAGTTATTTTATTGGCAAATGTGTAAGCTAGGACACTAATCCGCCTGAGCGGACCGAGCCGCGAAAAAAATTATTAAATTACAATAATTTAAGAGGTAATGTATTATACTAATCGCAAGCCATGCAAGTTTTATATTATCACCTTTACATAACAAATAACACAAATAGGTCATTTTATTGGTGAGTGTGTAACCTAGACCACTAATCCGCCTGATTATCTGGCCGGACCGAGCCACGAACAAACTAAAATAATTAAGCCTCCTTCGGTCAAAGATATCACATTATTTGGAAAGCTAAAAAAATAACCTGTTAGAGTTTATTCAATACGTGTAATGTCCAATGGACTTGGATGAATTGATCGCTCTTGTTTGTATATGTATATACACTAGGTAAATTTAAAATCAATAAATAGCAAAAAATGATATAATTTCAATAAAATTGTTATTATTACTTGATAATGAATAATGATCATTTTGAAATAAATATTCGCTTTTTCAGATAACCCGATGTGAAATTTTAATAGTCAAAAGCAAAACTAATAGTCAAAAGCAAAACTATTAGTCAAAAGCAAAACTATTTCAGCACTGCAAGAATAATCTATAAGAATGTTTTTTTTTTTTTTTTTTTATAATAGTTTATAGTCCTTTACACCATGTGTTTTAAGACTGAAATGTCTGTATGTAGGAAGCAGCTAAGTACTTCCTGTTGTGGATCATAACTTTTCCCTCCTCCTTTCTCCAGGCTTGGGACTGGCTCGCAATTAGCGAGGCGGAGTTCCTATAAGAATGTAGAGACACCACACTTTTATATAATCGATTGTGTAGGCCACATTCTGTTACATAAACAACGAGCATAATATTAGCATAGACAATAAATTGTTCGACGAAAATATGGTGTCTACCTGATTTGCCGACCTCCGAGTTGCCGTATCGAATTGCCGACCGATGTTTTTTAAGATCGTACCGAGTTGCCGACCTCGTCAAAAAATTTTCTATTTTATTTTCATTTTTAGCTAATAGAATCGTTCAAAAATAACGAATCATTTAAATAATCCAACTGAGACTAAAAAGAATCGTTCAATCTTATTTGGTTCATTTACATAATTAGCGTGGAGGCGGAGCTCAAAGAACTTGCCAGCCAATGTCAAAGAGCCTCAACTTTAAAAGTAAATTAAAAAGCAGCTCTACTTTATTCTACTAACATAATAAAGTTAAATATGCAAATAATGGATAAATAAATAAACGTAACTATTGCAGCTCTACTTTATTCTACTAACATAATAGAGTTAAATATGCAAACCAGTAAGAATCATTTTTATTGTTAAGAAATTTTTTTTTAATTAATATTAAAAATAATTATTGTTAAAAAAATTTAATGAAGAATAAAAATATTATTTTTTATTTATATTGACACTGTACTGAACAGTACGCAACAGTCTGTATGTATCAATTTTACCAGCCACATGCTGGGAGTGTGCCTTTGAAATTTTATATATATATATATATATATATATATATATATGTATTTTATTCTATTTCCTAATTTTATATATATATATATAGCAAATTGTTCATTCTTATTTAGTTTATTAACTTAATTGACATGGAGGCAGAGCTTACCGAACTTGCCAGCCAATGTCAAAGAGCCTCAAGTTTAGTTTATTTACGTTAACTCATTCTTTTAACAAAAATATTATTGCTGTAGTATAAATGAATTGTATTATTATTATTGTTTATATACAAAATAACAAAGAGTTGTTTTTATTTTCTTGGTGGTCGGCAACTCGGTACACTTTGATAAAACGCTGGTCGGCAATTCAGACGTTATTGGCGAAAACCGATGGTCGGCAACTCGGAGGTCGGCAATTCGGTACGGCACCGAAAATATAAATATTGTCCAATCAATCCAAATATTTGATAGAATGCATTGTTCGGAGATATGTTTAAATTTTTAAGTCTCTAGCTCATTGGAAAGTTAGTTTAAAATCGATTGCAAAATTTTACGACAGACAGACAGAGAAGTCAAGTTATGTAAAAGTGTGTAAATCGTACTTACAAACCTCCACCCGAACCCAAAAGTTAATTCTAAAACCCGAACCTGGAATTTTGAAAGTCGAAAACTCGAACTCAAACCCGATCTTTAAAAAATTAAAAACCCGAAAAAGTCGTACCCGTGACATCCCTATTATTTATTATACTTTTGATAACAATAAGATTTAGATAATTGATATGCTCTAATATTTCGACAACACATCGCATGTTATACAGTTCTGAAAATAAGTTTGATTTCGGTTTATCCGATATCGCTATTCATGCCGGCCAAAAATACCGGTACCGGCTAAACCGGGAAAACACATCTCGGTTAACAAATTAAAATTCAAAAAACATTTTTAACAAATACAAAACTAACTTTTGAGTCGTACTCTTTAGACCAGCTGATTGATCGATTCAAAGACCATGCCTGTTTCCTCAGAAGGAAAGACAATTTAGTACGGCACAACATAACTAGACTTCGAGAAAGACTGATGATGTTCCGAGTTCCGTTTCAAATTGATATCAAGCATTTATAACTGCAAATGACCATCGATATATTAATTAAAATAACATAACCAATTAATAAAATAAGCATTTAAAAAATATTTTTTATATTAAAAAGATTATATTTTTAAATAAATATTTTCACACTTATACAATTACTGATAAAAATGAAAAACAAATTTAAAAATTTAAACTTAACTATTATAATTTCTTAAAATACATGTATCAGATATACCATAATACCATAATTGTAATAAAAAATTAAGGTAAAAAATTTAAAAGAAAATTATCTATACAAAAGTTGTTTATATTTAAATTTAAAAAGACATCGCAGAAACTGAACAAGTAAAAATAAAAAATAAATTAAAAAAAAGTTTTTATTTGCCTCTTTATCTGAGTCATGGACTCCTAAATATAGCTTTTATTTAGGAGTCCATGTCTGAGTCAACGAACTAAAATTTATGAATCTCTTGTTAAATCATCGTTTCTTAAATCAGTGTCTTCTTTTTTTGTCAAGTTATTTTTGACGTATTTCTCCATTGGAGTTTCGTCCGTTTGTAAATCCTCGGTTGCTTCATCCGAGTCAGATTCGTCACTAAAATCTGACCCTGAATATTCGGTGCCGTCGTCTGTTATGGAGGCTTCCGTTTCAGAACCGTCGCTGTATGGGTAAAAGCCATTGCTGTTATTGCCATTATTATAATCATCATCGTCACTTTCATCGTTTTGCATTTCGTTTTCAACATTTTTTTCATCTTCTTTAGATTTGTTGTCTACGTCCAAACCGACTGTATAATTGTCACCATCTTTGCCAGGCTCGTCATCACCATCTTTGCCAGGCTCGTCATCACCATCTTTGCATGGTTCATCTTGAACATCTTTGCAAAGTTCCTTATCATGACCGTCTTTGGCAGGCTCATCATCATGACCCACCTGACCTGTGCAGTCTGTACGGCCGTCATCCGTCACATGCTCTGAGACACAGCTGGTGGACTCTAGTTCAAATTGGGTTTCGCCGCAGCAACCCACATCACCAGCAACCCGCTGGTCCAGAACCGTGTCCACCACTGCCTCAGTCAACCCTGCGACCAAACTCTCAACAGTTGTACCGGCTGCTGCTTCTTTGTTTTCTTGGCCAAGAATCATTCCTTCTCCTGTCTTCCCCTGTGCTGCCATGTTTTCTCTCGCTTGTTGTCTTTCTTCTTCCAGCAATTTGTTTTTCAATTTTCTCCGCCTAACCACAGCTTCCTCGTCAATATCGAACAATTATTCATCGTCGTCAGGCTCATAGCCTTCATTCACTAACGCGGCTAAGAGGCGTTCCATAAGTTCGTCCTTTTTACCTGTATTGCTCAGGCCACGTTTCTCCAGCTCGTCTTTCATTTCACTTGCCCAAAGCTCATCCAATGATTTCAAAACCATTCTTGTATTCCAATTTTGACACCAATGTTACGATATCACCGAATCGTATACCGGGCTCAATACAATGGTTTTGCAGTTTTATTGGAAATAATAAATAAAGCTTTGTTACAGCTATTTATACCTTTTGATCTATTAATAATGTCCATAATAGTTATCCCAAGTCCTTTAACGTCTATCAATGGGAAACTTATCCTAAAGTCAGCGATTTTACATTAATATATATAATTAAAATTATTATTTTTGAAAGTCTTACCCTACTAATCCGCTCCTTTTGGTATAAAAACACTGTGTAAAAATGTTGAGAAAAATATCTTATATTTAGGGGTAGCTCAAGTACCTCAAAAATTATGAAAATTTGAAAAATTACGAGTATATCGTAATTTATTGTCAAAAAAGCAGTAATAATTTATGAAAACATTAATAATTAATATTTTTTCAATGTTTATTATTAGGTTTCTGACAAGAGTTTATAGACAGTTTTGAAAGAGTCTGTTTTCTGCTATCAAGGTACATTTTGCTAGGGTCCTCCACAACTTGCAGTAGAAATTGCATCTGCGATTCATCATGTGTTGAAATTCCACTGTACTCCCGAATGAGTGCCACTCTACGCCCAGCGTGATCATTAACAACTTTTAAGTTCTCCACTATTTCGGCAGCCTTCTTGTAGTCGTCTCTGTTTTCCCACAAGTCCGAATCAACCGCAAGAACTCCATCTGCGAGTTCCATGATGCGAAACAATGTCATTGACTTTTCTGTGATGAAATCTTCTAAATTCTTTTCCTTGAATGAATCAAGAGCAACAGTGATTTGCATGGAATGATTCTGATCTAGGTCTTTTTTATTCTGCATGGCACTTACCATCAGCCTCTTGATCGAGGAACTGACCCAAATGTTGAAGAAAGCCTGGGACAAGAACCACAAGTGATTGGAAAATTTGCGTGATGTTGACTTTGAGATGGCTGAATGGATTGATGAATATTTAAGTAGTGACTTAAGCAGCAGAAGGTCATTGTGAGAAGCACCCAATGCTTCCTGTGCAGAGACCCAGGCTTTCAGGTAGACACGTACTGTGAACACACACACTTAACGTAATTCTTTCAGTTCTGCGTGAGTCAGTTGGAATTGAGCCTCGAACATCCAGATCTTTAAACTATAAATAATTTTGGACATCCAGCGAGAAAGACAATCAAAAATTCCAGAAATTCTTTATAATCATCTCTCAGCTGACTCTGTTCAAGATGCTTGTTAGCATAATCTATGGTGGCATGCTTAATGTCACCCACTAGACTTGCCACGTCATCAGCTGCAATTCCTGGTTTATACTCAGCTGTATCAATGCATAGATCGATAATGATTAATAGATCTAGTATTATAAAAATGAACCGAAGATGTCATTGAAAAATAATTTAGTAAGGTATGAGGAAGTAAGTTATTATGATATCTATACATAAATAAAAGTGATTGATAAATGCAAATCTGATCAATTGTTAAAATATTGGTAGCAGTAGGTTCCACCGGGGAAGAGAAGGGATGACAAAATATAATTTTTAAAACTCGATTTTGAAGAATAGCCAGAGATGAAGTTCGACATTTATAATTAGTACACCATATGAAGTTACAATATATTAGGTATGGATAAATCAGTGAATAATACAACAGCAAAAGAATTTTAGAGGGGACGAACCATGAGATTTTGTAAAGTACACCAATATTCTTTGAAATTTTTATAGAAATGTATCGTATGTGATCATTCCAAGTAATATGTTGATCAATGTACAAGCCCAAGAATTTTGTATAGGATACATTAGTTATTTCATTATCCCGAATGCACAGTCTTATGCTGCCAATGTCAATCCTCTTTTGCGGATTGTGAAATATAATAAAACATGTTTTATCCATATTCAGAGAAAGTCTATTTTTACCAATGCTTTTATTAACTCGTCGTCTCTGTTTCTCTGTCTGTCTGTTTCTCTGTCTGTCTGTTTCTCTGTCTGTCTGTTTCTCTGTCTGTCTGTTTCTCTGTCTGTCTGTTTCTCTGTCTGTCTGTTTCTCTGTCTGTCTGTTTCTCTGTCTGTCTGTTTCTCTGTCTGTCTGTTTCTCTGTCTGTCTGTTTCTCTGTCTGTCTGTTTCTCTGTCTGTTTCAAATCTTGCAATCAATTTTTGAGTCAATTCCTGATGATAGATTTTTTTCAAATTTTGCATACATGCTCAAAATAGAAGACAATGCAATATTCAATTATTAGTTTTACAATAAGTCAATTAATTTAGTTAATTTTCGTGAGGGTTTTATCGAGCGGTTTCTTGAGGGTTTTCTTGAGGGTTTTCTTGACCACAAAACGCTAACCGACTGGCAGACTATTTTACCAAGTTAACACAAACCACACTCACTGACCGCGATTCTCAAGCGTGTACGAAATTTTCATGAAAATAGTTGAGATATTTAAATTCGATGCTTTTTGATATTTTTATTATTATTACCAATGCTTTTATTAACTCGTCGTCTCTGTTTCTCTGTCTGTCTGTTTCTCTGTCTGTCTGTTTCTCTGTCTGTCTGTTTCTCTGTCTGTTTCAAATCTTGCAATCAATTTTTGAGTCAATTCCTGATGATAGATTTTTTTCAAATTTTGCATACATGCTCAAAATAGAAGACAATGCAATATTCAATTATTAGTTTTACAATAAGTCAATTAATTTGGTTAATTTTCGTGAGGGTTTTATCGAGGGGTTTCTTGAGGGTTTTCTTGAGGGTTTTCTTGAGGGTTTTCTTGACCACAAAACGCTAACCGACTGGCAGACTATTTTACCAAGTTAACACGAACCACACTCACTGACCGCGATTCTCAAGCGTGTACGAAATTTTCATGAAAATAGTTGAGATATTTAAATTCGATGCTTTTTGATGATATTTTTATTATTATTACCAATGCTTTTATTAACTCGTCGTCTCTGTTTCTCTGTCTATCTGTTTGTTTCTCTGTCTGTCTGTTTGTTTCTCTGTCTGTTTCAAATCTTGCAATCAATTTTTGAGTCACTTCCTGATGATAGATTTTTTTCAAATTTTGCATACATGCTCAAAATAGAAGACAATGCAATATTCAATTATTAGTTTTACAATAAGTCAATTAATTTAGTTAATTTTAATTAATTTCGATATTTCGATATAATTAAGATATTTCGACTTTAATATAAAATAAAAGAGTAATATAAGAAAAAATTGATTGCAAAATTTGTGTTTTAATTACATAAAAGAGCATTGGTTTTAAAAATTCGTTTTTAATTTACTTGTTTATAAACCAATCAGAGATGCACATTAATTCTCTGTTTATGATATCAATTAGGGATGCAAGTGAATAGTCAGAAGCTAAGACATTAGTATCATCGGCATACAAGGTAAATTCGAAAAACGCTGAAGACGAAACAATGTCATTAATATAAATAAGAAATAACAAAAGGCCTAAAATTGAACCTTGAGGAACCCCACAAGAAATATATTTTTCCGATGAGCTAAAACCATTGTAAGTAACAAACTGTTTTCTATTACATAATTAATATTCAAACCATCTTAAACATGCACCACCCACACCATAACAGCTGAGCTTAGTAAGTAAGATGACATGATCAACAGTATCAAATGCCTTTGACAAATCAAAAAAGAGACCAATAGAATACATGCCACAATCCAAATCTTTAAGTATTCTGTTATGAAAGTTAGTAATTGCCATATATGTAGAGTAACCTTTGCGAAAACCATATTGACAATCGTTTAGAATACCATGAGAATTAAAATCTATATATATAAAAGGCAACGTCTGTTCATTAATAACTAGTTCATTAATCTCAAGCCAGCCTATCAATATGCTGCTGTATCGTTCAATTTATAATTGCATCATTTGCTAAATAAAAGTGGTACTCTTCGATTGTTCCAAATTGATGATCTCAGAAAACTCTCGGAAAATTCATTAAGTTAATGCTTTGAAGGTTTTTAATATTATTATTACTTCATGTTTTATTTCAATCTGTGTTTTATATCACATTTTTCAAAGCCACGGGCCAACATTTATTAACATGCCACATGTAGCGTTATATGCTTTCTGTAGACATGACACTTAAAAACTATAAACAACTCAAAAACTAAGACTAGCGATTTTTCGAAAAGCAGCTGTTGAACAGTGTGTGCAATCTTACAAGTATTTATAATTTGTTGAGATATATGAGCAGATTTTAACATTATTGCAGCGTTAACTAATAATTTTTTTTTTCAGCTTCAGTCAATCATAATAAGCCTTTGCAGAAGATCACACTTGCAGAGTGGAACCAATACATTAAAGAACACTAATTAAAATTGAGGAAGTTCAGACGTAACTAAACGAGCAAACCAAACAACAAAGTGTTAATGAGAGAACAGATCAATTTTGATGACTGTGCACAGCATTCCGCTACAGCCCATCTAAGCCACATTGGGAAGGCTCTAAAATTTAATGGAGGAACGGAAGAGCGAAAAGAAGAGCAAGCTGTGGCGGTAAAGCGTAAAAGCAACCGGGATCGGGAAAAGTAAAAGAGACCGGGGCCGGAAAAGCGACCGTGAGCAGAAATGCGACCTGGAACGGGAAAGCAAGCGGTTAAGGAAACGGAAGCCAGAGAGAAAAACGATAAAAAACCTTTAAAATCTCCGGGCAACGCCGGGTAACCAGCTAGTAATCATATAAACGTTGGAATACAA
Organism: Erpobdella octoculata; assembly: GCA_963978895.1. Taxonomy (NCBI): domain Eukaryota; kingdom Metazoa; phylum Annelida; class Clitellata; order Hirudinida; family Erpobdellidae; genus Erpobdella; species Erpobdella octoculata. The sequence continues at coordinate 47,000,936 of OZ022238.1, read as the reverse complement.
TCTTTTCAAACAGTTTTGAGAAATATGAAAGTATTGAAATTGGCCTATAGTTATTGAATAAGGATTTATCACCACCCTTAAATATAAGAACAACCTTAGCAATTTTTAGACTATCAGGAAAATAACCAGTAGACAATGAACAGTTAATCAAGTCAGATAATATAATAGAAATGGAAGCAATAGATAAAAATCCTAGGTAAGGAGAGATGTTGTCAATTCCAAAACCACCAGAACATTTGATTGACTTTGAAACCATGATCAATTCAAGAGATGTCACCTCTTTAAATAACAACAGAGACGCTAAAGGAAGAATTATATTTTCAAATGAAGCTTCTTTCTCAGGTATGGAAGAAGAGAGACGAGCTCCTATGTTTACAAAATATTCATTGAAGCCATCAGCAATCATCGAAGGATCATCAGTCATAATGCCATCAACAGCAAATGAAGAGGAAGCAGAAGAATGACGATCTTTGTTAATTATGGAATTGATCGTAGACCAAATTTTCTTAGAGTCACCAAGGCAAGAAGAAAATTTAGTCGAATAGAAATTCCTAATTGCATCATTCTTTTTTCGCTTAAAGTCGTTTCTAAAATGGACAAATTCCCTTCTGACTTCTTCTGAAGGTTTCCTATAAAGCATGGATTTTTTTTTCAACCATCTTTAACAAGGTCGCTGACATCCAATCTTTCTTGAATCTTCTTTTCAAGCTGGTAATTTCAAAATATGGGAAAGCTGCATAGGCTATTCTAAGGAATATTTAATAATACACAGTTTTTGTGTGTAACCCCACAACGTGGACGAAGTGAGCAAAGCGAGCCAACCACGATTAAGGAGTCTGGGGGAGCAGCTGCTACACTTATTGGTAGCATTTGGGTGTAAATGTAGCCCATATTTGGATACTTGAAAACTTGAACCACTATTTTCCATCTCCAACAAAAATTTAAAAAATATCAAATTATAGCTAATATATCAAAACAATTATGTTGCACTTTGTTGTTTTGCTTAAATTGGGCTTATTATAATTTTTTACAGGAAACTTTTCATTATAAAAATGCTAAAATTATATTACTGAATACTAATTCTTTTGCCAGACTGAGTAGATTAGTAGTCTATAATAGTATATACACAGGGGTTACCCCTGACCCTGTTTTGTAGGCTAGAATCCGCTATATTAACATTTAACAACATTTTTACTTAGTACCTAAATTGTATTAAATTGACATGTACTGATCGTATTGAAATGTATTTTATAATTTGAAAAGTACCATTAAATTCAAAGTGTCAAATTCAATGAACAGAGTGCTTAAAAACCAATTTTCTCAGAATCCTTTTGTTTTGGCTTTTTCAGTTTGTAAGCTTCTGCTGATTTTGCCTCTGTGAACAATGACGAGAACCATTTCTGCTGTTTGTGTTTTTTTTGGTTCAACATTACGTCTATCTTTTCTCCAGTTTGGAATACTAATCTCAGTAATCTCCAATGTGGCTTTTATTAAGTACCTAATGACAATTCAACACTGACTGCAACTGAATGACTTTTCTCCAGTTTGGAATACAAATCTCCAATGTGGCATTTATTAAGTACCTAAGTACAATTTAATACTGAATGCAACTCAATGCTCTTTTCCAGTGTGGATTACAGATTACAGTGTGGACATTTGGCAATTAAGAGCAGTTCAACACTAACTGCATCTGATTGACTACCCCCAGTGTGGATTACATCATTACAATGTGAAAGTTACTTCCTAAGGAAAAACATTATTCTACAATTTCATACTTTAATAGGAGAAAAAGTTGAAAAACTCTTTTCTATTATCTAATGATTAATTTTTTCATATTGATAAATGATGATTGACGAATCCTTTGCCTTTGACGATGCAGTGCAGACGAATGCGTGGGTTCATGACCCACGAGAAGTCGAAAAACAAAAAGTGAATTTAAGTAAATAGGTACTATATAGATCTATTTTTAGAATACCGTTATTTGAATACAATACAAGACAAGTTGTATTGTATTGCTATATAAATTGATGTTTTTCGTACTAATTAATAATTATTATTGGGTTTAAAATATTAAAAATGCAATAGAAAATTACCAATATTAAAATATAACATATTTAATAATACACAATTTCAAATTTAAAAATGCATAATTTTTTTAAAGATACACACTTTGTGTATTAATACACAGTTAAAATAGCCTATGGAAAGCTGAATCAAAAACTCTATTATAACTGTCCAGGAACATTGAATACGCTAGATTCACATTGTTCTCCATACATGCGCTGCGTACATTGGTCCATTCAACACTTTTTAGACCATTCAGAAACTTATTAATGGTAACTTCATTATTCATTCTTTTCACACATTTTGATCGAGAATTCTTAATTTTTTTTAGTTTAGGAAGAGAAAAAATTATAGGAAGGTGGTCCGAGAAATAATAACTAATAATCCATCAAGGAATGATTCGTAAAAATGTTGTCAATTAAAGTTGAAGAACTGGCAGTTACTCTAGTAGATGAGAAGATTGTAGGGTAGAGATAATAAGAGTACATAGTATTGTAAAACAGACGACTTTGAGAACCACTGGTAGAATTCAAATAATCGAAGTTGAAATCACCAAAAACAAATAAATAATTATTATGAGCAGTGATTTCCGACATGAGATCAGCAAATTCACTAATAAATGATTTAATATCACCAGATGGTGGAGGATATACAACACATAAAAGATAAGTTTTGTTAAAGAAAACTTGGCCTTAATGTATACAGATCTCTGGAATCTGTGTTTCGCACTGTCTCGGTGAATTGAATTTTTGTTAAGAGCAAGTTTATCAGGGTTCTGACCCAAACTTTTAGTAGTTTCTGCTAGAACAAAAACGGTCTTGCGCCAGACACTTTTGTTTGATCTAGAACTGCTACGAGTTGCTGAGTAACGACAGTTTTTCGACCTCTTTTTCTTTTTGGTGTCTGAAAAGTGATGCGAACAGATTCTTCACTTTATATTTTTATTTATTGAAGTTATCTAGGGTATTAATCTGGTATTAGTACAATGCGAGCACAAAATGACCGCAGCTTTTGAGTATTAAAAACTTCACCATCATTGAGCTACCCCTAAATAGTGTTCAATTGTGCTCATAGTTTGCCAGATTTTTTTTATATATAGGAACCAAATTAGAGGGTAAGAGAATAATATTTTAAAAGTTCAAAAAAAATCACCCTAATATATATATATATATATATATATATATATATATATATATATATATATATATATATATATATATATATATATATATATATATATATATATATATATATATATATATATATATATATATATATATATATATATATATATATATATATATATATATATATATATATATATATATATATAACCAAATTAGAGGGTAGGAAAATAATATTTTAAAAGTTTGAAAATAAGCTCCATATATATATTTTTATTTTTCATTTTTCTTTTACAACGCCTTTTCCAAGACTTAAGTCTTGCCCGAAGGCGAGAAAGGGCATATGCAGAGGCAGCCATTTATAGGCGCCTACCCTTTTAGCAATGCGAGTGAACTCCTTGCTTAAGGGAGTTACGCTGGTAAACTGCGGTACAATACTGTAGAAATGGCAGCGATTGTTACTCGCTATGTTCCACTAATGACTGATAAACAAAGAATGATTTACGACCGCATTATACTGGCAGTTTTGGAATGACAAGGTGAATTCTTTTTTTCGGATGCACCAGGTGGAACTGGAACTCTAATTCTTGCCGAAATAAGATCAAATAATGGCCGTTGCATCGTCTGGCATTGCAGCAACTTTATTGGATGGAGGCAGAACAGCTCATTCAGCACTTGAGCAATGTGCAACATAAAAAAGCAATCATCCATGGCCACAGTGCTAAATCATGAGTGGCTGGCAGAAAGAGTAATTTTGCAGATAAATGTGGATGTTAATGATTTAAATTTTAAGATACAGCAATTGTTGCCAGGCGAATTGGTGTCACACAAATCGATTGAAATAGTTTGCTATGCCAGCGAAGCCGTAAATTATCCAACAGAGTTTTTGAACTCGTTAGATTTGCTAGGCATGTCACCGCATCATCTACAGTTATTCTACTTCGGAATTTGAACCCACCGCGGCTGTGCAATGGCACGCGATTAGTAATTAAAAAATTGATGAAAAACATTGTCGAAGCAAGTATTTTGAATGTCAAGTTCCGAGGCGAAAGTGTTTTGCTGCCACGAATCCCAATAATTTCTACAGAAGTGCATATTGAATTTAAATGAATTCAATTTACAATTAGATTGGCATTTGCAATGACAATTAATAAGGCCAAACAATGTCTGTTTGTGGCTTATATTTGGGCACGCCATATTTGGCATTTGCAATGACAATTAATAAGGCCAAACAATGTCTTTTTATGGCTTATATTTGGGCACGCCATATTTTTCTCACGAACAATTACCTATACGTGGCATGTTCTTGCGAGGGCAAACCATCCAGTTTGTTTGTGTTGGCTAAAGATGGACTGACAAAAAACAAAAAACGTTGTTTTTTTTTAAATTGACAGAATTTGTACATTAAACTTTAAAAAAAAACTAAAATAATTTATAAAGCAAAACAACGTTTGCTGGGTCACCTAGTATATATATATATATATATATATATATATATATATATATATATATATATATATATATATATATATATATATATATATATATATATATATATATATATATATATATATATATATATATATATATATATATATATATATATATATATATATATATATATATATATATATATATATATATATATATATATATATATAAAGTAATATAAGTTCCAAATTTCACGTTCCTAGGATGAGGCGTTTGAGCTCGGCGTTGATTATCAGTCAGTCAGTCAGGACATGTTCTTTTATATATATATATATATATATATATATATATATATATATATATATATATATATATATATATATATATATATATATATATATATATATATATATATATATATATATATATATATATATATATATATATATATATATATATATATATATATATATATATATATATATATATATATATATATATATATATATATATATATATATATATATATATATATATATATATATATATATATATATATATGGCGGGGTTTGTTAGCATTATTGTTTACATTATTAAGTAAAAATAAATAATGATGACACTCAACCCACCATTTATTAAAACAATCCACAATTTCAATACAGAAAATTAATGAAATGTTCTAATTAGAAAATTTTAAAAACAGATTTTTAATTTTTAGTGTGGTGTTCTTTGTTAGTCATAATTGCTAGTTAATCATTTTTATAGGTAAACGCTTAGTTGAAAATTTAAACACAATTTTCAATTCCTACGCTGCAATGCTTATAGAACAGACACGACAATACTCGGATAATCAAAAACTCAACAAATTCCTAATAAATGTGTTTAGTGATAGTTGAAATACTCCGGATCCCCTTTAACTCTACAGAGCACGTCTCTTGCTCTTTTCCTGGTGTCCGAAATAGTAGGAGTAAAGGAACTCTGTCGATTAAAAAATAAAAATTTAATGCATCTTGATGATTGATATTTATTTCTTAAAGTATAATTTTATTTAATAGAGTTTGTTGTTTTCTGTTTATGATAAAATTAAAAAAATGGCGAATTTACGGACAGATTTGAGCGTCAGGTTAATAAAGTTTATTTATAAAAATAATTAAAGTTCGACAAATAAAATCGGCTGCTTGCTCAATTCAAAATTGTTGATGTAATATACAATATGTATACTGTCTCAACTTCTTAAAACTAAATATACTGTTTTCAATCAGTTTGCCCTCATTTTAGAATAGACACGTAGAGTTCCGCAGCAAGACTACGAACTTTTTGAATCTTATAATAAAAGAAACCATAAAAATGATATACTCACAGGGACATGAACGTTGTAGTAAGGACTTGAGAATGACTTAACAGAAGCAGGAGAGTAAGGTTTTACAATGTTAAGTTTAGTTACGTTTTCTTTTTCTTCTTCTTCTTCTGTTTCTGCAGGATTTCTTCTTTCTATAAACGGGAGCCTAAGAAAAAACAGATGTCAACCATTATACAAAAAATTCTCAACAAATCCCAAAGATTTCTGGTTTATAAATTTGACCACATAAATATATTTAAAAACTGCCGTTTTCTCAAAATCAGAACAAGTTTAGAGACTTAATGAGATCAGGACTACCTTTCTACAAGCTCGCCATATTTATTTTGAATTTCGAAGGCCACGTCTGGCTCTGGTCCCATGTTAACAGGAAGGTATCGATCCAGCATCATGCGATGTCGTCCCAATCGATCCTTGGCCTGCAATGTTCTTTTCTTAAGATCCTCATAAACCTCATTCCGACGCGGACCATTTTTTTGCTCAGCATTCTAGAACAGATAGAATTTGCAAGTTTACATAGAAAGTTATTTTTTTAACTTTTTTTTAAAAGAAAATAGTAAATTAAATGGTAATAATGAAGAATAATTAATAATTACTTCGAAAACGAGCTTTTTCACGGGTTGGATGCCTTCAACTTCTACGATTTTAATAGAACTTGCTGACTCGTTTTCGTCGGGAGATTTTGAGACAACGGATATTTTTCTAATGGGTCCCGCTGGAGGCAGAGACAATGAACCTCTACTGGTTAACGTGACTGCCACTGAAGATGGTCTGGAAATCGAAGAGCTTCTTCTGTTGTCTCGAGAAGCTACTGACCTAACCATGGAAGATCTTTTCCCAATCTCATGCTGATGTGAAAATCTTTTCTGCTGCTCTGCCATCGAAGGAGTCCCAGAACGATAGTGAGAAGTCCTTCGGCCAGCTTCAGCTGGAATAAAATCTTCCAGTTCTTCTCGTTGAACAGAGGTACGTCTTGTTACAACGTTGCTTTCTGCCAGAACTTTACCTTCTGGAGAAAGTGGACTTGCAACTGAAAAACTTCTCACAGCCTTTGCGTGTGCAGCCGGCTGATGTGCAGAAGAGATAGACGTTCTTCTTATGACTAACTCACTGCCCAATGGAGAACTATTGTTGACAGTGTAGTAAGGCTGGCTTATAGATTCTCTTCTTGTCTGTCTTGGCATTGAAGGAATTGACTGATAGCTGATTGAAGCTCTGCTAACAGGAGAGGCTGAACGATTAGCAGAGCTGTAGGTTTCCGTGTAAGTTGGCACCTAGTTACCAAAAAAAACTGTTGGTAAGCATTATAACCAATTGCTTTTAAATATATACAGTAGCTATGAATGGCCATTATACAATGCGTACCGTGTAATAGTAGGACACCGGTGTGTGGTGTCCTGGCTGATAGCTGCTGTGGGCTACTCTGCGAACAGGTGACGTAAGAGAATCAAAAGTGCTGTAAGAAACTCTACGAACTGGTGACACATGACGATCATAGGTACTGTAGGATATTCCTTTAACAGGTGACACATGACGATCATAGGTACTGTAGGATATTCCTTTAACAGGCGACACATGACGATCATAGGTACTGTAGGATATTCCATGAACAGGCGACACGGGACGATCATAGGTACTGTAGGATATTCCACGAGCAAGTGAAACTGAACGATCGTAGGTGCCGTGAGATACTCTACGAATAGGTGAAACGGGACGATCATAAGTGCTGTAGGATATTCCACGAACTGGCGACACGGGATGATCATAGGTGCTGTAGGATATTCCACGAATTGGCGACATATGATGATTAGATGTGCTGTAATCTAATCTACGGCTACGAACTGATGACACCGGATGATCAACGCTGCTGTAAAGACTTGATTGAGAAGGCGCCTAAATTTAAAATTAATATATATTTTTTTAAATCACGTGTAATCGTTATAGTTGAAACAATGACACCACGGGTGTCTTGTTGATATAAAAAACATTTATGTTAAACATTTCAATTGAAAAGTATCAAACATAAATTCCAAACCGCATAGTAGTAAGACACGGGTTCAATGGACATGGAACGACCGCGCTTAGTGTACAGTGGGCGCATGGTAGGTGGCGTACTCGTAGAGTAATATTGCGTGGATTCCGCGTGCGAAGAATAGCTCGGTCTGGAGACATTCCTGGTTACTAAAGAACCATCTCTGCCGATTTCTGACACAGAATATCCATAGCTGCTTCTGGACCGCGGACCGACTACGTAGCTTACCGGAGTTCGTCTGCTCCCGTCGTACGGATAATTAGACGGAGTCATGCTTCCGGAGCGTTTCATGGGAACCTTTAGATGAAAAACAGCATAATTTAACAAAATGAATGAAAAAACAAAGATCAAAATTATTCACAAAAAGTTTTTAAAGTTACGCACTTCGTTGTCGCTTCGAATTATCCGAGGAGTTTTTAAAATAGGCCCGTAGTTAGCCATGGTCATGCTTGCCAGAGGGAGCTTTACCTTTTAGCTATAACAATTAAATCTAATATATCAGCTGATATATGAATGAATGAATGTTGGACAATATTTATATTTGGCCAATTAGTTTTTCAATTAAATGAATAAGTAATAACTTGCCTAATTACTTAACTAACTAACTCCTACTTATTCCGATAATCCAGTATTGCTAGCATCCGGCAGACCCGTGTTCCCTGCTCCCCGCCTATCATTGGAGTATTTCCAACTCTCATATAGCAATCCTGGAGCATTGACTAGTGCTGCATTGCAGAGTTAGTTGCAACGAACAACTTCAGCAGCCGACTGATAAATACAAAGAAATGTGTGTGTATATATATGTATATATATATATACATGCAAAACATCAGTGTGAAAACGGTAGTTAAGGGTTTTATTTTTATTTTCGATTATTAGACCGTGCACATTTTTTCATACGACTGAACAATATTTAAATTACTTACAAAAAACTAATAAAAACTAAGCCTATATAACTTAAAGTCAATAAATAGGCTGTTTAAATCTGCAAAAAGTTTGCAGGCGTTTAGCCGATTCAATATATAGCTCGTGAAAGTTATAGTCGTTTAAACCATGCATGTTTTTAAAGGCCAACAAAAAGTAGGCGGAATTCAGATGGTTAGATAATTGAGAGGCGTTTTGTTCAACATCAGCGACAAATGATTTAGCAGGAGCGTATTTTTACATAGATCAAAGGCCATTTGCTTAACTTTTACTTCCAACATGCAGCATTCCAAGAGAATTTCAGACATTTGAAGATCTACATTTTCTGCGTTTATTATTAGATCTGGATAGTTAGGTAGGTAGTGGGAATAAGGCGATGCTAACGCATTTTTCTTGTGTTTATTAATAACACGAGTAGGTAATTTTGAGATTCTTAATAGATTTTATTATTGACGCAAGGGCTAAAACAAGTCATTAGCTCAATAATTTAAAAAAATCCTAACTAGCACTTCAAATAATTCTACAAGAAGTGTATGAAAATAAAAATAAATAAATAAAACACAAATACGACTCAAGTAGGCGTCGAATTTCAACGATAATATGCCAAATAGTTTAACAACTCAAGAAATTTAACTAAAAGATATCACAGACTGCGTGCATAAATAACATCTCCTAAAAATAACGTATATATATATATATATATATATATATATATATATATATATATATATATATATATATATATATATATATATATATATATATATATATATATATATATATATATATATATATGGCATATGAGATAGATTATAAATATAGGTGAACAATATATTATGGGTATTATTTCTCCTATTTACACTAGCAAATGGCATTTAATGCCTACACTTGTTTCTATAAATAAAACTTCAAGTGATATTAATAGTTCCTTGAATTCTTTTTCTTCCCCGATCGGTCCGTCTTGACGGGAAGGGCTTCGAGACGGACGGGTTTGCGCACCAGGGAGTCGTCGTTATCCTGGGTGGTGTTCAGCAAGGGGGATGATTTCTTGTTTTTCTGGCTGCTGTTGTTTTCAATCATCAGAGTTGCATCTGAATTTGTGTTGTTGTTCAAATATTTGATGTTCAGCAATACGAAATTATAAATAGGTATACAATTCAAGAATTTTATCCTGGATTAATTTTATAAAAGCAAAGTAGAACATAATAAATAAAAACTTATTACATATTTCATGAACTAAGCTGAGTTTGTTGAACATAAAAAACTCATAATCATTAATTACATGACAATATTTTCATGCTCTTATTCTTGTTTGCATAACAACCTTAAATTTCTATTGGCATTTTTCATACTTATTGATGTTCCAAATAGGAACGTCAAATTCAATGTTAACCTAAGTGTTAATAGTTAAAATTTTCAATCTATTTCAGCTAAGAAAGAAATCTTTAAAGAAAGCCATAAACATTCATTAGGGACCGTTTGTAAGGAAAGTAAAGTTGTTAGAAAGTAATATTAAGTGGCAAGTGTGCGTTTGTTATTTAAGAAGTGTTTATGAGATGTTTATTGGTAATAAAAAAAATTAAATATCTCTGGAATGTATTCCACAAAGGTGCTTTAACTGCATTTGCATATTAATAAATATTATTAATAAAAGAAATCAAGAGTGGATTTAAAGCACGCTCAAATTCTGAAGTCTACACAAAAACAAAAATCACACACCTAGACAATTAATGATAACTCTGTGATTGAGTTATCAGTATTGCATGAGAATATATCTTTAATTAGATGCTTTTGATTATTTAAAAAAAAAGAACGACCTTGTTTCTGCTCAGTTTGAACCAACAATCAAAAACAAACCTGGAGCGATTACAACACTGTACTAATTGGTCGCTATAGTTTACGAGTAATAAACCAAGTTATAATGCTATTATTCTATTAGTAATAAGCAAAGTTATAATGCTAATAGTTTACAAGTAATAAGCCAAGTTATAATTCTACTAATTTACAAGTAATAAGCCGACTTATAATGCTAATAGTTTACAATTAATAAGTCAAGTAATATAGCTATTAGTTTACGAGTAATAAGCCAAGTTATAATGCTATTAATTTACAAGTAATAAGCCAAGTTATATAGCTATTAGTTTATGAAGGGCTCACTTAGTAGTTCTTCTGCTCTGGAATTCTTGAAGTAATTTTTGGCCATTTCTTGCTCGTCGCTGTTCTGTAATTTCTGAATTGTGATATAAAAAATAGAACTGGTACACATATAGGAAAAATAATAAAGAAAAGATTCAATAAACATCCACCCAATCAGGTGTTTTATACCTGCATGAATTTTTGGTCGTCATAGTGATCCAGGTTGTCGTTATAGAAATCCCTCGATTGTTGGTTGTCTGCAAATATCAACACAGGTGTTTTAGTGTAGAATTATTTTATAACGAAGCACTTAAATTAAGTATATGCAAGGTTTAAAATAAGCTGAGCAAATGACAGATGCGTGGTCATGCGGTTGAATTATCCTGTAAGTAGTGATGATTTGTACGGTCTTCTGGATGTCCCTCGTGTGGCTCGGGTGGTGAGGCGTGGCAGAGAGTGAGGTGGTTGAAAGAAATTGGATGATTAGGTTTCCCGCATTCAGACTGGCGAAGGTCGCAGAGATAAAAAAAAGGTCAGAGGTAGGAAAACTTGGTGACAATCTGTAAAACAGGGGGGTATGGTTTTACTTGGTCTGAAGTGGCTTTCAGATTTGAACCAAGATTTGTGGAGAAATTTCAAGTTGGAAAAACAATAAAATTGAGTTAAGAGTAACAAACCAGGATTTTAAATATAAATGGTACTTATGATATATATTAAATACAGGCACTCATGGGATTTGACCAATCTGGTCAAATAAATAATTTACTAATTGAATTTGATTAAAGTTTAAATATATTTAGCCATCAAACTACCATCATCTGATAATGAATTTCAAAGTTTGAAAACTTACTATTTTGAACGTACGCTGACGGTAGATGACCCTTTTCGACGGAAACCTTCGGAAGAATCCAAGTTTTATTAATTTCATCCCACTCCGACTGTGACTTGATCCTCTCCAGATTGCTAAAGTTGCAGTCCTTTCTGATCAGCGGATGAATGCGCGAGACGATCGCCTGCATGTACTTCAGCTGTTGTTCCTGCTTGCGAATCGTGTCCAGATAATCTTTTCTGTCGGACTCGAATTCTGCTTGCAAGTCGAGAATCTCGCATCGCAAAGCATCCGACTGTTCAATGTAGAAAAATAAAATTTATTTCGAATTATTTTTCAAGTTTATAAAAAAATTTTTTTAAATATATTTTAACAGAAGTGCCCTAAAGTAGTTTTATAGAAATAAAAAAAAATTCACTTTTTGCTTTTCTTTTTCCAGGAGTTTGTGTTTATATTTCAGTTCGTCCTGCACATCCCTGAACATTCCCGCCACAATGTCATCTCCATCCATCGTCTCCAAGGCCTCTGCATAAAACAAAACACAAAACCAATAAATTTATAAACCACAAATAATTATTAAATAAAAAACAATAATTTAATAATAAACTATAGTTAAATAATAAACAATAATTAAATAATAAATAATTATCATATAATAAACAATAATTAAATAATAAAGTTATTAAATAATAAAAAATAATTAAATAATAAATAATAATAAAATAATAACATGATTTTACCTCTGAGTTTTTTGTCTCTCTCCTCAGCATATCTTTTCTTTTTCCTCCTTCTCTCTTTAACCTCTTCATTGTTCGACTGCTCACCTCCGATGAAGTTCTGCTGTAATTCTTCCAATCTGCATTAAAAAAAAAAAAAAATGATTTTCAAATCATTTCTGCCACACGGGGTCACTCCAAAAAAAAAGTTATTTTCTGACCCCCAAACATTATTTTTTAGAAATTTAGGCTAATAACACTTGTAACTAAAATTCAACAAAATTTATGACCTTGACATTAGCTCCAATAATTTTATTTGAACTCTCACTGTTATTTCACTGTTCAGCGTTTCAATCATCATTATTGTTCATTTAGATTTTCTAAGACATCAAATGTGGGGAAGGGACGATAAAAACTAATAAAGCGACTAAAAACCCCCGACCAACCTCTGGGCAGCCTCTTCTGCATTATTGACCTTGTTGGCTTTCTTTTTGTGGGTGCCCAGATGGACGGCGTGGACCGGGGGGGTCGACTGCTGGGTGAACTCAGCTTCCTCGACAGGACTGAGGTCCTTTTGTAGTTTTTATAAAAAAAAAATTTTTTTATTGTTTTTTTCTTTTGTTATAAGCCTTTTAAATTACAAGATGAGATTATTAGCAAACATCTTATTACCTCTTCATCGTCATCTTTGGTCGATGCTGAAATTGAATTATAAAGTTGTATTAAGTGTTAAATAAATTAAATTAAAAGCATAATAGCACTAACACTTACAATGCTGATGATGGTGCTGATAATAATGATGATGATGATGATGATGATGATGATGATGATGATGATGATGATGATGATGATGATGATGATGATGATGATGATGATGATGATGATGATGATGATGATGATGATGAATAGTCTTTAAAATAATAATAAAATCATATAAAAATAATAATATTAAAAACATCTAATAAAAATAATAACAATGATGATAATAATAATAATAACAAAGATAAAACGAACGTTGTTTCATTGAGTTTTCGACGGATGCCATCTGTTTGTTGTATTTGTTCTTCAACTTGTTCATCTCTTCTTCAACTTCTTCTTTTGAGGCTTTCATCGTTTTCAATTCTTCTTTCATCATTTTCATTTCCTGCTCAAACTCCTACAAATTACAGAATGCAATGTAAACTTTTATGAACTCCCACAAATTACAGAATGTAATGTAAACTTTTATGAGCTCCTACAAAATTATAGAATGCAATGTAAACTTTTGTGTACTCCCACAAATTACAGAATGCAATGTAAACTCTTATGAACTCCTACAAATTACAGAATGAAATGTAAGCTTTAATGAACTCCTACAAATTACAGAATGCAATGTAAACTTTTATGAACTCCTACAAATTACAGAATGCAATGTAAACTTTTATGAACTTCTACAAATTACAGAATGCAATGTAAACTTTTATAAACTTCTACAAATTACAGAATGCAATGTAAACTTTTATAAACTTCTACAAATTACAGAATGCAATGTAAACTTTTATAAACTCCCACAAATTACAGAACTAAAATTTTTCCATTATTTGTCTACTATATTTCTACTATTTTTCAACATTTATGAACTCCTACAAATTACTGAATGTAACGTAACCTTTTTTGAAAATTTACAAATTACAGAATTCAATGTAATATTTTTACCTAATATAATGACATTTTTGCTAAGAGATTCTTACAAAGCTTAAGCTACGTGTCTCCTGATCATGAAAATCTTTTCAAAAAAATAAGCTTTAAGTTGATAAGTAAGCATATATTCTATAGCCCAGCAGTTACTAAAAGCATATGCTTGCAAAGCATAGTTTAATCACGATTCTTTGTATTGTAGGCACCGACTTATTCTAAAATTGCCAACAACTAAGACATCCTGGATACCAAGCCGAAATCAAATATATTTTGAGAAAAAAAAAACATTAATAAATTTCAACTCGCCTGTTTCAAGCGAAGTTTTTCAGCTTCGATATCTTGTTGATTACTTTTTTCCCTCGACTTACCTAAAAGTTGTTGTTATAAAATATTTCAGTTTTATTAATGATGGTGATGATGATGATGATGACATGATGGTAAATGTTATGATGGTGATATATCGATTTAAGGTTGAATAATGTTCATAGGTGGAAAAAACACAATAATTGAAAAGCTAAAGAAAGAAAGTAGCAGTTTGAAAGTGTTAATATAACTGGTTGAAATAAATGGACTAAGTAGCGACACAGTCAAGTGATCAGTTTATGAAGATTTTAATCTTTTTCCAGGATTGATTATCATTTTTATGGACATGTCAGCAAAATATGGTGAACACACTTTACTAACACAGACATAAAAATATTTATTTATTTACTCATACATTCATTCATTTTTTATTGTGAATCTTATATTGTCAGTGAGAGTTGCTGAGTTGTCGTGACAATGATCAAAAGTCTCTAAAAATGAAAATAATAATTTTATGAAAACTCCACCATCCACTTGGATCGGGATCTCTCCTCTGAGCATGGCCTTGAGACGTTCGATTTCGCTCTGATACTCCCTCAGCATGGCGTCCTTGGGATCTTCGTTGATCTTCGGCTTGTTCTTGATGTTCTTGGCCCGGTTGGCGTACCTCAACGTGCTGAGAGTCTCGTCGTAGTTGTTGTCAGCCGGAGAGAGGCATGCGATCATGAGGGTCTTGGTGTTTCCTCCGAGCGAGTCTTGGAGAAGTCTTGTCAGCTTCGAGTCCCTGTACGGTATGTGAGTCGACTTGCCGTCTACCAGGGCGGATATGACGTTTCCCAGCGCTGACAGAGACAGATTGATTTTGGTTGCTTCCTTCAGTCTGTCACCGGTAGCTCCTGAGTCGCGTATATAAAAGAATTTTTGAAAAAGAAAACTTATTTGATTAACGTTTAAATTTTTAATTGAGAAATATCGATATAAACAAATTGGGAATTTAATCAAAATAAAAAAAAGGAAAAAGTTTTATTTTCAAATTTTCTATTATTTTTTTAATTTGAAGCTCCTACCTGAGAATTGATTTCAAATTTACGTTAGAAACAAAATATTTGATTTAGCAAAATATAAAAAATGTAAAAAAATATATAAAAAAAGAGAAGGCATTAAAAAAATTTATTGAAAGAACTTCACCTGTTTTTGCTTGTCGTTCGCTCCCGGCAAGATCAACCAGGTTGAGTTTGGCAGCTTTGATGTGCTCCTCTCCTGCTGAATCCTTGTCGCATCGTTCCAGGTGGATCGTGAAAATGGAATGACTTCTCGAGGAGTCTGCATTCATCAAAGTCGAGCCAGTAGATCGGTTCTTCCATCCGCGATCCATGACGCCTTCGCAGTCAGTCACATTCTTGCACAGGTGCTTAGACAAATCTGAAGCAAATAAATCTCAACTGAACTTATATTTTACAGCAGTACACTCTGTAACTCTAAAATATCAGGTTGGATTCTTTTTACAATAAGTTGTAAGAAAACAAAAAAAAATTTCAAGTAAATTTTTATGATCTAGATTCTCATAATTCAACCGGACCATTCCAAAATTAACAGTTGATGTCTGTTCCAAAATTCATTTTTAATCTTGAATGACCATCGGTGTGCAATTTTGTTTTACAAATCAGAAACAAAAAATGTCTCATTCGATTTACTTTGCACGTAAATTCCTTTATCCGGATTTTCTTTCAGATCAAGTTTTTGTTTGATATCTTTGCCGAGAAGGTCCCTGATTTCTTCATTGTAGATCTCCAAGTAGGAGGCGTGAATGAGGTACTTGCTATCCTCTGAGGTCTGTATTGATTCAAAGATGTGGTCAAATGCCCTGGTAGATGCCAAATAAAGTTATTAATAAATAAATAAATAAACAATAAAGTTATTAAAAAGTTGTTAATGAGTCATTGGAAAATCATTAAAATAAAATTTTTTATTCTAATTAATAGAAAAATATATTACAGCTTTTGTGGATGATGATTTATACCTTGGAATTATTCCCTTCTGTGATGAAGGATCGAGGACACCCTGCATCGTGTACGACTTTCCGCAGCCTGTTTGACCGTACGCAAATATCGTTCCGTTGTAACCTTCAGTGACACCCTGAGATTGTAAAAAAAAGTGAATGATCATTTAATCATTTTTGATTTTAATAATATAAGTGGTCGCTTGAACCTGGAATGTTTCAATCAATCAGGATAAAGTCTAAGAAATAGTAATGCTCAATTTAACATTAAAATTTCAAGTCAAGTTTTTGTATTTTGATAACCATCTACTTGGAGATTTTATAATTTTGTATTATTAAGCCATTCCAAGTAACTTTTCAATATAATCATAGGTACGGCCATAGACTACACGACTACAGAGTCTGAAACTTCAAGTACAATTTCAACTTCTAATAAAAAATACTAACAATAACAATGACTACAATCATTATTATGAATTCTCATCTGGATCTCATTCCTACCTCGACTAATGGAAATCCAATATCGGCATAAATCTGTTCGGTGGCTGAATTGACATCGTAAGCACCGTCGAAGGTGAAGGTCTTCGGTGGAGCTTTTTTATCTGCTGGATTGCAAATTGAACAAGAGGCTGTTCTACCCTCCATCATGACAACCGACTGACAGTTCAATCCCTTTTCGCGACCGTTCATCGGACGACACCGGACAATCACTTTGACAGATTCAGCCATATCGTGAACTGGATTGTGCTTTAAGTTTTCAAATAACTATTTTTTTTTAAAATAACCAACAGATCTGAAGTTCTAAAAATAAGGTTTGATATTTCAAAACTCACCAAACAGACAAACAGTTGAGACACAAATTTCTTAACTACAGAGACTTACAGTACAAACGAAATTTATTTACGTCTTACGACTAATCCCGCCACTCTCTATTATATCAAGTATGCAGTTACAAATTGTTGCTTAATGACTTGTTTTTACTCTGATCTATAATGAATGCCCGTTGCCATGGCACGCAATCGACGCTACCTGGTGAACAGGTGATTTCAAATCGTTCCATCCGTGATATCACGATACATCGCAGATTGAAGAGAAAACGTTTGTTTATGTTTATATTATACTGTTTATACTTTATGAAATATCCAATTATCTCGTCAAAGCTTAGATTCATATCTGACCGATATCACACTCCCTTAATATTAATTCATTCTTCAACTCGGCGGCGATAAAGCACGCTAGAAGGGTAGACATGTTCGAACAAGTATCATTTTTTGACTGATGACTTATTAGCACGGGACTCCAATCTAGACACTAAAATTGACTAAAACTACCACAACCCTGTCACAAAAATCTTTTATTATTTACGAGAACAACGATATTTTACGCCAACAAATTGAAGCACAATACTACTATTTTTAAAGTTGCCTTTTAGCTTTATTTCAACAAATTTAGGCGGGAAAATACAAAAATCGCAGACCAAATAAATTGTTTACAAACTTCAGCGATTGACGTAAAATCAACGAGACGCGTTAATTTTCCCGTTAAGTTAAAAAATCGACACAAAAACAGCGACTTAACAAGAAATTTAAAAAAAAATAACAACTGACTATTAAAAAATTTAAAAAGTTATAAATAAGGCATTGATTGATTGAATTGAGCTTGAATCCTTGATTGAGTTACTGTATTTAAAGACCACAGATCTTGCATGAAGAATAACATACAATTGCAGACAAATTTTTTAGAAAGTATTTATGTTACAGAAAATAAAATAGATACATATCAAAAATTTTTATTAGTGGTAATAAACAAATTAATGATGGAATCACATGATGACATAGGTGGAGGCAGTGGTGACGCCACAGTTGTTGTTCTTTTGTGACATAAACACATATCCGTCATTTCCCCAATAAGTGCTCCATGAATTCTTTATTATCCAGTAGTTTTCGCCATTCAATGTACCGTAGCCAACTGCAAGGACAGCATGATCAATGCTTTCTATTGTTCTTCCTGAAAGCAAAATTTTTTCTTTAAAGAATTGAAAATTAAAAAAAATTCAACTACAGTAGCTGCATTAAAAATAAGTTAAAGCTCTAAAGCTGGGGTCAAAAAGCTACAGCAATTTTCAAATATCTAAAAAGAAAACTACCGCAATCAGGCTCGTAGTAAACTCCGTTACTGTAGAATGAAAGACTCTTGTGGGCAGCATCGATGCCAACGGACAGCGGACCAAATTTGATCATGGCCGACTTGAAAGCTTCAACGTCTCCAGATGTGATGTTCACGTAGCCCTTCATGAAAGCTGTGGGCTTCACAGATTTCATTTTGCAATATCCATCCTATTTAAGAAATAAAAATGACGATATTATTAAATTAATTCATGAAATGGCTGTTCGACAGCGAAAGATTCAAAAAATTTATAGAGAAATATAATGCCTCTACTAATTGGTAAAATTGCTAAGGGTGATAACTGCAGTAGATATTCTACTTTAATCAGATGCATCTAAGTGACTCATTAGTCGTCTTCCAAGGAAGGTCACAATCGCATCTACAACCGAAAAGTTTAGAAAGGCTCTCAAGATGGGGTACAAGCCGTTTCGTCGCAAGGTGTGAATTTTCGTCGCAATGTCGCGACGAAAATGTACCCTGCGACGAAACGGCTTTGCGACGAATGGGCTAGTATCCATCAAGATGCACCTGTTTGTGGCCTAGAAGTCTGCTGATTCATGCCACACTAAAGATTGTTAAACTGAATTGAATTGAATTAGGCTTCATAGTTTCATAACAGGGTGCTGTGCTCTTCTCAATTTTAAGACTGAAGATGCCAGCCAGTTCCAAAGATGCAGACACACAATTAAGAAATTAAACTACATAAAAATTTTTAAAAAGACATACCTGTCCCAAATAACCACCGTAATCTTCTTCCTTGGCAAGCCCATGCTTCATGATCCACTGATATGATCTGAAGTCTTCTCCACCGTCACATCCGTTGTTTCCCTCCCCCCAACTGCAATCGATCAACTCCTGCTGAGACAGTCGGACCAATTCTTTGGTCTACAATAATTTAATGACCATTATACATTGAATTAACAATATTTGGAATCAATTTATTTCTTATTTCAGCATAAATGTCATTTAAGGACAACAAACTTGACATCAATTAATATTAGTTTACTCCATAAAATTAATAAATACTCAGATTGTTTTATTGAACAATATACACATACAATGTTACATTATATAATATATAATGTAACATTATATACTAATATAATATACTATATTGTAATATTTGTACATTATATATTATATAATGTCCAAATATTACAATATATCACCCAGTGTCTGGCTTTTGATCGACAATCCGATACTTTGAATATGACAATTCTACCGGTTCTGCTATTCTACTATAATTAGTTAAAGAAAAGACAAGGCTAACTATGAGAATTTATCTTGATAAACAATCAATAAAGAACCAACTTTCAAAAAGTGAGCTCCTTCGACACATCCGGTCGTTCCGAAACTCCAACACGAACCGCAGACTGCCTGATCCTTCACGGGTGTAACAGCACCTGGCAAGTAAATTTATTTTTTTATACAAAATATTAATGAATGGATTATCGTAAATTCAGAAAAAAAAACAATTGCTAGCAAGGCAAAAATGATAAACTATGCTTGGCACATATTAGATATTAGACAGCTGTGGTTGAAATGTTTGATCAGTGAGAGAAACAGCAAATTTAAATTATGCAACAATGAAAGAAACTAAATAGAGTTATCTGTAGCAGCCATGATTGTTTCAACCAAGCTGGAATTCAAGCTTATTTCCCAAATTTTTCTGTGCTAAAACCTTCAAATATTACTTTTCTGTTGCTCATTGATATAAATTATTTAAAACATTTGAATTATATTTCGATTAAAAGCAAAAAACAAATAAATTGAAAATCACAGAAACAAAACAATACCAAGAGGTCTCCAGTCGAAATACGGAGGAACGGTGACATCGCTGAGCTCCGACTTGTTAAAAGGAAGACCTCCATTGTATTGAATGGGAAGTCTTTTCCTTCCCCTCATCATTCTCATCTCTTCATCATTCATATCAGCCAGATGATTAACGGATAAACTGTACGTCAGACCTTGCCTGTTCTTGGATTGGATGAATCTAAAAACAAAAATTTGAAAATTGTATTCTTTGCTGAATTGTTACTGTTCCTGGCTGGTGATTAACGACGTTAATTGCCTAGATATCTGTACACAACCGATTTGTGTGAGCTTTGTCAACCGCTTTTGGAAATTTTCACAGCAGGTAATTTGAAGCATTCGATCGTTGTATTAAAATTTAATAAATATAAACTCCTAAAAATGTAAAGTCAGTTTGCTGGTTTTTGAAAAATATCTTTTTTTTTATTTGTTTTTTTTTTTTTTTATAATGCCTACAAGGATAAGCCACTTTGAAGACAGAACCAATCTCATACCTGAAATTGTGCTTAAAGTTTGTGATCCTGGCAGCATGCTCCGAGTCGCTGTCGTAAACCTTTCCGTGGTTTTTCTTGAACTCGTCAAACTCGTTATGAATGTGTGAGTCGTCGTGGTGAATGAATTCACGCATCGGATTCATGTGATGCCACGAATCACCTGGACCGGGGAAACCTCCACACGTCAAACCTTCAAAAAAATATATATATAACAAATTAATTTAAAATAAAATAAAACAATATATTTTATGACAGTTATGTTTTAAAATAATATTTAATATTCAACAATTCAATTTAACATTAATATAATAAAATATTCTTCTAGTGAATTAATTACGTACTTTCCGATGGAGTAAAGATTCTCGACGGGAAAGATCTCCTGGGCATGAATTGAAGATAATCGATGTAATATCTATCGTAGTGAGATCCGATGAGTGAATTGTAACCGATCATCTCGTATCGGACGGGTTTTCCCGAGTTCGCGTTTTGGTATAATTTATAAGTATTCTTCCTGCCTTCCACGATGGTCACTTTCAGCCACAGGGTACAATTTTCACCATTGACGAGCTCTGTTCCACTGACCTGTCAGTAAATGAAGTTTTCAATTATACAACTTCATAAATTTTCCCCTACAACTTGATATTTCATTATATATATAAGTTTATAAAAAATCTACGAAACAAAATAAATTTATTCTAAAGTCAAACCTGAAAGTCTGACAAATCCGGAAGAAGTGCCTGCGGACCAACTGGACTCGTTTCGGTTCCATTGGCCCTGAAGCACGTCTTCACGTTGATGACCTCTTCTGTTGTCATGGGGGCAACTTTCAAGGTGTATCCATACTCTTTTTCAGATAAACCGCCAACCTGATATGTCTCAACCGTGCCTTCAAGGAGAAACATAAAAATAATAATCAGATGGATTATTGGTGTTATTAAATTATGAATTACTCTACTTATGTTTCTAGTTTGTTATAACAAATAACATTAGCCATTAGCAGATTAGCAACACACCACACTACACTAAACCATACTTGTACTGTCTTATAGTGACTATACGACTAAGACTATTATAGAGACACTATAGACTGTATACTTAATGTTAGTAATGTTAGTTACATTCTATCAATAAAAGCTAGAATTCTAGATTCTAGATATACGGCATACAGCTATTAATTTATCTATATTCTATAATAATATATATAAAACATACCATAATAATCAACCCTGCTTCTGTTCTTTCCAGCCTCGTACCATCCGACGAAAGGTTCGTTTATTTCGGCATACGGGAGGCGGAGGACACCTTCGACATAATAACAGTCAGGCCATGGCTCGAATTCTTGTGAAGAACAGCTGTTGTAACAACAACAGAACAGTAGAACGGCTGTAAACAAAAGTTTGTGATTTATTAAATTTTTTTCATAACAATATCACCGTACAATTCGTATTAAAAGTTATTTTTAAAACGAACCTAGGAACAACGAAATCCGCATCTCGGGAACTTTGCAATTGCAAAAATAAATAAAAATCAGAAAGAACGTCGAGTTTTATGCTAACGATAAATTTAAATAAAGCATCACATGATTCACATGACCGCCTTTAGCATTGATATATATACTATATACTATATAAATAAATATCAATGGCCCTTTTAGATAGAGTTCTATTATTTATGGCAATATAGACTATAGCTACATATATACATCTATGCTTTAGACTCAGTACCACAGATATATATATCTATGCTCAGTACACATGTTTATATATAATTAAATCTTTAGTATTAACATAATCGCTAGTCCAATGAAGAAGACAGCCGCCTCTCTCTAATCGTGTAAATTCTATCAGCTGATACATCCATACCTATTGGCGGCCTTTTAATTATTGTTCTAGTAAAACAGCTGATATGGTTGTTAAATAAGAGAACCGTTAAAAACTTCGTTGTTCACAAATCTTTTATAGTTTGTAAATCGGTATCTTCTAATTTTTTTGCAAATCATTTCTTTATGAAATTAAGTCTATAAAATAGAAAAACCAGTGACGTCAATTGGGGCAGAAGACCATTTCCCTCCCTGTCTTTTCAGTGGGCCGCCGAGGTAGTTATGGGCTCCGAAAAATAAAAATAATACCCCAAAAATGCGTTAAGAAGGGTAAAGTTGACCAGTGGCGGATCTAGGAATTTCGTAAGGGAGGCCCGACATTTTTTTCAGTTTTTTTTTAAATTTTGATTGCTGTCGTTATTAAGTCCGTTGTAAGATATCTTCAATTTTTTATTTAGTAAAACCAAACAAAAGGAATCGAAGTTAAACTTTTAATCTACTCAAATTTTTCCTCTCTTTTTTCTTTTTTCTCTTTCACTGTCTTTCTGTATTTTTTCTCTCTGGAGCAATATCAACACAAAACACCTCTTTTTTCATCATAGAATTAGGTCATCAGAAACTTAAAAGCTAAAATTAAGTGAACCATGAAAAACTTTTGCAATTAGGCGGCTACTAATGTTTGCAACTTTTTGATGATAATAAGTATTAATAAGTCTATAAAATAAAAAAAAACCTTGACCACATTCTTCTAAATACTTGATATGTGAAATATGTGTAAATTGAAAATATAAGAAACTATGTCAAGGGGCCCACTGAAGTCAGAAGGAGAATACCCTCTCTGCTCCCTCCAAACTGACGTCCCTGAACTCAGCTATTATTCAGATTACAAATGATTACTGTTTTAAGAACTTGTTGTTAAGCCGTCTAAACTTGTTTAGAAAAAAGAAGGTGTCATTTTCAACTTTTTTGCTGGACCGCCCCGTGAAAGTCTAAATGTTTTTTGAGATATTATTTGAGTCATATTTTTTATTGAATCGGTTTGAAAAAGGCCCGAAATTCTTAAATATCTGCCAATTAACAGAACTATTGATGGTCGAGAGTTGAATTTAGTAATGATAAAGCCTCAGGATACAGAGACAAATACTTTAAGCTAAAAAGTACAATTTTTTTTATTTTTTTGAAAACTCTAAAACGCTAGTGAAGTTGACGCTTGAGATGTTTGTGCGGGCCTTTTGCATAGGTTAGGTGGGCCTCCTTTGACGGTAAAGTTGGGCCCCCTATACAACGTCACCGGGTCTCTGAAAAAGACACAGACCATGGGAAAATTTAAGTGGCTCCGACCACCTCTCATCCCGATCATCAGGTTTTTTGGGAGGAAGAAATAAATGAGGTTTTCGAAAAAATGCGATGTTTTGACAAACTGGTGCACGTTGACCCCTCAAGGTTTTCCTGATACGACATCCCTGAGAATAAAGTTGATTAAATACTAGAAATACTTGACATTGAAGTATGTTACAATTTATTTTATCCTTTTTAGTGCATTTAAATAAAAGCGTATTTTTTAATAGTATTATTTTTAAATTTGCCATTTTATATTGAAATTTAACAAAGCAAGTTAAGACAGTTTTTCGTTGGCTAAGCAGAGTTGAATAACCTAAAAGTCTCGAGATGCGTAGACGCCGTCGATCGCTGGATGTTCAGCAGCCGTCTCCTGTTGAACTCCAACAAAACGGAAGTGATCTGGTGCTCGTCTTTCCGACGTTCGTCAACTCTCCCTACTAACCCGGTTCGAATCTGCCCCGGCCTGATCCCACCAGTAAGACGTGTTCGTAATCTGGGAATCTGGTTGGATTCAGATTGTTATATGCAGAAGCGCCCAGAGGGGGGGAATTAGAAGGCAAATGCTTCCTCGCAAAGCTAGGGGAAAATTCCCCCCCCCCCCCTGAGCTTTAGTCTTACAGATGTGAAGCAGATTTAAGCAACAGAACCTTATATTAATACAGCAATTGTCCTTATTCACAGCTCAGACTCTCTTTAGTGATAAGTCTATAAGCAGTTCTGACATTAAAATTATTTGCCAACTCTATCAAGCTGATGTCAGCTGAACTGTCAGGGTTAAGCAACGTTCTGTCTTCTGTCTCAAAATAGCACTACGACTAATACTGATGATCTCCTACAAAAAGGTTGCGATGATCAAGGGCAATCTGACAATGAATAAGACCACATTGAAGATGCTGATGTTGAGTCTGACATTGGCAACAACGATGTCATCATGACAGAAAATGACGCAAAGCTGAACGAAGAACGGCAGTGGCAACGATATGCATTTATGAAACCATTGCAATTGCTTTCTGAATTATCTGGCTTTCCAAATTGGTACAGTCTGTATAGCATCTTTGCTTGTCTTGCAGTTTCTAATGTCTCAGCTGAAAGGGATTAAAGTAAACTGAAGATCATCAAAAATAGACTTCGATCATCAATTTCAGATGATTATTTGTCAGCCCTCACGATAATATCATCAGAAAAAGACTTGCTTGTACAGTTAAGAGATGATGACATTATTTCTCGTGTTGCTTATGCTACTCCCACTATGCAAGCGCACCTTCTTCATTAGACAATGCCTAATTTTCTTCATAGTGATGTAATTTTTTAAATAAATATCGGAAAAGCTTATAATTTTACTGGTATTTGGATGTGGCCATATTTTCAATTTGCAGATAAGTTTTGTTAGTTTAAACATACGTACATTCGGGACCGAAAAAAGACGGGATAAAAAAAGAGGGGGGAGATAAAAAGGAGGGGAGTCTGCCTCCAGCAGCCAGGGGAGATGGGCGCCCCAAGCTCTATGGCCAGTCACGTCAACAACACGACCCGTTCTTGCTATGCTTCTCTTAGAGAGATTTGCAGCATCTCCTCTCATCTTTCAATTGACGCCCGGAAAATTCTCATTACCGCCCTGGTTCTTCCAAAGATTGATTACGGAAATTCAACTCTAGCCGGCCTTCCTTCTTGTCATCTGGATCGGCTTCAAATTCTCATCAACACAGCCGCCAAAATAATCTACAATGCTCGGAAATATGACCATGTCATCCCACTTCTCAAAGATCTTCACTGGCTTCGCATTCGGCAACGAATCGAGTATAAGATTTCCAAAATAGTGCACAAATCTCTGCACGGCCGAGCTACCCCATACCTGTCTTTTTCCAAGTTATTCAGGAATTCTGCCAAGCTCAAAGGAATGTTATTTTATATTTTATGGCGCAAGAAAAACGTTGTTCTTTTTAAATCTAATTTGTATTATGTAAAAATTATTTATCTTGCGTTAGTTCCACTATCTGCTATTTGTTATTAACTTTCACTTGAACTAGAACAACATCTTTCCAAGCAGCATCTCTCCGATTGCATCATGCAGCTTCTTCGTTTGAGGAAATCTGTCAAAACTCTGAATTGTCTTTTCTAAATTTCAGATTTATTGCACTATTGTCAAAAAACAATTCATCAGCATGTTTTGACTCCTCAAAACAAAAAGCACTTGATCAATTACAACCATTGAATCCCTGTTGACTTTATTTCTGAGCAACTTCGTTGTATGACCGAGGAAATCTAATTTTGACAGGGAAGTCCTGCTGCCAGCCGAATTAAGAAACGTTCTTCGATGAGTGGTTTGAAATTTAATTGTAATAGGTTGTTTTTTTTTAAATATTGGCTAACAAATTTAATCTTTTAATAAATATAAAATTTTATTTTTTTAAATGTTCATTTCATCATTTATTGTGTTATTTTAACTAAAATATCGATGGTCATTTGCATTTATGAAAGCTTGATATTATTTTGAAACGGAAATAATAGTCTTTCTCAAAGTCTAGTTATGTTGTGCCGCAGTACTAAGTTGTCTTTCCTTCTGAGGAAACAGGCATGGTCTTTGAGTCGATCAATCAGCTGGTCTAAAGAGTACGACTCAAAAGTTAGTTTTGTACTTGTTATAATTTTTTTAATCTGTTAGTTAACGTTATGGATCTACCGAGCATTTTAAAAATTCAAAGGTTGTCAATTAAAACTAAATCAAAAATATTATTACATATCGGAACAAATAAAATAAATAAATAGCGAACATTACTGCGAACCTTAATGCTATCCTGAAATCCCGGGCAACACCGGGTAACCCCGCTAATTATGTAGTAATAACAATCAAAAAGTATGTGCTTTATTGTAATGATCACATATTTTGCTAATTTATTGAGATGCTCAACTTTCCATTGTTTTATAAATTTATAAACACAAATACGAATTGATTGTTATTTAAAACTTACATTTTACAATTGAAAAAAAACCGTATATTTATATACATAAAAATGAATTTTTGTATGTATGTATGTATCTATGTCCTTTATGCATTGCTACACCATTCATCCGATCGTAATGAAATTTTCACATAACCTTGAGAGTCAAAAAAATTGAAATCCGTCACAAAACAAGCGGAGCGGGTGAGCGAGCGGGAACTATATGTATATATTCGGGGGTGAGTAATAAATGTCAAAATCGGTAATTGCATAATAAAATTCAAATTTAGGTTACGTAACAACGTTTGAAAGCTTCAACCAAGATTTAGCCAAATATGTTTTATGGGCTAAAAGAAGTTATGAAAGAATGAAAAAGAGAAAATGAGCGCGTGCGAGAACGGGAGAGCAAACGGGAGCGGAAAAGCAACCGGAAGCGGGAAAGCGGCCAGGAACGGAAAAGCGACCGAGAACGGGAAAGCAAACACGAGCGGGAGAGCAAACACTAGAAAAACCTATAAAAACCCCGGCACTCCGCTAGTTTATTATAAAAAATTATAGGAAATAGGGATGGACCGAAACTCGTCTCGGCAAGTTCCCATCTACAATTCAGAATATTACATATATATGTTAATGTGTTTCTGTTTTGTGTTATATAAATGAATTTAAAACCATAATTGGAATTATAGAAATAATGTGCTATTAATAACTTCAAACTTTACACCAAAGTTTCAGAAATCTAGTAAAGTTTGGGACTTTTATATTGCGGATGCCATCGACAAAAACAAGGCAAACTGCTTGATATGTCATGACAAAATATGCACGAACATACGGCACAACGTCAATGATAATTCATCTGCAGACAAAGCATCCAGTGCAATTCAAAGAATATAGAGCATGGCTAGAGCAAATTGAGAAGCGAAGAGGAAGCAAATATGTCACCAAGTTCGAACAAAAAACAACACACCTTGGATTTTGTGTGTGAAGAAAGTTAAGTTTTAAGTTAATCATCCTCGGCATCTTGCAATCACTAACAAAAGCGCAGAGATGATTTGCGTCGATATACTGCCTTTTCAAGTAGGTGAAGATGCTGGATTTAATAATTTAATGCATGAACTCGATATTCGTTGCCATCCAGGAAACATTTCTCGCGCACCTTAGTTCCGGACATGTTTTCTCGTATACACGTATACGGAATCGTTTGCAAGTCATGGTCGATGATGCAAGTTACATAAGTTCACCAACGATGTCTGGACGAGCACAAACAATTTGGATGCTTTCCTCAGTTTGACTGGGCACTGAATAGACACTGATTAGCATAGGATATCCGTTCTTCTACAACTTAAGCCATTGAAAAGTAGGCAAACTGGAGGATTGATTTCGAATCATCTAAAATTCATGGTTGCAGATTGGAATATCAATGGGGGCGAAGAAAGGCGTTTTAGTCAGAGACAGTGGCAGCAGTATTAGACGACTTGGGATGCTACATTTACATGATTTAACTAGTGATGGTAGAAGCATGTACATCTGTTTAGAAGCAAGCTATAATTAAAATTTAGGTGAAAGAAGATGAAAATTGAAATTTTAAATCCAAAGGTCCATTCAGTACGCGGTCTATTCAGCACTAGTTCCCATATATATTATTTAAACTCATACTCGGTGAAAAATAACCCCCAAAACTCGGCGCCAAATTTGCTGCTCGGTCTATCCTTAATAGGAAATATGGTAGAGGATTTATAATAAAACAATTTTTAAAGTTATATTTTAAATTTTGTATCAGGACGAACCTATCGGCTTAATCTATACGGATTGTAATTCCCCCAGGTATGTTTTTATTATTTCACTAACATAAAACTAATTTAAGATGACAAGTTTGATTGCTATTTTAGATCTGGTGTTGGAATTGATCTCGGAACAACAAAAACTTGTGTAGCTATTAGTGATGGTAAAGTTCATCAAATTTTAGAATATGAACAAGGTTATAAGATGACTCCTTCATCTGTGCTCATAACGGAACAATGTGGTGTATTTGTCGGTTGTGAAGAAGAACTTGATAGATCTTCGAACCATATATACGATATAAAGAAATTACTGTTTCGTAAATATAGTGATATTGACTTCCAGGCACATAAGTGAGTATTTTTTATTAACTATGATTATGAGAAAATTTAATTATGTAGAATAATTTTACATAATTTTCAAACAAAAAAGGAAAGCCTCTCCTTATGACTTTATAATAGGAAAAAATGAAATACCAATTGTCGAAATCGAATACGGTAGTAGATACGAAATTTATCAACCATATGAGATTGCAACACATCTTTTGAAAAAAATGAAAATTACAGCTGGTTAATTTTTTTTTATTAAAGGATTCAATAAAAACTTGTATATTAAAAGTTAGTTTTATTAAAATAACTGACAGAAAAGAGTCTTAAACATGAAGTTAATTATGCTGTCGTCACTGTTCCAAGTCACAGTTGTGATTTTAAGGTAACCATCTACCTTAATTAAAAAAAAACTTAATTATATTAATTACTCATGTGAAATCGCTATTTCAATAATTAGCAACTTAAAAAAGCTGGCAAGTTTGCTGGATTTGAACGAATTGATGTGATCAAAGAACCAATTGCTGCTGTACTTGCGATGGATTCACACAAATCTTCTTCCGAAGATAAAGTGTTAGTTATATCTGTGTTTTTTTTATTAACTAGCTACAATGATATATAGTTTTTTTATTTTTTTATAGGACTGCTGTTTATGATTTTGGTGGAGGAAAATTTGAGGTTTCCATTATCAAATCCAAAAATGGGATTATGGAGACTTATTCAAGTGGTGACCTAATGCTTAATGGAAAACTTTTTGATGAGCTTCTATTTAACCACATAAAGCAAACAATAAGAAAAGAGGTTGGTTTATTGTTGCTGGAGATATTTTATGTAATAAAATATAAATAAAAGAACTTTTTTAGTTTTAATAAAAATTCTAATTTTTTTAAACAATTATGCATTGTTATGAAGTGCAAGCCGTCATTTCAAATTTTAGCTCAAAATACGGTATTTTTCACCTTATGTTCAATGCTGTGCTTTTAGTCAGTTTAAAATATTGTCCAGCTATCTATTTTCATAACCCATTCTGTTTCATTTGGAGCTTCATTGACAACTTGGTATAGTGGGTGACGCAAAAATAAAAAAGATTAATAACGTGCAAATAATAAAATGAGCACGACAGATAAACATACAGAAAATAAAAAAAACGAAATTATTTATATATGTCCAGTAATTATTTATATTTTATCACGAACAGTTTGTTAAATAACTTAAAAAATAAACTATTTTTAAATATATCATTATAAGTTTTTTTGCAATTAAATTTTTTAACTTTCATTTTAACAGACAGACATTGACTTAAGAAATGATGACTACAAAGATTCAAATAAACTAAATACAATCTGGAAAGCTGCAGTTGATGCAAAAAATCAATTATCTAAAAATAATAAAATAAAAATAGACATTCCTGAACTGTCTGTTGATTTTAAAATGGAGCTGTCAAGAAAAGAATTTGAAAACCTTGTTGATGGTCTGCTTAAAAGAACAATCCCTTTGTGTAAAAAGAGCATAGAAATGGCCACTAAATCGGCCAAAATAACCAAAAAGGATATTGATGAAGTTTTGTTAGTTGGTGGAATAACGAAGATGCCAAAGGTGAGTCAAGTCTTTTAAACTATTGTTGCGAAGAAAACGTATCATAAAGTCAAATTTTGCCTGCTTAATTTTCATATTACTATAAATATAGAGAAATGATTGTATGTAACTAAGCTTTTCTTTTTCCAAAGGTCAAAAATATGGTTGAAGAAATATTTGGCCGAGAATCGAGCCAAAATTTTGATCCAGAAGAAATACTTGCTATTGGAGCTGCAGTCGCTGCTAAAAGAACTTTATTATCATGAATACTTTTATTTCCCAGTATGAAATATTTTTTATACTGTAGTTATTCAAGACTAAATAAATGTTGAAAGCATGATAAAAATGTGGTAAAAGATTTCTCCAGACATTGTATCGACAATACTATCAAAGAACGAACAGGAAAGCAGGCAGGAGGGTGAAAGCACGTGAAAAAAACCTCTAGAAACGCAGGGTAACCCCGCTAATATTATATACATACTAACTGACCCAGCAAACGTTGTTTTGCCTTAAAACTTATTTTGATTTAATGTACAATTTAAAAAATCAATCTCAAAGAACAATCCAGTGGACAATGCCCGGGGTTTTTGAAAGTTTTTCTATCGTTTTCTCATGCGCTCGGGGTTTTTAGAGGGATTTTATCGTTATTCTTTTGCTTTTTTACATATTTTTATTACTTAACTTGACTTCTCTGTCTGTCTATCTGTCAGAGGCGTAGATTGGGGAGGGCTGAGGGGGCCACGGCCCCCCTCAAGATTTTTTCACCAAATAGATAAAATATCTTTTCTAGCTCACCCATGAATGAGTATTTAGATTAGTTGATAACAAGTAAAAGAAGAGTTCAATTTCAAACACTGTGACACGAGATTTATATATATATATATATATATATATATATATATATATATATATATATATATATATATATATATATATATATATATATATATATATATATATATATATATATATATATATATTAGCGATGTCACGGGAACTCGACCCAAACCCGGTCTTTTTGGTTACCCGAATTTTCTTAAAAAATGAAACCCGAACCCGAAATTTTGAAAAATGAGAAACCCGAACCCGGTGTTTAAAAAAGAAAACCCGAACATCGAGCTTTAACAATTTCAATACAATCCTTGATTTTTCAGAACTTGGTACATCCATTGAAATCTAGTATTACAAAATCATTTTTAGGCATTTTAGGCAAAAACCAATCTTGTGAAACAAGTTAGTCTAGTGGTTTAGAGACCGGGTTGCCTATTTTTAGTACACGTGTTTGATTCCATGTTTGGACAAGTAGTTTTCTTTAGCAAGGAACTAACTAACTCATATTTTATCAGATCGACTCAGCTTTTCATTCTTAACTGGTCGATAAATAAGTGCTGAGTTGTATATATTTCATATAACGGCGCCCAAAGTCTAATGACTGGATCTAATTTTTGACAAAAGCGTCTTTTAAGTATAGTTGTCTATTATTTTAAGCAAATAAACAATTTGAGGGCACTTAAAAACCGTTTATTTTATGCTATAGTTAAATAATTTGTTATGATAAGAACGTAATGCTAGACCAATTTAAGAAAAAGAGATATTATTAAACAGATTTTAGGAAATTAAATAAAATTATAGACAATATTGAACACCATAAATATTTGCTGCAGTACTTATCTTGATTGTTATTGTAATACAGAACTTCCCAAATATTTCACTTAAGCCGTTTAGTCAATGATAAATTAAATTAGCGCTATATATTTTAGCTCTCCGGCGCATTTTCAAAGTTATAATTATCGACCCTAATTCGACCCAAATCCGACCCGAACCCTAACCCGTTTTTAATTTTAAAAACCGGACCTGAACCCTAACCCGAAATTTTGAAAAGTTGAAAACACGAACCGATTTTTGGAAAAATAAGAACCCGAACCCGAAAATTCAAAATTCAATAACTCGAACCCGAACCCGAAAAGTCCATAAAGTACTACCCGTGACATCCCTAATATATATACTACTATAAGCTGCACTTCTAAATAATAAATGATGTATTTCTGAAAGGATAATCTTAGCTAATTGCTCGAAACAGGTATTTTTTGTTTCCTCAAATTTTTAAACAGTCTGAAAATCACGTTATAATTTTTTACTTAGCTACTAAATATTTGTTTTTATAACTGGCAGATTCGGTTTTTTTACAATTATTAGGTCTCCACTGCGGAGGAATGGGTGAAAAGCATTTGTTTTCAAATACAATTTTCCAAAAAAAAAATACTTTTAACATCTATTTCAATAGGTATTCCGCCAAGAAACTCAGATTCTTTTGTTGGTCTTTCGTAGCATCGCTTTAAATTTAATCCAAGTTGACTGGTTCTTAAGGGTTTTCCATAACTACTTTTGAGCCTTTAATTGTCATTTTATCAAAAAAAAATTTAATGACAGGAAGGGTAGTCGGAAATAAGATTCTAGGACTGTTCATCAAAGGACGATTCATCAAAGGACTGTTCATCAAGGACTATTCATCAAGGGACTATTCATCAAAGGACTATTCATCAAAGGACTATTCATCAAAGGATTATTCGTCAAAGGACTATTCATCAAGAGGACGGTTCATCATAAAGACTGTTCATTTAATGTCTATTCATCCAGCGGACTATTCATCAAAAAAGTTAATAAAATTGTTTAAGATGTTATTTTCAACAAAAATATGTTACCAAAATGTGGATTAATTTATAACAAATTTACAGTGCTACTGTGCTTGCATCCAAATACTTTGTACTTTATTAAAGAACTAGAGGGGTAACCGGCGTTGCCGTTTTTTTTAGGAGTTTTTCGATCGTTTTTCTCTCTCGCTCCCGTTTTTTTACCCGCTTGCACTCACGCTCCCGGTCGCTCTTTTTTCTCGCTTGTGTCCCGCTCCCGGCTGCCTTACCGTTCCCGATCGCTTTCCCGCTCCCGGTCACAGAACCAGCAAAACTAAATTTGACTGTTTTCGTAAACCGTATATGTACACATTCACCAAAGGCCACGAACACATCAAAGCATCACGCATGCCCGCTATGTCAAATCTGGCATCGGTCGTTTAACCCCAAGAGGCCACGCTTCAAGGACACTTATGCCTCGAGCAATCAACAAGTTTGTAGAAGACATGGTTGTAATATACAGCAATTGTATTCGTCACATACAGTAAATAAAACAACCGGACAAGAAATAACGTCAAGATCTTAAGATCAAAAAGAGCAAAAGACAATTGAATAAAAGTTTAAAAAAAACTGCCTTCAACTGTTCGTACAAACGGTAGGTATATACACACTCAAACAGCCAGATACCATACACCTCCAAACATCACTAACACCCGGTCTACCACTTCAGCCAAACTTCAAAGAGACGCACACGCTCGCTTTAGCGAGGTCAAGAAAGATTCCACATTTCAAAGAGACGATTACACTCGTCGATTAATCAACCAGACTCAGATTTCATGCATACTTCAAATAAAAACTAAATACATTGGAAATCATTTAATGATATAAAAACCTATTTTGTTTTTGAAAAAAGTAGCGGTAGCGAATAGCGCCGAGAACAGCTAAAAAAGTGGGCCCCGGCACCTAAGTGAGTTCCTCTTAACTTTTAACTAGCCTTTTCCTGATTTTTGACTGGCCCTTCTCTGACTGTTAAGTAGCCTTCCCTGACTTTTATGTAGGCTCCTGACTTTTAAGTGGGCCATGGTTAATATATGGGCACCTTTCAGACCGTTATTTTCAAAACTCATGGACATCATTTAAGGGGACTGGGCTTCGGACTTTTATGTGAACCAATAGTTATTATATATGGGCCCCTGTAGGATTTTTTGGTATTTTTGTGAGATTTGAGAAGAGAAAAACAGAAGCTTTTGTAATTATAGGATGCGGCCATATGTAGAAAAATGCCGTCCCGGTTATAAAGATGATTAGCGTTATTCATAGCCTGGCCAAGTAGGTTGTCCATAGAAATTAGAAGAGAGAAAAGATTCTAAAGAAACTAGGAAGCTTGATCGTCCACGTCGAGATGGAGAGGTGTTAAAAAAGTTATGAACAGTTCAAAATGGAACGAGATAGGTAACAGATATTGTACGCATGCATCGATCGCATTTTGTCTAAGTTGAACGCACGATTTACAGAAAATAGTGATATTCTTGCATGCCTGAATTCCTTCAATAGCAATCTGATGATTTCCTCTCTGCACTCTTCAGACCGAATAAGAACACTTTTGCGGCCAGTCCCAACCCGGATAAAAAAATATCAAATTATGATCCACGACAGGATAATTCGATATATTACATATACTGATATTTGAGTCTTAAAACACCTAGTATAAAGAATGATAAACTATTATCAAATAAAGATATTAGAATTACCTTAATTTAAAATGCCAGCTTGTTTAGGTTAAAAAAAAGATATGAACTATTAGCCTAGATCCATTCTTAAAAATTCAGTAGATACTTGCATTATTGGGCCCAGAGGCGTGGCTAAGGAGGTGGGCAAGCTGCCCCGGGCGACATCATGGGGGTGACAGAAAGAGGGTTCAGTGTATTTATACTATACTAACTTTTTCAGAAATAAATGACTGTAGCTTCTTTCGTTCATCAATATTAATTACCGTTCACAGCAGATTTTGATAGCTATAGCCTTGTTCGTAGAGACAGTTGGAAATGCTCTTATGATCACTCAGATGTTATAGTATGTGACCTCCCCCGGTCATCAAGTTTTTGGGAGGAAAAATAAAACAAGGGTTTCAAATTTTTTTTAAAAAGTGGCTCCAATTACCCCCCCCCTTCCCGGTCATCAGGTTTTTTTGGGAGAAAGAAGCAAAAGATGTTATGCAGGGGGCGCAGATTTTGTGTTTTGTGCCCAGGCGCAGAGGATCCTGAGTGGGCTCCTAAAACATCTTGCCCCCCCTAAGGTTTTGCTAAAATGACGTCCCTGGATTAACTGCATTTATCTTTCATGTAAATAAAAGATATTGTATTAATTTTAATTGAATTTTCATTTCATAAGCAAACAAAAGCTTCTGATTTATTCCCGTTGCCCCCCCCCCGAAGTCTACGTCTATGCACTCGAGTCATGCCCCCTCTCCTTTTGTCAAATTGCAGGGATATAATCCGGTATCCTGAGCCAGCAAGTTAAGAAAGAGTTTCTAATTAAATTTTATTAATTTCTTTGTCTCTGTTAGCAGCAATTAACTTCCGCAATCGGCAATTGTCTGTCTGTCACCTGTATTTCATGGCATTTATAGACTTCTATCTATCCTAGCTATTTTTCCAGCGTCAACACAGCGGAGGCTGAGTTTTCTGCGGTGCATCATCGAGTTATCGGCAAAAGGGTCGATACCAATAACAAGCTGATAATCGGTGCACCTCTGGTTTTAAAATGTCAACTCTTATCTAGTCTGATCTGATTTGATCTTAGAAAAACCGAAAATTGGTTTACAAACGTTAGTTTTTTTAACTTAATTTTGTGTTCACAAATTTAAAATCTTTTGTTGAACTGATTGGAAAAGGTATTATTATCAATGTAATGTACATATAAAACTATTTACAGCAAGAAATTAGTATTATCATTATTAGTTATCATAAAGTCCAGCAGGAATATTGGTCGAACCGAATTCCAGTTCCCGTTGTCTCTTATGAATTTCTTCTTGTAGCTTTAACGCCTACAATAAATAAATAAATAAATAAATAAATAAATAAATAAATAAATAAATAAATGAATGAATGAATGAATGAATGAATGAATGAATGAATGAATGAATGAATGAATGAATGAATGAATGAATGAATGAATGAATGAATGAATGAATGAATGAATGAATGAATGAATGAATGAATGAATGAATGAATGAATGAATGAATGAATGAATGAATGAATGAATGAATGAATGAATGAATGAATGAATGAATGAATGAATGAATGAATGAATGAATGAATGAATGAATGAATGAATGAATGAATGAATGAATGAATGAATGAATGAATGAATGAATAAATGAATGAATAAATAAATAAAACGAGGAAATCTTTTTTAACGAAAAAATTAACTTGTTTACAATTTCCAGGTCTCTCTCGGCAGTGACCATGACCTGGCGAGGTTCCATCGACGTGTAAGCTCTTCTCTTCATTGAATCAAGGTGTTCGTTTACCTTGTTCTTTAGAAATTTTTCATGACTCAACCTATGTGAGTTAAATATTATTTACTTCGTTTGTATTGATATTAAATAACAAAATGTTTCATTTATTATTTAATATAAACAAGTTAATAACTACAATAGTAATAATAATATTAATATTGAAAAAGCACTATTTTAAGGTGCATGGTCGATTCGAAATTATATTGCGTCACCCAAAAAAGAAGGTGGGCATCGCAGGATGGTCCTCCTAATTACGCCAGTGTTGGCAGCTACTTTACAAATTGCCTTACACCTGAAGCTATTCTCGGGCTATGATGTGAACGAGCCTTTTCCGAAAAAACGCTATTGGAGCTTCTTACTGATAAATTACAAAAATGGTTACATGACTTTTACTTGGCTGTCGCTGTATTATCGCTTTTTTTCGGTTGATGATGGGCGAGTAGAAGTCGTACTATTCTCAGAAAGTCTTTCTAACAGCTGCTATACTTTTTCTCTAAATACTAGGTTATGGTCGGCGCAAGCGCCAGCGTTTTTAAACACCTGGGCCACATAGTTATAGTTATAGACTAATCCACGCTGTTTCCTCGAATCTGTCCAATAATAGACAGGCAAGCTTCTACACACATACATGTCTATTGGTTTCACAATAACTAACAGGTAAGCTCCCAACGCATACTGCACACTCGCGCGCACACACACGCACACGCACACACACATGTTCATCTTTACATTATGAGGATGGGCTTGATTAAACATTTTAGATGCACATGTGGTGTGGATATGTCTTATGATGCAAAAGGATTGGCTCACAAGTCGATTTTGGAACCAAGAAAATGCACAAGAGCCTACTTAGCACTAAAAAATTCTTAACATTCTTTCTCAAATAAAATTGACAAGTTTTGTATGTGAGAAATAATTATGTTTTAAATAATAGGTACAGTCACAGCGATTGAACTGGAATTAGAAATTGTAGGCAACGTAAATGACATATACCGAAAGTTAGGTATTGATTAAATGTTTTAAATGTTGAACACCACATGTGTGAATACAAGCCTTACGATGCATTAGGATGGACTTAGTGAACGTTGACCTTGTTAATCCACATATGATCAGCGTTCCAGACTGAGTGAGTGTGAGTCTGGGAGTTTATATAAGTAGACAGTCAATAACCAAGAAGCCGAAGAAAAAGTAGTGTGGTGCCAGTAGCCTAGAGTAGGATGGGCCTATCCCGGGTGGAACTTCTAAGGGGGCGGCTTTTATGGAAGCATAATCTACTTGAAAGACAATTGAATTAACAATGATTTTTATAAATCTTTATTACAAATTAGTAGATCACCATAATTTTAAACCCTTCAAAGTCTGGCCCCCTCCCCGACGGGGTTTCGGGTTGAGCTAACCACTGCACTGCCTGAAGAAAAGCTTAAGTTGTGCAGATGTCTTTTACAAGAATTAATCGCCACTACATACAATCATACAATTTGTAGTGTATAAAAAAAAACAAGTTACTTGGCTTTCTCGAGTTGCATCTTCATTTTCACACTCATGTGGCTTGGCTTTATTTTCTTTTCGCGATTCATTTTATTCTTGAAATGTACATTTTATGATGAAAACCATTTGCTATTATTAGATTAATTAGTATTTGCAATAATGCAGGTGTTTTAACGTTGTTTCATTGTATTTTTTATGTAAAAAATGTAAATGTTTAGAAATAAAAAGTTACATTAGTTACTAAGCTTTTTATTGTATTAAATATTATATTAAGATTAAATATTAATCATTGTATAAAAATTAAATATCAAATAAGCATGCAATTGCCCACCATATGCCAACAAAAAATGACCAGCTATTACCCAAAATTACAATTAACTTCCCCAAGAATTATAATTAGCTTAACAAACATATAAAATTCAAAACATACAAAAGTTTTCTCATCATTTGAAATCATCTTCATGTTTTCCTTCGATGTTCCAAAAGGAGCAACTTCTGCTGGCACCTCAAAATCTTCAAAAATGAATTTTTTATTATTATCCTAATAATTAATTATTATTGTTGATCTGGACAAAAGCTAAAGTTAAAAAATTGTGATATGTGATTGGCAAACTCTTATGTTTATAAGTTTATAAGTCATGCATAGACTTTCAGTTGGAGCTAAATATGGACAATTCACCCAACCCTAGCTTAGCATAGAAAAAACTACTGTTTTAAAAGTAAATAATAGTGTCAAATCTTACTTATAGTAAATCCTACTATTAATAATTGTTAATTACTAGTAATAAAACTTATTCGATTCAGTGAAGCAAACAAAATTCCAAATCCTCTCTTACCTAATCTTCCTCCATTCAACATTTTCTCTTCCACTTTTTTTATTTGCAATTTCTTATAATCATCCTTCCAGTTTTGAGCCACTTCTACATTTCTTTTAATTTATTGATTTTTTTAATAAAAATAAAAATTTATTATCTTATCAATTGTTTATTTTTTATTAATTTGAATAAAATAAACACTACTTTATCAAATGTTTATTTTTTATTAATTTGAATAAAATAAACACTACTTTCTCGATTGCATGACAGCCTCTTGCTTTTCCAACTTCTGCTTACGTTTGGCAATTTTAAACTCGTTCTTGAACTTCTCTTCGAGCACGGAATCAGAAATCGGCTCACCGTAAACGTCGCTGAGATATTTCTCGCTTTGAGTTTTGCAAACCTTTTTCATGCTAACGAATGATATTAAAATATTAACTTTGACATAAAATGAATACAATTCTAGAGCAGCCATGCTGCAAACAAAAACAACTTTCCATACTTTTTTTCTGGGCTTTTCTCTCCGAAAAGTTTGACGTAAAGCTGCGACTTTTTTGCTTTTTCCACTTTTCTTTTGTTACCGAGTTCACAGTTGTTGTTGCAGTTTTCATCGTCCTCACGATCTTCCTCCAAGTTGTTGAAATTTTTATTGTTTGCATTCTGATTAGATTGAACTGTTTCCATAATTTAAATACAAATAAAATTAATTAAACACTTGAAAGTATCTGTTGTCTGTTATGTCTAATTGTGATTCTTGATTTAGAGTTATTTATTTATTTATTTAACATCCATCAAGTGTCAAAATCATAATATCTTGATTGAATCAACTTTTGATGGATTTAGTTTTAATTTTATTTTACAGCTAATCAAAATTCTAATCTAAAAGCAAATTGAATTTTATTGAAAAAATAAACTATATTTTTTTAACCTTCATTTATGCTGCTGTTCATTTGAAGCAAATATTTCTTGATACCTGACACACCTCCTTCGATGATCTCCTTAGGTGGAAATTCAATCGGGTTATTCCTCAAATTTAGTGACTTCAAATTTTGTACGGTTCCTACAAAATGATTAATAAAAGTTATATAACTTAAATGATATAATGAAATATGTATTAAAAATTGGCACAATGAAGTAATTATATAATAATCCAGCTTAAGATTGCAAACTTAAAATATGTCAACAACATTATAATATTTATTAAACTTAAAAGCTAAAAAATAGCAACCTAATTCAACTGGCAAGTTTGTTATTTGATTATTCTCCAGTAAAATCACTTCTAAGAATTTGTGATGCTGGAGTCCTAACACAGGGAGACACAACAACTTGTTATTTCTCAAGTCTAACCATTTCAAATTTGTGAATAATTGGAAAAAGTTAGAAGGTAGCTCTTCCAACTGATTGCCTTCAAGCACAACTTTCTGTAAAGACAAAATTTTATATCATTAGGACAGAAAAGTCTTTCAACTATTGAATTAATTGAATTTATTAAAATTAATATACTTCTACAGCGTTTAGTTCAGCTAATTCAAACAAATCTTCAGAGAATATTTTAAGATTTTGCTTGGAGATATTCATTGTGTGTCCAACGATGGCAATCTTCTTTTCATCACATCTCTTTTCTATTGCTTCAATGTTATCTTGTTCGCTGCAATTATTACTCTCATCATCAGTTTCGCCTTT
This sequence comes from Erpobdella octoculata, assembly GCA_963978895.1. Taxonomy (NCBI): domain Eukaryota; kingdom Metazoa; phylum Annelida; class Clitellata; order Hirudinida; family Erpobdellidae; genus Erpobdella; species Erpobdella octoculata. Next base: position 46,959,959 of record OZ022238.1, on the reverse strand, counting down.
TGAAAGCGTTTCAGCTTCAGGTGCCGAGCTATGTAGCAGTAGCGGCTCATTTTCGGTAGATCGTGAGCTCATATTCAAATTCTGATTACTATCATTTAACTCCTTTCGTGGTGAAATATGTAAAATATTTTCTTTAAAAACGTCATCAACAGTTTGAGACATAATGCAATTAAAGTTATAGTTTATTTCGGTAGAGGCTAAAATCTCAAATTAATTAGTAAACATTGTCCATGTGTGTAGATGCTGTTGTCAAGACACCAACATTAAATATTTACTTTTTAATTTGCCAAAGATTGTAGATATATATATTTTTTTATAAATTAAAAATTTTTTTGCAAAAAATTATTTTGAACAAAAATTTAACTGATAATTAAAAGACTAAAATAAAATTTATTTTCGACATATACACAAAGAAGAGCGGAGCGCTGTAGGATGTTTCTTATCTTTCAGGATCATGCAAGAGTGAGCGAAACAGTGGGTAGCTACGTAAGGAAAGACATCTCTAGGTGCTCACATCTTCATAACAAATTGCGATATTTTTTACCACGTTTATCTTAACGTGTTTTTAAAGATGTTAAAACTTTATATTATGAAACGAATGAGTACCCACAGAAAAATGCATTTCACACATAACAACAACTATAGGTAGATATCAGCATGACATCATTTAATAGCTAAATTAATGAAGCATCAAATTATACAAAAAAGTTTAGTCATACGATGAACGACTGTTGAGTTTTTGTCAGTTTCCCTGAAACATGGGCCTCTTGCCCCACTCTACCCTAGTAGAATTTTATATGTATGATCAAACTTTCTAATCTAATTTCTCTGAGGTCGACCGTTTCTAAAATCTTTAAATCAGATTTTTTTTGATTGGAAGGTTCGCTATTTTTACGGGTTATCTTCAGGTGCGAATCCAAGGAAGATCCTCCTCGGCCATAAAGTTTGTTTAGGAGAAGATTATGTGTCTTCGAAAACATTTGGAAAATTATCTCTGTCAACTCTCTCCCTCTCGGTCTTCAGTTTTTAAGGAGAAGAAAAGGTGAAAGTGTTCGATTTCTTTTAAAGTTCCTACAACTACCCTGCTTCTCCATTCTCCACCAGGAATTCCTGGATCCGCCACCGGATATCTCTAGTTAGAAACGTATTCAATAATCTGCTGACTATAGTCAGCTTCAAGAGTCTGATCAATTGACCTAATATCCATGATGTTTTGGAAACAAGATTCGCTAAACTCTACCTAGTTTATTCGACAGATGCGCGACATCGGGACGATAAATGATTACAATACAGACTGTTGTCACAGTAATCTAAAAACCATTATTTTTCAATCTATTTATCTTCGACAACAATTTAATATTTACGGTTTCCAATAAACGACGGCGCTACAGTGCTGTACTCAACATAATTTCCCTTCTCTCAAATGGAGATCGTCATTATCGAATTTGTTTGTCGGTCGGTGTTCATCTGTTTCTGAAACGTCGCAATAAAAGCTGAGAACTTTGTGGAACCGCTTTGCCTGTCTCATTTGCGTACCTTAACTTTAACTTTACCGAGTTTCAAAAGTTTTTTATATTTTTTTTATCAGTCGAAATGTTGAAGGGTGTACTGTTTACTTTTTTTGTTGCATTGTTGTTGGTTCATCGCAACAAAGCAGGTTTGTAGTAGCGCGTGGTCGTATCAGTTTTTTTTTCGGATCAATTTTAGATTAAAAAAAAAAATCTATCACTTAACAACAAAACCTAATTTCAGATTTAGGTGACGATGAGTTTGAGGACGACATCTTGTCATCATTTGAAGAGACGCTAGTTTATTTTGTTTTGTTTTATTTTATTTTATTTTATTGCTTATTTTATTGCTTATTTTGTTTTATTGTTCATTTTGTTTCTTATTTTATTATTTATTTTGTTTTATTTTATGGTTTAGTTTCTTTTGTTTTGTTTTTTTTAATATAACAAAACTTTTATTATTCATCCCACCTATAACAATCACGTCATAATTAGCTGGAAATAATATGATTACAGCGCTGCTTTAAAAGGTCCCCCACTGAATAACTTTGATTATTATTATCCGTTGTAGACAAAACGAAGAATCGAGATCCATGGAAGATCGCGTCAACAGGGGCTTGTTCAAATGCCGTCCCGAGGGCAAGCCATGCGGGGGGATCGTACCCTGCTGTAAGGACTTCAAGTGCTATTGGGAAAGCGGCTACAGTCTCGTCAGAGTAAAGTTTCTGTTTTAAAGTTTGTTTTTATAAAAAAAAACCTGATTTCCAAGATGTGTTCTGGTGAAATCAGCATCCTCTTACTACGCTAAATGTCATAGAAATTGTGATAGGATTGGTTTAAACTGCTAAAAAATTCAAGTAAACGGTAAATCAGAGAAAAAAGGTAATCACATAAAAATTTACATAAAAATTACAAAAAATTAAAATTTTACAGACTGGAGTGTGTGTAGCATGTGTTCAAAGAAATCAGACGTGCCAGGCGAATGGCCAATGTTGCGGTGGCCTCGTTTGTCAGAAGGACAGGGCCCTCTACCTGGACGGAATTTGCACTGACAAGAAAGAGCAAGGAGAGTCCTGCCACGAGAGAGTTCAGTGCAAAAGTAACAAGTGTACGAGAACAGCATGGCAGAAATTGATGTTTCAAGAAGGATTTTGTGGATAACTTGTTATGTCTGCCTTGGGACTATGTTTGTTTGAATATGCCTTATTGAATTTTAAACACACATGATATACACTGATGTTATCATTTTCTATAGTTTTTAAATTATTTAATACTTTTTAGAGTGTTGATGAAAATTTGATAAATTGTTTATTGACCGAAATTTAAATTTATGTGTTTAATTGTTTTACAAATTTCTTTAAATCTCATTAATTATACTTACTTGAAAGTTGTATTATTAAATTTTTGCATTTTAAAATACAGTTTACGGACATTTGTGGAACTTTTATATTCATTGAGCAAACACTTAAATACGATAGAAACTCGTATCAGAGTTGTCTATTGGCCCAATTTTGCCGACCTGACTCATCAAGAACCCAAAACTTATATTGCACAATTTGATTATATTACCTTTGCTCTTCAGGCATTTATCATATTAAAAAATTATTTATAACTTGAAAAAACTGACTTAAAATTATTCAATACCCTACTAAGTTAATCCAACTAAAAAACGTTACTATACACACAACAATAACAAGTGGTAAAAAAACGAGTTTTTTAACACAAACTTTTATTTCAAATACATTCGATTTAGAAATACGAAAGATGTTCAAATTAAGTTTTTTTAATTGAATTATGTGTTGTCATCCAATATAAAGCTACAAGCTACGCTGAAAATTTCAACTTCCTAGCTAGTCAAAAAGGTTAAATTTAAATTGCAAGATTGCGTACAGAGAAAGCCAAACACACACATACACACACTCAGATTGTAACCTAAATAAAAGTTTGTAAAAATAAAGTAGGATAGTCACCGATATAGGTACTTTGTTGGCTTTACGAGGACATGCAAAAGCTTTAATAATGCTTGTAAAATCACACCGATTTGCTAATCCTGCCTTGATTGACAACAATCCACTCAATGACGAAAGCCGATCTTGGTTCATCGTTGATTTTTATCCGATTTTTTACTCTACATTAGCAACTTAAAAATCGTTCTGCCTTGGCCACAGTAATTGGCAGTGGCGTACCTAAGGTTTTTGGCGCCCGGGGAAAAGGTTATGGATGTGCTCCCACAACATCCCGTCTGTTTTTAACATTGCTTCCAGAAAAACCTGATGACCGGGGGTGGTGGAGGGGAGGGGGGTAGTCGGAGCCACTTCTGATGAAGAAAGGAAATTTGGTAATTGGTGTTGTACAAAACACCCTAAAATATTCGCAATAATTGCTTCGAGTTTCAGTTGTTTTAATCCAATAAGTAACTGTAAAGGTGAACAATTTGTATCTTGTAAATATTCATCAAATATTGATTTTAAATGAACTAGTTCTTTGGAAAGCTGTTCACTAATATCATTTTCATCGTTTTTGCAGTTTTCTTGAATTCTCCAAAATGTCGGACTCATTTAAGTTGCAAAATAACCACAGTAAATTAAAGACACTGTTTACTTCTCAAGCCGCAGCCAATCTAATTTTCATATTGCCAATTACACAAACCTTAAAAAAGGTTAATATGTGTTTTTAAGCTTGACCCGACCCAGTTGGTCTTACTTGACCCGATCCGACCCACTCACATGTCAAAATTCCAAGACCCGATGACCCGATCCGATCTGACTCATACGTATTCTATTTTTTATGAATTTATTAAAAGAAAAGAAAACAATAATAATAACAGTAGTAGTATTAGTAAAAGTAATGATTAATGATAAAATAACTAGTAATATTATTGGTATGACAAGCTACTCAAAGATTTTAAAAATGACGTCTTTAAAAACAGCTAAGAGAGCAGGCCAGATTAAAGAATTCAGCGCCCCGACCTAAATTGGAAATGTTCGTCAGAAGTTTTGTTATAAAATCACCGCAATAAGTATAAATTGTATTAGTATTAAACTGAATGTTGAAAAAAAGTCGGTACCTATAGAGGTTCGTAAACTTTTTTAAAGCCATAAAAAATGAAAAAATACTGAAAGTAAAATTCATAACTCTCTCTGCCTTAAAAAAAATAACTGCAACGCAGTCTCATGAAGCTCAAACAGAAATATGGAAAAAGGAAATTTAAAAAAAAAACTCCATTAATTTCACTTTTGGCAACTTTTCTTATGAAAGTTTTTAACTGTTTGTCTTTGACTTAACCTTTTCAGTAATCTGGCCTAATGTTATTTTGCATAACGGGGGTCGTATATAAGCGAGGTCCTACTGTATTAATAAAATAATAAACAAGTTTTATCACATTTATCAGCAGTCAACGATGAAAATTTTGTAAACTTTAAGCAAACCCAGTTTTGTACAAATTTCACGGCAAGTTCGTATCAGGAGTGCGTGTTGATATGCCTATCTAAAAATTGAACAAACAATTTATTGTATAAAACTTATATGATTAAATAACAGCAGAATATGAAACCATCAAATAAATACTGAACTACATACGTACCATGCAGTGGCGTAACCAGGATTTGGTTTTGGTGAGGGTTCCAGAAAAGTAATTTTCTAAGAAATCGTAGATAATCGTGTCCTAAAATTAAAAAAAATTATAAGGTAGTTTTTCTGCAAGAATGCCCGATGACCAAGAAAGTATTATATCTCGTTTTAGTCTTAGCACATTTTTACAAAGAATAAGCTACATTAAAACAAAATACTTTGAAGTTTTATTTCGGTGGTTTCCACCTCCAAAACCACCTCCCCCTAACTTCGCCCACGGTACCATGTACCAGAACCCATTGACTTTTATCTTATTACGACAAACACCTTCATTCAAGTTCAGTTTCTATTAAATGATTAAGTTAGCATGAAAACGTTTTTTTTTCAGAAGAATCGAAAATCGCTCTGCGCAATTCGGAATAAAAAAACAACACCATAAATTACCATCAATTTCGACATCCAATTACATCCGTCCATCGTTGTTTACTACAGCCTCTCCCCCCCTCCCCTCTTTCGCTAGTGACTTGTTGAGTACAGCACTATAACAACCTCATAAAAATAGTTTAGGTACTCTGCTCGACCTCAAGCTTATTAATACAATCACAAAACACAGCATAACTACAACATCACACGCGTAACATGGAATGTCTTTCCAACTTTCTTCTCTTCACGTTCATCGGATCTTTCATTCTTGTGTCCACTTCTTATCATTACGACGAGCCAGGTAATTCTACTGAATTAAGATTTACTTACAAAATAATACTGTATTTTGATTATTTTGTCTGATAATTACTAAGTAATTAGTTGTATTGATGCAGTAAGTATTGGGTACTTTATTATTATTATCGACATAAACTTAAACTTGAAATTTTTTCATTGCATGTTAATTGTAAAGAAATGAAAAGACTGATATAACTATCCTATATCAGTTTTTCCATTTCTATAAGGCATTGAAGTCCTTTAAGATTTACGCCACTCTAAATATTGTCAAACATTATTATTATTAAGATGATTTTTAAATATTTTCAGAAAGTGAAGAAGATGTGGTACACATCACAACAAGAGATTTGTAAGTGGTTCGAGATTTCATCTAGCGGTGCATAAGCAGTCGATAAATTAACATAAAATGTCCAATCCATACATTAATCTGATTATTATTATTATTAGGCACATAAATATTAAATAGGTTTATGCTTAACTTTCAGATATCTTCTCCAGAGGGCAGCAGAAACAGGGATGGACTGGACGCAGATAGCTAACTTGGCAAGAGATGGAGTTATTAAATGTAAAAAATTGAATGACCAATGCGGAGGCTTCTTGCCTTGCTGCGGTTCCAATCAGTGTTACTGGAAAAGTGGATACAGCATAATAAAAGTTAGTTTTTTTTAGCGTTGAGCGCTGAAGTGCTGTGAAATTTATAATAATTTTTATAAAAAGCCTAAAAATTACAGATAAGCTCATTTTTTTAAAACTTATACTAGCGGGGTACCCGGCGTTGCCCGGGGTTTTTAGAGGTTTTTCTCTTGCTCCCTTTCCTTCTCCGCTTGCTCTCCCGCTCCCGGTTGTTTTTCCGTTCCCGCTTGCTCTCCTCTTTCTGGTCGCTTTCCCTTCACTGCTCGCTCTTTCGCTTTCGGTTGCTTTTCCGTTCCCGCTTTTTCCCCGCTCATTCTCCAGTTCCAGTTCACGCTCGCTCTTCTGCTTCGCTCATTTTGTGACCGATTTTATTTTTTCCACTAAAACCTTTCTCTATTGACTCTCAAAGTTGTGCGAAATTTTTTTAATTCAATTGAGCCTCAAGAAAATGTTTGAATTTTTTTAACATTGAGTATATAGAGTACAATTTTCAGTCAACTTTACTTAATTTTACATCATAATAAAAATTCTAAAATGCTTTAAAAACACGCTGAAAATTATAAAATTGTTTTAGTTATAGAGGTTTATATCTCCTACACAGCCAAACTGTCATTTTTTAAAGCTTTGCATGAAAAGTTAAAAAAATTGTAGGTAAACGAGAGAAGATAATCAAACAACAGTCATTCATCAGTACAAGACCACATTATTGTTTCTTGTTTCTTAGTGGGTTTCTTAGTGGGTGCTTAAGTGCTTACACTATAAAATTAATATATAGAATGAGGCGTTTTAGCTCGGCGTTGATTATCAGTCAGTCAGTCAGTCTGTCAGGACATGTTCTTTTATATATATAGATTGTTAGTTAATTTTTTTAAACGATTAGAAAAAACCAGCGACTTTGCTTATAATTGTTTCTAATAAATTTTCTTTTAAAATAATACGCATTTGTTAGATAACAATAAAATTTCAGCTTCAATTTGAATATTCAGAAAGGTGTCTGTGTAGAGTGCGTACAGCAAGGTCAGTTGTGCCAGAGAGACATGCAGTGCTGTCCGGGGTTCGTGTGCCAGAAAGAAAGGGTCTTCCACATCAACGGCATCTGTGACATCAAAAGAACAACTGGCAGCAACTGCCACGACACCGACCAGTGCATCAGTAACAGGTGCAACTTCACCGGGTGGCAGTGGGCTAGATTCCAAGAAGGGAAATGTCTATAAAGTGACATCCACACACACATGGATTATGATGATGCAGTTATTGAATTAAACAATCTATTTGTGTTTATTAGTTTTTTTGATTGAGACGCGATCACGTGTTCACATGTAATAGTTTTTTGTCGATGTATAACGTTAATATAAACAAATTATTTTAATTGAATATAAAAAATCAATTATAATAATGATATTTTTTAAATTTTTCAACAAATTGAATTTAATGCTAAACAATTTTCAAATTCTCGTTTTCGCGTCCGTCTGGATTAACTGCGTATGAAAACAACAACCGATAATAATAATAATAATAATAATAATAATAATAATAATGATAATGATAATGATAATGATAATGATAATGATAATGATAATGATAATGATAATGATAATGATAATGATAATGATAATGATGATGATAATGATGATGATGATGATGATGATGATGATGATGATGATGATGATGATGATGATGATGATGATGATGATGATGATGATGATGATGATGATGATGATGATGATGATGATGATGATGATGATGATGATGATGATGATGATGATGATGATGATGATGATGATGATGATGATGATGATGATGATGATGATGATGATGATGATGATGATGATGATGATGATGATGATGATGATGATGATGATGATGATGATGATGATGATGATGGTGATGGTGATGGTGATGGTGATGGTGATGGTGATGGTGATGGTGATGGTGATGATGATGATGATGATGATGATGATGATGATGATGATGATGATGATGATGATGATGATGATGATGATGATGATGATGATGATGATGATGATGATGATGATGATGATGATGATGATGATGATGATGATGATGATGATGATGATGATGATGATGATGCTGATGATGATGATGATGATGATGATGATGATGATGATGATGATGATGATGATGATGATGATGATGATGATGATGATGATGATGATGATGATGATGATGATGATGATGATGATGATGATGATGATGATGATGATGATGATGATGATGATGATGATGATGATGATGATGATGATGATGATGATGATGATGATGATGATGATGATGATGATGATGATGATGATGATGATGATGATGATGATGATGATGATGATGATGATGATGATGATGATGATGATGATGATGATGATGATGATGATGATGATGATGATGAGGATGATGAGGATGATGAGGATGATGAGGATGATGAGGATGATGAGGATGATGAGGATGATGAGGATGATGAGGATGATGAGGATGATGAGGATGATGAGGATGATGAGGATGATGAGGATGATGAGGATGATGAGGATGATGAGGATGATGAGGATGATGAGGATGATGAGGATGATGAGGATGATGAGGATGATGAGGATGATGAGGATGATGAGGATGATGAGGATGATGAGGATGATGAGGATGATGAGGATGATGAGGATGATGAGGATGATGAGGATGATGAGGATGATGAGGATGATGAGGATGATGAGGATGATGAGGATGATGAGGATGATGAGGATGATGAGGATGATGAGGATGATGAGGATGATGAGGATGATGATGATGATGATGATGATGATGATGATGATGATGATGATGATGATGATGATGATGATGATGATGATGATGATGATGATGATGATGATGATGATGATGATGATGATGATGATGATGATGATGATGATGATAATAATAATAATAATAATAATAATAATAATAATAATAATAATAATAATAATAATAATAATAATAATAATAATAATAATAATAATAATAATAACCAACGTTGAACGAACGAAAATGTGAAAATCATTTCATGCGTGTCGATTAGTCTGAGAAACCAATTTATCAATTGAGGTTTTTGAATTTATCTTATTTATTTTATTTATTCGGCAATTGTGGTAGTTTAAAACATTAAATTAGAAATAAAATATAAAGAGTAGTTTGTTAGGGTTTAATATGTTATTTAATCGTTAATCATTACCAATAATTAATCTGAGTAATCACTTTTTAGCTGTACATTAGATGTTGAATCGACAAAAATTGAATAAAATATATTTTAAATGAGAAACAGATGAACATTCAAAAATTGTATGTTTAAAATATTTTTCAAAATGGTGGTAGAGATAAAAAAAAAGATACAATTTAAATAAAATCAACAAATAAAATCAAACTTTACATTAGTCTGATAATGATATTTGTGTCAAGGTTATGATGTTTTGATTATACAACATGGTCCAGAAAATATTGAGGTCTATTATAATTACATTTTTTAGGATGTTGGCTGGCTGGAGTAAAATTACGGCTCAAATTTCGGCTGTCCGAACGGCTAACAAAATACTGGTCAAAAACAGGTCGAACCGTATTTCAGCCGTAGTTTTGTAATAGTTATACGCTTTTTTTTAATATGCTGATGATTCAGAGTTACTTTTGTCAAAAACTTTTTACAGCCCTATGGATTTTTGTCTCTAAAAAGTTGTTGGCTGTGAGGTAGTAGTAAGTAATTTTTCTAAAATTTTCTGAAATCTTATTCGCACCGAAAGAAATTCGACTGAGGCAACCATTTTCTTATTATGGCCGCCGGCGCAAGTAAAAAAATTTGGCGTGGCGGCGTTCGAATCTACCAAAAGGTATGTGTCAAAATCTATAAATCAGACACAATTATGAAAAAATTTCTACCCACCCCGATATGGACCCCCTTCTTCTGCCAATCCTGTATCCACTCCTGCTGAAATCTCAATCACGGCGAGGCGTAATTTTGTTGAGCAAGGGATTCAATCACACTGCTCCAGGTCAGCACAGCCTTTCATCCCCGCTGGTCAATAAATAATACCAGTTTAGTTTCTCGAATGGGGGGGCAATAAAATTGGACACCTCCAGATTTCAGGCATACGTGCGGGTGGCATGTAAAACTGTGTATTACCACACGCACAATCCGGGGAGCATATTTACAAAGCCGTACCGGTTCGCAACAGACCACGCCCCTTCATTCACACATCTGCCTGCAGCCATGGAATTCTAGATATACTGACATTGTATTGTCAGTACATCTAGAATTCCATGCTGCAACGTAGTTAATGTATGCTGGTCAATTAGATTTAAGACATGTTGTTGTTTTTGTTTATTTAATAAAAATAAGTATAAGTAAAAAACACTTTTTTTTTATAATCAGCCCTCTTATGATTTATTTAAGTAATGAATACATAATTTTTTTAATTTCTAATTTTTTTTATATTTTATTTTTATATTTTTTATTTTTTTTTATATTTATTTCTAATTTTTTACGCTTCTAATTCTTCAAGTTTTATAATTACAGATCGACATTTCAGTATTTGGTTTTAGGTCCTTTAACAGACTTGCAATTTCTTAGGCACCTTAAATTATATAGCCAATCATTTAATTGATTGTCTTAATTTTATTGTCTTCAAAAGTACGTTTATGTGCAAAATGTGAAGTTAAAAGCGTTGTAATAGTTAGGTCGTTCATTCTTTAGTGTAGACGATCCAATAAAAAATGATATTAGAATGAAGTCAATGAACAATATACACTTCAATAATGTACAAAAGAATAATAAAATTTGGTTACTTAAAAAAATTAAAGGACTATACTATGAATATATTGCCTTTACACAAACAAGTGACTCAAAGTTCTAATACAAATTGGTTTTGGATATAAATTTTAGCATCTTTTGGTCTTTTAATCACATATACTTATTTTTATTAAATAAATAAAAACAGCATCATGCCTTGAATCTAATTCACCAGCATACATTAACTACGCTGCAGGTGGATGTGGGAGTGAAGGGGCGTGGTCTGTTGCGAATCGGTACGGCTTTGTAAATATGCATCCGGGGACGATAAATGCAAGGAGGTCTATTCCACATGACACCAGCGCTCGCATTTTTACAAAATATTATAACGTGAAGTGTTGTTTTAGCATTCTATTTATTTATATGACCATCCCCAGCCCGGACTGGGTCAGCGTATTAAGCTTATCACATCGGGCCAGGCTCGGCCGAAGCTAGCACACGCGTTAAAGCTGTCTAAAGCATAATCTTTTAGTTTATTTTTAATCGATTTATGTAAACACATTTCTGAAATCTCGCATACAAAGGATTTATAATGCAAACTAAATTTTTATGAATTTATTTGTTTGTTTGCGACTAGCTTTCTGCGCTGTGCTCGCAAATAAATAATCTTTTTAAACATTTTTAAACATTTGCGCGTTACCGATATTTATTTGAAATCGTATTTTTATATTATATTTTATTATTATGTTTAACTTGGATTAAATTTCCACCTCAATCCAACAACTTTAATGATAGAAAGTGTTTACCAGGACTGTTGATTTTAGGTGTTCATTGAATATGACTTTGAGGTCATTCGCTTCTCTCTCTCTCTCTCTCTCTCTCTCTCTCTCTCTCTCTCTCTCTCTCTCTCTCTCTCTCTCTCTCTCTCTCTTTCTCTTTCTCTCTCTCTCTCTCTCACTCACTCACTCTCTCTCTCACTCACACACACACTTTCTCTTTCTTTTTTTTTCTCTCTCTCTCTCTCTTTCTTTTACCCACTTTCTCTCTCCTATCCCTTTTCTCTCAGAGTCACTGAGCATTCAATTTGAAGAGCTCAAAACCGACCAGCAACTATTAAATGCCCTGAACCTGTTAATAAATAAAATATTTAATAATCATTGCTCTGCGTTGTTTTGTTGCTCTCAATTAACAGTAATTATCTAATTTACTTCTATCGAATTTACTTAATATCGAATACGCCGAGACGCGATGCAGATGCGCTGCACCAAATCGGGCCACACCCAGGTCCCCACCAGACACCGACGATGGAACAATCCAATCGCAACATCGCAATTGTAACTAGGTCGAAACCTGTCTCTGTTTGTTAATTATTATTGAATTATCTCGCGTTAATTTGTTTTTAAAGAAGTTTAATAGTACTGCCATGTTTATTGTTAAAACTACTTTATTGTTAGAAGTACTAGAGAGGATTTGTTACAAATTATCAGGAGCGTAGCTAGGAATTTCTAACGGGGAGGGGGCATTCATCCATGTTTCCCCCTCTGGCTACGTGCCTGCAAACTACAAACGGTGGTTGGGAATGAAAGAGGCCGAGACAAAAAAATTACTCATAGAAAAGAAATTAATTAAGTTATGTGCGAGACCGCTTCTTTGATAGTTAGTTGTTCCATGATGGCCTTTGATATCATGAGCGGGAAAGTTGTCGGTTCAGTTTCCTTAAGTGTTTTAAGTTGAACTGGCTGTTGCTGAAGATTTCAACTTTTTCGTCGTAGTTCAAAGTTTTTATGTAGCTTATTTATGTTTTTAAAGTTCCACAGTCGATGCTATTTGTTTGTTTAAATACAATACCTTTTTTCTCCTCCATCTCTCTCTCCCCCTCTTCTCCTTCTCTCTCTCCCTTTTAATTTCACCACTTAATCAAAATTGACAATGTTTTAAAGAAGAAAACGCCTACTTCATAAAAAAAAATAATAATAAAATTTTATTTCGAAGGACATTTAAGAATCTTTTTTTTTTAAAAGAGGTAAGAAGTAAACACAGAGATAAATATTGACAGCATCAAAAGTTTGCAAAGATTGCAGTCGAAAACATCTTCATCCTTCCATCAACCGCATGCGCGTGCGAGTAAGAAGTTACCTCTGACATTAACCGCATCAATGTCATCTCGATTTTCACTGTCAGAAGATTCAGGATTTATTGCAAATTATATGATCTTTGTCTTTTTTCTTCTTTCACTTTGAAAAAAAAATGGAGAATTAAAAAACGTGAAGCGTAAAATAATAAATGAACATTCTCTCGAGGAGTTGGCATGGGATTTAAAGTTAAAAAAAAATATTGTCGAAAGGTAATACGAAACGTTTGTTCAAATCTGATTCTTGTTTTCTCAAAAAATTAAATGTGGCTGCCGTATCTCTTCGAAGCTAGCAAGAATAAAAAAAAAAGTTTCACCTCCCCGTCATTATTATTATTATTATTATTATTATTATTATTATTATTATTATTATTATTATTATTATTATTATTATTATTATTATTATTATTATTATTATTATTATTATTATTATTATTATTATTATTATTATTATTATTATTATTATTATTATTATTATTATTATTATTATTATTATTATTATTATTATTATTATTATTATTATTATTATTATTATTATTATTATTATTATTATTATTATTATTATTATTATTATTATTATTATTATTATTATTATTATTATTATTATTATTATTATTATTATTATTATTATTATTATTATTATCACGTGCTTCCGGTACGGCGCGGAAAAAATGTCGAAAGTCGATATACGTGTTATGAAATCAACTCTCTTCTTTTTATTCAACTAATCTACGACATTTTTGTTTTTCATTGTGAAACCGTAAAAAACACATCTGTTTTCTACCAGCCATTCTACTTACTACCCGATACGTTGACATTTCAGTCCAAGGTGTTCTACCAGCTCGATTTCCTGCCGTTATTTTCTGGTCTGATTTCAGCTACTCACAACCTGAGGTTTGAACCATCTCTCGCTTCGATTTAGGGCAAACGCAGGCACAATGCATAAAGATGAGACATGATTGCTATAAGCAGTTCAACAGATGGGATTAAGAAACTTAGCCAACGGTTTCTCAGGGTAGGAGGCAGGAGCGTGATTGATCTTCGCCTCTCTTCCACCCTCTTCTACATACAGCTTAAAGTTCCTTATGAAAAACCATCCCAGCTGCTAATATCCAGTTATATTTTATCCAAAATTTGAAAAAATGATAAAAAGTACAATTTATCCAAAAAATTTTTTGTGTTTTTATAATTTCTCAATTTCCACTCAGGTGCTCTCGAAATTTGAACGTTTGTTGGAAAGCTCTGAACTCGAAGCAGGAGTTCAAGTTCGCACTTTCGCACGATCAGAAGAGAGAGTAGAAGTCTATCAGAGATAGCTTCTTGAAAAGTAGGATAATTGAGTAGTGTAAGAGTAATAAAAAGCTGATTTATAAGCTGCTTGAAAAATGAAGCATTAATAAAAAAAATAATGAATTAATAATTGATAGAATGCGGTGTGGTGTTAAAATATGAGACTCTCTTGTGCGTGAACTTCAGAAAGTGATGACATGTGTAGTAGTGTGCGTGTGTGTAAATGTGTGTGTGGTGTGTGTGTTTGTGTGTGTGCGTGGTTTATTAGTCGTCTGTTTGTTGTTATGTGCATTTTGATAAACAATTTAAAAAATTAAAATTTCGCAGGTATTTGATGAAAATTATATTTTTTTAATTGAAATTCGATCTTTGATTTTTTTTAACATTTGAAGTTCGCACCGATGCGCAACTCGTCGTACAATCGAGGAATTCAAGCATGGCATTCTCGTTAGTGTTCTCTAAAAATGTCCTCAAAACAGATTCATGAAAGCCATGTATACCTGCCGTATTATTATTAATTCTTAATTTTTTCAGCAAATTTTTTCTCGTATTATACTTATTTATTGAACTCTAAAACAAAAAATAAAGAGAAAGATTTATCCAATTTCAAATTCTTAAGTTTGCACGTTAGCGCGCTTAACAGGGCTTGTGCGCGAGAGTTGAGTTTGCTCAAGGTTTTTAATTGATAGTCAGTCTATCCTTCCTCTCTTCCTGTCTTGTATCGCCGTATTGGACTGTTCACTTTTCGTACATCGAATACGAATATTCGCTCTGAAGTTGAAATCGATAAACATCGACCCGGAGAGAATTTTTAATAAGATATATTTTTTTTTAACATTTCGTTATTTAAACTCATTGCTTTGCTTTGTTTCTGTAAAAGAGCTCTAGAGTAGTGAGAATTCAGAAATCTTCGTTCGTTGTTCGTGGTTTTCGCGGTTGGACAGGTTGACAAAGACGATAATTTATTTTTATTTTTAAAAATAACAATAATGCAGTTGGAGTTTTATCGTTTCCTCGTTTCTACGTTCTGTTTCCTTCTTCTGCTTCTTGCCTTCCCTCGCACGAAAGTCTCTGCCGATTTCAAGGTAAGTTTATCTAAATAAACTGTTCGATTTTTTAAATCATTTTAAAGTTGTTTAATTTCATAAATTACTAAATCCGTTTTTTCAAGTATCGTTTATAGTTTATTGTATACCTCTTTATTTTTTAAAGCACCAATATTTTTTAAGTCGAGAACCTTTGCGTAGGGTGACAGCGTTCGGACTTGGACCGTTAAGAATCATCTATCGGCGACTTATTTTAATTCATTCCGTGTGTTACACACTGGTTTGATTATTTTTGGGACAGACCAGAAGTCATGCTGGTCGATATGGTGCTAGGATGACTGAGTCGGCTGGTTTAGCAAAAAGTTTGCGGTTCAATTCCACCTAGTAGCCGATGTTGTCGGAAATCAGCTAGAAAATTCGTTTTCCATGGCGGCTTGCAGATGATCAGCATCAGCGAGCTTTATTAAAAAAACAGTTGACTTATAATTAATTAATTAATTAATAATATATATTTATATTGATTAGGTGATTTAATATAAAAAAATATTGCTTTGCATTTCTTAATAGTTTTCAAAGTCGCAAGCAAGCGAACTATCAACAATACGAACGAACGAGGAATTCTTTCAAAGATTTCTTCACAACACGAGAGGTCAGGCAGCCTAAAAATTATTAGTTTTACAGTTGAAAAATATGGTTGTGGAGTGAAATTGTGCAATGTGAAGTTGCGGTGTGTAAAGTTGAATTAATGTATAGTCGCGCTGTATTGTATTGTACAACTGTGTTGTGTAAAGGTACTACACTGGAATTGTGTTGTAAGTTGTATGTGGTTTTGAATGTGCGTGGTATATATATCTCTCAGTTCGGTTGAGTTTGCAGAGTTGTGTGGAAGTGTCCGTGAGACTGTGATTGAATGCGACTGAAACTGTATAAAACTAGGCCATCTGTGTAGAATTCCAGAGAACGATTCAACGCGTGGCCAAATTTGCCACATTCAAATATGAAAGAGCAGTACATCTGTGAATTGGGAGTGAATGATTAATAGATTAATTATTTAATTAATTAAAAAATACTTAATATAATGCAGTAAAAATTTTTAAGAGTTTCATTGTTTTTTTATCGAAATATTGAACCCATACATACCGGGGAAAATTGATCAGAATCGGTTTCACTTCGAATGTTTCGAGTTCTCTTTATCACATATGAATCGATATGACTGCTCGTCTAACTTTAGATTATTGGTGTTGATTTTGTCATGCATGGTATGGTTATTGAGATATCTTGATTTTCGGTGTTATATCACTATGATAGAACACACCGACATAGAGCTATCATGGCATCAAAATGTCATCATATTGAAATGTTATGGCATTGAAATGTTATGGCATTGAAATGTTATGGCATTGAAATGTTGTTGAATTGAAATGTTGTTGAATTGAAATGTCATGATATTGAAATATTGAAATGTCATGATATTGAAATATTGAAATGTCAAGATATTGAAATATTGAAATGACATGGTATTGAAGAACAACAACGAAACAAGAGCGTCTCGGATATTTTTCATTGCCAGTGAAAAAAAAAGCCTCAGTGGGAATTCAGTAAAAACCGAATTACTTTCCCCTACATTTTCAGCCTTATAAATATACAGCACTCAGCGCCAAGACTC
Source organism: Erpobdella octoculata (assembly GCA_963978895.1). Classification (NCBI taxonomy): domain Eukaryota; kingdom Metazoa; phylum Annelida; class Clitellata; order Hirudinida; family Erpobdellidae; genus Erpobdella; species Erpobdella octoculata. The sequence goes on along the minus strand of OZ022238.1, from coordinate 46,942,639 downwards.
CTCTCCTTCCAATGATTCCAGAATATTTTTAAAATATGTTTTGTCACGTTTCATTTGGCCTACTTATGTAAGTTCACTTGTATATAAGCAGGATAGTTTGGTGATTGTTCTTTCTTTAAGTATAATCTTTATTGAAAGAGTTTTATAGACAATATACTGACTCTGGCGCCCCTTGTGAACGCAGGCTTTTTCCCCTTGGCACTCCTTGAGACACGATGCATTCATTAGAGATTATTCATTACATCAATGCTGCTAAAGAAACATTGTAACTAAAGTAACTTTGTTGTTAAAAGTTTTTTTTAGCTTTTCAAAAACACAGCTGTTTATGATTGGTATATAATATGGAAGAAGTGTAACAAGAGATTTGTGCTTCAGTGTCGTTTCTGCATTCTTGAATTCTGAAGAAGACTGTTCCACCTTTGAGAATCATTATGTAAGTTGAATTGTATATATAAGTCTTGAAAAGTTCCACAAGGGAGCCTGGGATGGCAAGTATTTCCTTTGTTTATGAACTGTGAACTGCTTGTGCTGCAGATTGCTCACGAGGTCTAGAGTTGCAGATCCCTGGAGACATCGAGTAGACAATCGCATTTGAACCCATATTTTCCATATATATATAGACAAAATGCATAGATTACAATAACTACTAAGGTTCTATTGTACAACATATTCGGTAACATTGTAAACATCTTCTCTACTAGTCTAAATTATTGTCCTAATATAATTTAAACATTTCTTTTCAAGGCGGCCTTTACACTCTTTTATCAATTCTCCAGGCACCGTCCATTGATTTCAAAGTATAGAATGTAAAGCATCATTGTATAATCCACAGAGATGTTCTTGTTTATTAAGTTTAATACACCTTCCAGATGAGTACTTTTGAGTTCACTTACAGGTAAATCGGTTGTAATCGACGAATTTCCTTTGTTTCGCCCGCGCTAGAGCGAGTTATTCGAATCGGCACTCCCAATAAAATTTGATAAAAGAAATGCGAAGATAACGCTAAAAAAAATATTGCACGGCTATATGGAGCATTATACACAGTGAAGCGCATTCCATCAGAATTCAAATCTCCTGCGAGGAGCAATCCTGGGTCAGGTCCTAGATGATAAGAAATTATTTCAAATTCTCGGATCAAATTATGATTTTTCTAGTTTCAAATCAAATGTGATTTTCGTAGTAAACTACGTTTCCCGAGTTATGGCGAAGATGATGATGAGGATGACGATGAGGCTGATTGTAATGATGATGATGATGACGATGATGATAATGATGTTACAATAGTGTTTACAATTCACATTAAAACTTTGTAATAATGAACGGCCATCTTGTTTACAGGCACTGTGGACGAAACTCACGAGGGTATGACCTTTGTCTTTAATTAGTTATTTCGAAAACATTTTAACCGCTGTGCTTATTTATATTATGCTTTGTAAGTATAATACATTTTAAAGATGATTGTAAACATTAGAAAGCAATGTTTTAAAATTATCTATTTTTCATTAGTCACTAATCAGTTATATATAATTGCCTAATCATTAAATCTTTGTATTCTCAAGGGGCTGGAGAAGGCAATGGATCAGGTTCGTACTTAAAAGTTTAATTCTATTAATTTAAATATTCACAATTTTACGTCTTCAATCAGCGTTATTTTAAGGAATAAACTGTAATTACGGACTTTTTATTCTTTTATAAGTTTTGTGCTTTTTTTAAGTTTCGTCAACATTTGTTTTTAATATCAAAAAAGTACTTTATTTCATGGTGACTTTGATCACAGTTGAACCAAAACCTTTTTTTAAAGCAACCAAAGTTTAGTTATTTTTTTAACCTGCAAAACCTACAGCTTATTTACCTATAGCCACATTTTTTTCAACTAGGAGGGCCAATTGACAACACAAATAATATTCTTATCTGTTTAGCAATTAGTTTGAAGAATATGGAATGCTGGAATGCACACTTCACAATATGACAATGCTCAATAATATGGATCATGAGCCACTTGTCTTGTCTGACTTGTCCATTTTCGAAGACCTCAGACACAAGCCACTCGCTAAAAACCGCACAAACAAATGAAAGTTGATTTTAAAAATTAAAAACATGCTTTTAAGATAGCTGAAAAATTGCATAGCGATATCGTTTCGTAAAAATATTATCTCTGTGAATAGTAAACAAAAGATGTTTGTAGTTACTATGACGATGAACATTTTTGTCGTCATTGCTTCTTTAATTCATTTTTAATAGCTTATGTTTCTTAAATTTATTCATAGTTATTTTAGTTGAGCTATACTTTCATTTTTTTAGAAGTTGATTTATTTTATAATGATCTTTCGAACTTCAAAACGTCCGCGGACATCCCATGGATATCCGGACGAGTGAAAGTTAATAAAAGCATGTAAAATATGCATGTATATTAGAATATCTAATTATCTTTCATTGTGTGTTATTATTAAATCTAGATCATAGCTTTGAATATAGAACCAATTTCAACCAAAATAGGTTGAAATTGGTTAAAACAAACAATGAATCCTTAGATGAATGTAATTGTATGTGTGTATAAATTGTATACATAGCTATTCTTTTCTTTAAATCTCTTATATTAGCTTCACTGTGTTTGCTTGCTTGAGCAATACGTTGGGGCCTTTTACCACTTAAAAAACCAACTTCCCGTTATCCAATCGAGTTAAATTTTGTGGGGTTATTTGTCGCTGTAGACTTTACATTCTATTATATTTTCAGATTGATTGAACAAAATTTGAGTGAATTATAAAATAAAATCAATTAAAACATTAAAAACTGGAAAATAATTGCAAATTTTATTTAGAGAAACGAGCCATCAGAATTTAGCTTATTTAAAGAAAAAGATAATTAATTTTTTAATTTATAAATTTTTCAATAAAAATTTTTTTAATTCCATATTGATTCGAAAGTCCCTTATATTTAAAATCCTCACATACTTGACATATGAAGTATTTAGAAGACTGTGGTCAATGCTTTCCTAATTTATAGATTTACTCTCATAAAACATATTTTGCAAAACATTTTTAATCTTCTTATTACAAAACTATAAAGTATTTTTTTAAAACGAAGTTTTTTTACGGTTCACTTATTTTATAGTTAATATTTGTTTAAAGTAATTTTTGAAAGATTTTTTAAGTCAAGAATACAAATAATCAATTCATTAAATTAGTATCCTTACATAACAATGATTCGGAAACTTATATAAGTATAAACGAACGATCTCCAAGCAATTCGTCGGAAGGCATTCGCGTGTAAGAAAAACAAAAATTCTTAATTTGTCAATATTTCATTTTTTTCCTATTTCATTCTAACGTGCTGTCTGACTCTCTGTTGATAAGTGCCACTCGTAAACATAAATAAATAAATAAATATTATAAACATGAATTAACGATGAGGTTAAGATTTTTCAACGTCTTACAATAACATCGTAATTGATGTCTGTGTGATATATATGTATGTATATATTTATAAATACGTTGCAAGTTGCATTCCGAGAATGTAAAGCATTGAATCTCCTACATAAGTCCGATATTTCTAAGATATCTAAACTCCTACTTAAAGCTACTGTAACTTATCTATATTTCCACACGGAGAGATTCCAATCTTTGTTCGTTTATTCTCCAAAATTCACGTATGTAAATTAATGCCAAGTTATTTATATAAAAATAAGAATTACAATATTTTTATGTAATGTTACTTCAACGCAACCACACCAGTCTATATTCAATTACATTTAATTTTTATTGACGTTCTCAAACAGCAACATCATTTTCCGACATTTAATGATTATTCGATTATTAATTTTCACCATTTAATTTCTTTTTTATCCTACCAAAGGTTTTTATTTATTTATTTATTAAAAAAAAACTGTATCTTATTATTTAAAATATCTTCAACGTTTTATCATCATCCAACGAGAGCTACGCTGGTGACGCCGGTGAAATTCGAACCACCGACATGTAAGCCGACAGGCGAACGCTTTAGCGCAATGCCACTAGCGCTTAACATTTCGATAGTCTTTTTAAAATGAATATATTTTTTTGCCTATTATTAAGTGTAAGTTTTTTTCACTACATTTAGAAGGCTTGGCCGAGTCCAGTTCGTGCGATGTAAAGATTTCGTCTGTCTCCGTTCCACAGCCTGTCGAGGACGGAGTATTTCACTGGCCTTTGTGTACCGGAGTGCCCCGATGCAGCGGCTGCTGTGTCCTCATTGGCCAGCAGTGCGTCCCCTCCAGCGTCGAAAGCAAACCAATCAAGGTAGCTTTTAATATTTTTTTATGTTTTAACAATATTTAGTTTCCCAACAACTTGTCTCGAATAGCGGGTTTCGTATCGGGTCTGAACCATATATAGAGGATAAGTATATCGGACATTCCCGTCAATTTGCACAAAGCAAAATGTATTAGACAAGAGCTATTTCGGGAGGGCCAAAAAAAGAAAAAAACATCTAGCGTTGAGGGCCTAGAACTTAATTAACTGATCTAATGAAAAAAGACTATTGTAACCTGGGTGCGCAAATAACTTGAAAATTTATAAACGATTTCTACCTCCAGTACTTTTCAATAAACACTTTAATTATAAGTACAGACTATTTTATTTTCGGCCCTTATTTCAGAAGGGTAAAAAAGACTATATATTTGCCCCTATAGCCGTACGGCGATAATAAGTGTAGGCGTGTAGGGCCTATATCAGTAGTTCTTAATCTTTTTCTCTCGCGCCACTTTTGGACGAACTCGATTTTACCGCACCCCTAAAATGTAAGTGATTTGCATCATGTCTTTTTTATTTAATTTATTTGTTGTTGCTTTCAATCGATGGTGTCAGGAAAAACGAGTACGCAGTCTTTGACAAGGCGATTTGCATATCATCACCGTCATTCAATTGATTTTTTGGCTTGGTTCTCACATTAACCAAAACAATATCATACAATTAAGTAGTAACAAAAGGAGTGATGAATGACAACGCACTTTTGGCCAACGCTGAAAACAAAGCTTTCTAAAAAAAATTGAGGTTTTCTACTTTCGGCAATTTGATAGATAACTTGATAAAAAGCCATCGAGATTAGTGTGTCATTGATAGGCCAAAATCTTAGTTGAGGTAAACTTGCCGGGCCGTCACACCAAGCTTTTTTCTGTTCAGGAACATCAATCGATTCCGAACTGTTGAGATGTACTGCATTGAAGTGCTCTTTTATCTTGTTCGGTTTTGAATTGTCATTTGAAAAGACTTTGTCACATAAAAAGCGTTTCGGTCGTTGAGTGTCGTCTTTGTCAGTGATAAAAATAAAACCACGCTGAACGTAGTCTTCTCAATTTTTCCGTTTTTTTTTTAATTTTTAATTTATAACTGATGTGATGAAGGGGGCATCCATATATCACGTACGCACCGAGGGAAAGGTGGTGTGTAGGAAGTGAAAGTTTTGCGTATAAGTGCGTATGGGGGAAAAGGGGGCTCCAACAAATGTGTATGTACGCAAAAAATGGTAAATATTATTTTTCAGTTCAGTTGAATTGATTAAATAATAAATCTTATCGAGTAGCATCTAAGATCAATCAATTTAATAAACAAACTTGTATCAATAATATCAACGATGGCGTGTCTAGAAAAGCGCGGCTAATGTTTGAATTTGGCGTATCAAAATGGCGTCCTCCAGCGTGCTAGTAATAATGCTATTTAAGATGATAATTTTACTGTATCTCCGTGGCTGCATTGGAATGCTATGATAAATTTTTTAAATTTGTGGGCTTGTTGTGCACGCCAAAGCCTTAAGAGATCGGTCAGTAAATTTCAATTTAGTTTCCGAAAACATGATGCGATAAGTCTAGCTCTATCTCGTCAATATTAAATCTGAAGCAATACACCAACCTGTTGTTAAAAATGGCTATTTTATAATGAAGGGGGAATCCGCTGTGCGTATGTACGCATAGAGGAGGGGGTCTGAAAATGTACGAGATGCAACAGACAGAGGAGGGAGGGGGTCAAAATATCGAGTTTAATGCGTACTTTATATGTGAATGGCTCCTGATGTGGTAACTAGGGAAAGTTGCCGTAAATGGAACGTTGTCTTAATTGAAACATGGTTATTACTCAGCGTAGAAACAATAAAAAAAACAATCATATACTTGATTTTGTCATTGCAATAGGTGCTTTATTTATTTATTTTATTTATAACGTTATCAAACCATCTTAAACTTGAGATAAATCAACGTTTTTTTTTGTTAAACCAACAAGATTTTCTTGTGTCTCAATTAAAGCAACTCAGCTTACCAGTTGTCTAGGAGTCTCGACTTTTTGTTATTTCTAACATTTAAATTTTAACAAATCAGCTTATTTAAATTTTTTGGGTAGCTTACATATGCCTTTATACAATGTATATAGTCAATTTTAGCCAAACAAATTTATTAGTCAATCTAATATTTAACACTCATTATCTTATTATGATATACTAGCAGTGCCCGTAGCGGCTTCGCTCGCATGAAATTTGAGAATTTGAACAATGCATACATAGTAGAGTACTGCACGGATCAATTTTTTAGGTCTCGGCTCGGCCCGTCGACAACTTGGCCCAACCCGTTTCAAAAACCAAAATTCCTGGCCCGGCACGGCCCGTCTAATATGGGCCCGGTCCGTTTTTACAGGCCTAGAAGTTCTATATACTTGATGAAAAACTTCGGCCCGTCCCACCTTGACTTCACGTTTAGCCTGAACACCCTAAAATCACTAAAATGTCTATATACTTGGTTAAAAATCTCGGCCCGTCCCACCTTGATTTAAGGTTTGGGCAGGGCCGTATGAAGACCCTAAAATAACGGCTTGGCCCGTCCGTCCGGTGATAAACTGAACTCATTTACTTTTAACCGGCACAAAACCTCAAAATACTATTTTTCACATCTGTAGCACTTACAGTTTTTGAGTAGCAGTTATTTTAAAATCAAATAACCTTTTTTCCACCTCACATTTGAGGTCCTGGAACTGGAAACCAAATTTTCAAAAAATGGTAAAACACGTATATCATTATTTCTGGAGTAGAAACCAAATACTAATTTTTACTCCTGTAGCATCTACTGTTTTCGAGTAGCAGTTACATTAAAAACCAAATAACCTTATTTTCCACCCCACATTTGAGGTCCTGAAAACCAAATTTTAAAAAAATGGTAAAACACGTATCGTATATCTTTATTTTTAGAATAGAAACTAAATAATAATTTTGACATCTGTGGTATTTACAGTTTTTGAGTAGCAGTTACTTTAAAAAACAAATAACCCTATTTTCCACCCCACATTTGAAGTCCTGGAAACCAAATTTTCAAAAAATGCTAAAACACGTATTTCATTATTTTTGGAGTAGAAACTAAATACTAATTTTCACTCCTATAGCATTCACAGTTTTTGAGTAGCAGCCATTTTAAAAACCAAATAACCCAATTTTCCAACCCAGATTTGAGATCCGGAAAACCGAATTTTCAAAAAATGGTGAAACACGTATCTTTTTATTTTTCAAAAAGAATCTATAAACCAAATTTCAAAATCTCCTCATTTTTGGTTTTCGAGATATACATTGTTTTAGAAAAAAGTTTGTTTTCCAGTTTTTTCCCCTCAGGAGCAAATTTTCAAAAATCCTTTCTTAGCGAATGTTTACGCTATAAAAGTAATATAAGTTCCAAATTTCACGTTCCTAGGATGAGGCGTTTGAGCTCGGCGTTGATTATCAGTCAGTCATCTGTCAGTCAGTCAGTCAGTCAGTCAGTCAGTCAGTCAGTCAGTCAGTCAGTCAGTCAGTCAGTCAGGACATGTTCTTTTATATATATAGATTATTGATATTATCATTATGATACATTTGGCTCTGGTGATTCTTATCCCGACGCCATATTGGTAGTTTCCTCAAAGGCTGCATCAACGAATTTTTGTTTTTAATTTCTGGCGGGAGGCCTCTTTTGGTGGATGGTCCAGGGCATGGGCCCCCTTAATCCGGCTCTGGCGGGAATGTAGACTAGCGAGTACCGATATCTAGCTTTAGGCCTAGGGCTAGCACACAGACATTCGCTCATTCAGCTCATGTAAAAACGTTTTTAAATTCACGTAAATGTGTTTTATACTGATAATTTCTTCGGCGTTCACCAGGTTGCAAAAGTGCGCGACGTAAATGGGAAGTTCCAATTTCTCGATTTCACGACAGTTGAAGTTGAACAACACCTCGGCTGCTCCTGCATCTGCAAGTTACGGGCCAGCGACTGCGATCCGATCAGACAAACGTTCGACGAGGAAAACTGCCAATGTCGTTGCAAGACATCCGGCACATGTCCTGCGGGTAAAGTGTGGAATTCCACTTCGTGTTTGTGCGTCTGCAGAAATAAATTACAGTGCTCAGACAAAGAGCTCTTCAGTCCTAATTCGTGCAGGTTTGTGTGACCACAAAATTACATGCATAACAGATTTGATATTAGTTAAAGAGGTTGTTTATTTATCGTTAACTGATTATAAAACATGATAACCATATTAAATTGTATTTTAAATTATTCATTCAAGTTATAGTGTAGTATGCGACTAGCGCATTATTGAATTTAATAAACAACATATAAGTATAGGTTTGCTTTAATAAATATTACACTTCATTAATTAACAGATGAATTAAAACTCAATGCTGAATATTTGTACCATAGGTGCGTCGAAGATTCTTCGATGACTGATCCGAACGTCCTGACATCTAGCGAACTCAGAAAAGTTTGCGGTAGAAAAACATGCCCGAAGAGTCAGCCTCTCACCTTGCTTGCCACTCCCTGCTTCTGTAAACGTGCATGAAGAATGTTCCCAGTTGTATCGTCTTCTCTCTTTTTTTGCGAGCTTTCTTGCGTTTCAATTATTTATTTATCAACTTTATTTACTTTTATGTGATTGCCTACTACTTTACTGAACATGTTAAATGTATATATACATTCTTTCATCTTTTGTTTTTCTCTGGATTTTTGCGTGATAAACAAAAACTGGCTAGAGAACTCGTGAAGAGAAAAAGAGAAGATTTGCTTGATGCGTTTTTCTGAGACAATTACCGTTTTGTGTTTGGCATTTTCCGTGCAAAATGACAATATCTACTGTTACAGATCTAATTATTAAACAGTTTCCTTTGATGGCTCTACCTCAGAAAAATTACTTAATAAAAAAATAATAAATCGCCATTAAAAATTATAGATTCATTTCCTCGGACATAAGGGGTTATTTTTTCAGAACTTGTTTAAGTATGGGTACAGAAAGGCGCTATCGATGAGTAGGCATTTACTGTTTACCTTCCCGTTGTTGAAACAGTCTTACGAGTCCTACTGGATATTTAAGAAGTTGGCTATCGCTGCCTCAATATAGAATTTTTATTTTTAAACACCGGGTGACGTTGTTCTTGTCGAGTTTTTAATTTTTTTATTTTAGTTTATAGTCCTTTAGTCCACCAGGTGTTTTAAAACTGAAATGGCTGTGTAGGAAGCACCTAAATACTTTCTGTCGTAGATCATATTTGATCTTTTCAACTGTCCCTCCTCCTTTATCCAGGCTTGGGACTGGCTCGCAATTAGCGAGGCGGAATTGGAGTTTTTAATATTATTACAACGCTTATATTAACTTGCAATGTTTGTTTGCTTGTTTGTTTCAGCGCAGACGTTGTTTTTGAAAATACCGCGACTCGTCCGATCAATGAAGTTAAGCAACGTCGACCTCGGTTAGTACTTCGATGGGTGCCATTAAACACATTAATCCGTTTTTAGATTTAAAAAAATTTAAACAGTAAAAAATGAAAAATAATAAATCATATAATTAATATTTAGATTTAAACAAAATCAAAAAATAATATGAAGTATAAAAAATATTTTTTAAGCAAGGCTCGTATACTATTAATGTACTAAAAGGTTAAAAATAATATTAAAGTGGACATATTAACATTTTTTGAACTAAACTTTTCGTTTTGAAGATAAAAGCGTTGGGCTTAAATATCTATATAACATCTATAACCTGATTTCTATTTGAGTTTGACTGATTGAACATTTGTAACGCCCCATCGCTATCGCCAAAAGCTGAATATCAAAAAGTGACTAACTGATAAGGTTTTGAATTTTAACCTTTCAGTTTAGCCAGAAGATTGACCCTGCCTTATTAAAGCTCAAGCTATTAAAGCAAGGATCTTGAGATGAGTTTTCATACGGCCCTTTCTCCCTTATATGATGATGATGGTTAAAAGTACTACGACGCGATAAGTCGCGTACACCCCTCTGCCCCCCTTCGCTACGCCGCTGCACTAACTAGTTCAACATATTTCTCTCAGACTGGAAAGCAAAAAACTTAATTAATATCTTTCGAACACTTTTTTTATTTAACGGAAAATGAGAAGTTATTTTTTTTTATTAATCTCGTATTGCACTTCTAAATTAAAATTAATGTTAAAATTGCAGCACTTTTTAAGGATAAATTTTCCAAACACAACAGGCCCGTTAGCTCAGTTGGTTAGAGCGTCGTGCTAATAACGCGAAGGTCGTGAGTTCGATCCTCATACGGGCCATTAGTTTTTCGATTAAAAAAATCCTCTTTAGAAACTCAAAAGTTATTAGACAAGTTATTAAAAGAGCAGAGGAAACGAATTAAAACTTCAATTAACTTTCTGTTGAGTGAAATCGAAAAGCGATTTTATTTAAATTTTTGAATTTCTATTTGTAATCATAATCTGATAAACGGGTTAGCTTGAAACGTTTAGGTTGATTGGTTGTTGTAACGCCAACAAACGTAATTGATTATTTTTTAAATTCTTTATTTATAGATACTTCAAGATTTATAGGTACTTCGGCTCGAATCTAGAGTGCTGCCCACCGGCTAGTATGCCTATGCACGGACCATAACATTTTATGGAAAATGTTTTGAGGGTTGTTTGGGCGAAATTAAATCGAAAGCAATGCTAAGAGGGCACATCATGAGAATGTATAAGTCTATGTGAGAGGACTTTAAGAAATTAATGTTAAAATTGCAGCACTTTTAAGGATACATTTTCCAAATACAACAGGCCCGTTAGCTCAGTTGGTTAGAGCGTCGTGCTAATAACGCGAAGGTCGTGAGTTCGATCCTCGTACGGGCCATTAGTTTTTCGATTAAAAAAATCCTCTTTAGAAACTCAAAAGTTATTAGACAAAGAGCAGAGGAAACGAATTAAAACTTCAATTAACTTTCTGTTGAGTGAAATCGAAAAGCTATTTTAGTTAAATTTTTGAATTTCTATTTGTAATCATAATCTGATACACGTGTTAGCTTGAAACGTTTAGGTTGATTGGTTGTTGTAACGCCACCAAACGTAATTGATTCTTTTTGAAATTCTTTATTTATAGGTACTTCGGCTCGAATCTAGAGTGCTGCCCCCCGGCTTGTATGCCTATGCACGGACCATAACATTTTATGGAAAATGTTTTGAGGGTTGTTTGGGCGAAATTAAATCGAAAGCAATGCCAAGAGGGCACATCATGAGAATGTATAAGTCTATGTGAGAGGACTTTAAGAAGTTATGAAGTGACGGTAACATGTGGTTATCATACTTGTACATAAAAACGCTAACAAGTAAAGAATTAATTTGAAATATATTTAATAGGTTTAGATCATTCTCAGATTACTAGATGAAAAAACCAAAATGAGTTTGAACTATTCGTCTTTGTAGGATGTCAAGAGATTTCAGACATGTATAATAAATTCAAAGTCCAAATATTGTAATAAGACAACTAGTGGCGTCACTAGGAGATGCCAACGGCATTGGATGACACCAAGAGCAGTTTATTATGCAAACATAAAGCTTTAAAACAGTTAGAAAAACTATAGTTTGCAGATGCACTGAACGAGCGCTTCTAACTGGAACAACAGCTGCAGTGGAATTAATCGTATGTGGTTTGAGAAACTTCGGATTGAAGACCTCTGAGGGAATGTTAGAAAAGATCAATCTTGAGTTTCCAGGAGTGCTTCCTGGTTGGCAGTCCTCCATATTGTCTTGTACCCTTTTTATTGGTTTCCAGCTACGTAAGAGCTTGAAAGGAGCCCTGCAAATCATCACAATGAGTTAAATTGTGATGCAGATTTAAAATATATCATTTCTTTCAGCCTCCTGCGTTGGCCAGGGGATAAAGGAATTCTTTCCCTATGTCCACTGTTCACTCTTCCACCACGTTGAGGTGCAGGTAGGACTTTGGAAGAGGCAGAGGTGGTTTAAGTTTTAGGGGTTGAGTTCAAAACATGTCCCCGAAACCCGAAAGTTCTACGTATATTAAAAAGTTTGCAGTGGCGTAGCGAAGGGGAAGCAGGGAGGGGCATCTGACCCCGGGCGCCAAAAAGCAAAAAAAAAACAATAATTTTTCTAAAGTTTAGTCATTTTTGATTATGTAAAACTTGTACAATTAAAATATTGTATGTTTGCACTATTTCACATAAGATATTTCCGAAATTTTCCTAGGGAGGGAGCTCACCGAGCCCCGGATATGGTTCGGGCACCTTCGGTCCCCTCGGTTTTAGTCGTCCAATTGGGATAACAGTGGAAGATGGGGGCGCATTTTGTATACCTTGCCCCCGGGCACCAGATACCCTCGCTACGCCACTGAAAGTTTGGTTAGATTAAAAGTTTAATTTGAATGGGTTTTAAAAACAGCTGTTTATAAGCACCTCGGCAGCAAAATAAAATTTAATAAAATTAAAATGATTGTGAAAAACGGTAATGATGACGTCGTAAAATAGTTAAACTAAATTTAAGTTAAATCAATAAAAACAAAAAACCAGTGAGTTCATCAGATGAGTTCCAGTCCTGAAAAAAAAACTTTTCAATATCAGAAATTAATCCAATCAATAACCGGAAACGATCAGCATTTTGTTGTGATCAAAAGCCAAACCTTAAGAATTAAAAAGTTTTCTATCCATAAAGTCACTCATTACATTAACATCGCCGGCATTCTTTCAGGTTGAGATCTCGACAAACTTCACTGTTAGATGCTGTTAAAAATATACTAAACAATCTGGTAAGTTATTCTTATTCATAAAATAATTGTTGACAAGTTCAAAGAATGTTTCTATTTTATAAACGTTTGCTTTATCATTATATGTGACCATTTATATAGCGCTTTCGTGTTTCACTATGATGGAATGATCCGTCGACTTGACGGACCTCTGGTTACAAATAGTTCGGTGTGCGCGACGAGGATAGCCGTTCCGTCCTTGACGGTGACTGGCAGCAACTGGTTTTGAGCTTTGGCAATGGCGGCTCATACTCGCCATGTGACAGAGTCGTCGTGGAACTATGTGGATTTTTAACGGCAGAAGGTGTGACCAAGCACCGAAACAACGAAAGCGCTCAAATGAGAAAACGATTTGACTCGTCAGTTCTGGCGGCATATAGTCTTGCGAGGCGCCTGAGAGTTGAACCAGAGCCCTGTTATTCAATTAGTTAGAATAACTAGACATTGAATTGACATTAACTAATAGTTCACTAATATTTAAAGTAGTTAAAGTCAACCGCTCAACTGGCGACATCCATCGAAGCATTCAGAGCACATTAAACCGAAATTTCCTGTGCTCCAGGAATTCACTTACCTAACGCAAACGTTTAATAATTTCACTCAATAATTAAATTGAATCAAATATTTCAAAAACGTTGAATTTTTTGTCTTTCAAGAAATTCTTGCTTCAAATCGTCGAAGCGTTGAGCTCGTCTTGTCTCTCAAACATCTTTAAAATTTAATATGAATCGAATACATGTTCAATCATTAATTAAATAGAAAATAAATAAATGAATTGAATGTATCTAACTACAGACCGTTCAATTCATTCTGTTTCTCTTGCTTCAAATCGTCGAAGGGCTGAGCAAAACATGCAGCTTTTCAAATAAAATGACGTGGCATTAGACTGGTAGATCTAGCAGTTTTTCGAGGCAACATGGGAAATTTTAATAGACAAGCCAATTTTTATACCATTCAATAGAGAATATGTTGTAGAATGTCTGTATGAAGATACCACGAATGAGCAGTTATGGTACTCTAGTTATTAATGATTTTAGGCGTACTCTTTTGTCTCATTACGTAAGACAATGTCGCGTTACGCGCAGTAACATATTTACTCGCTCAGCCAATAAGAATTCAATAAAGGCTCGTTTTCTATGCTATATTTGCGTTGTCTTTATATTCATTTTGCATTGCCGGTTTTATCGCGTTTGAATTCGATTTCTCTTCAATATCTTAATTTATTATTTAAGCCTTAGATTTTGATTTGGACGATTTTGGATTCTTAGCAGCGTTTTTTTTAATTTCCTTTTCATTTATATAGTTGTATAATTGTATAGTTTGTATAGCATAGTACATAGTTTTTTCTTCGGTCAGTCTTGTCTTGTCTTTTGTCAGTCATTCTGGTATTTTTTTTATTTTCTTTTATTCGTGTTATTACATCTGTTAAGTTTGGTTATGGTAAGTTTGTATTGTAGTTAGCACATTTTTTAATCTAAATGTAACTAATATCGCAACGGAGTGCGTTGTGTGTAAATCTGCTACTGAAGAAAAACTTAAAATAATCTAAATATTGAAACAAGATGGGAAAACTTCTCTATTGAATTCTGCAACTGTAATTGGAGATACAATTTTAATTGACAGTTTTACTCTATAAATGATGTTTGTATACATAAGTAAATAACAAAGCAAAGAAAAATAATCAGCCCAAGCCTTGTGTTAGTTTTAGTTCTAGTAGCTAGCTGATCTATCTAGCTCCAATAAAAAGAATTTAAGATCTAAGTTTTCCACACAATAAACAATTATTCCAGTCAAATATAAAGTAGTTCAAAAATTATTCCTGGAAAGCTACCTCAACTGAAAATGCATGTTTTGAAAACTCTTTTTCAGGAAATGAAATTGAAGTATTTCTTAGACAATGACAGATGGAGCTGGGAAAAATAGATTTTAAGTTGTGTCTCATTAATACTGACATAGAGGCAGCACCTGATAGCCCAGATAGCCTAATTATTGTATAAGTGGTAAATGTGAAATTTTTAAAAAAAGCCCATGCTCTTTTAAAAGTTGTTCATGTTTTAAATATGAGCTACATTGTATCTGCCTGTAAATATTGCTATGGTAAAGTTTGTAATAAATCTCTTCATACTGATAATCTTGAAGTAGATATGTTTAAGGGCGATATATGTTGAGGCCTGTATGAAAAAACCGTTAAAATCGATGAGATACTATTTTAGTTAGGCTTGCCCAAAATCAGTCTTTGTTGTTGGATGTATTTATTCTTTAAATTGGCAAAAAATGTGATGCTCTTAAAACAGTTTTGAAGGTTCTTGTATATGCTTGTAAATGTTGCTGTGACAAAGTTTAAGATAACTGACTTTATATTAGTGGTCCTATAAATAATATCTATAATTATTATAGTATAATAGTGAAATATGTGTAAATGTCAGAGTTGGCCAATGTGAGCAGTTATTACATTTTTATTTAAAGTGATATATAGAAACTTATCAAGTTCTTGAGAAAATGTCTTCTTTGTTCTGCAGGGTTTTGATGGTTATTAATAACTTATTAAAATAGCTCTTGTATCTTTCCTCCAGTTACACGTCTATTATTGTTGTAACAAGTTCTTCTGCACATGAGGATATTGCTAAGCATTGTCTCAATGTCAAAACTGTTTGCTTGTGTGATATAATAAACAGCAAACAATTTGACTATGATATGATGTGCATTATTTATCTACAAAATCCTCATAATCTACATTTCCCAGTTTACTTCAGCCAGCACGACAAAAGTTGTTAACAGTGTCTCTGTTTTGAATTAAAATTTGACAATGTTTAAAGTGGTGTTAGTCAGTGTTGTTATAACTGTCTCTGAATTGAATTAAAATTTGACAATGTTTAAAGTGGTGTTAGTCAGTGTTTAGTGTTTAGAAGGTCTCTTCGGAAGCACTGAAGTGTCACAGCCAATGTAACAGCAGCTGGCACACCATTCTCAGTCTGGCAACCCTGAACCTTCTGTCTACAGCACTCTTGATATGTGTGGTGGACACAAGAAGTAAAGTCATGGATGAAGATCTGAGTCTTCTGCTTGACTGAATTGTGCTCAATATAATAATTTTTGAAGCTAGATAACAGTTATTATTATAATTATTTAATAAGTTGAAACTTATACTTTGTTTTTAGAATTAAAATGTATGTTGTTCTAAAAACCAGTGTTTGATAAATTTCTTGTTTTTAAGATGTCTTCCTTTCAAAAGTGGTCAAAAGCATGGTCTTCCTTTAAAAAGTGGTACGATTCCCATAACCGGCACCCCTTCAGCTATTTTCAAATAAGGTTGTGTTTTCAGGTTGCATTGCTTTTTAAATACTGGAGAATTTCGAAAACGTAGACTAGTTGAGTGTACATAATCGTTTATACATAGGAGTTAAACTAGTTTAAAGGCAGTTTAAGTCTGTTTAAGCCTTAAGCCTTTAAGCATTTTATAATCAACAACATTCTTCGTGCAGCTCCATAAGCAAACGGAAAATAAAAATTTCGTTAAAAAACATAGAAATAAATAACTAAACTGTTTTATGAGCATTTGAGCGTAAAAAGTTTAAATTTCGTGGAGATAATTCGCAAATTAAGCGTCACTTTTTACGCAGAAATAGAAAAAGCTGGCTTTTGATTGGTTGGCGTTAATAAACAGATTCGCGAGTTTTGAGCAACTTCTTTTGCTAATAACTTTTTTTAGGGACCGATCTGTGTCTGGTATCTCTTTCCAGCTCTTAGTTATAACAAATACTATAGTTTAATGTACTTTTTGGCTTGTCTATTAAAATTTCCGTACCAAAAGCTAAATCTACCAGACTACATGGCGGATAACCGAGTAGACGTTGCGTTGTTAAGTTGCACAAAAGATACTAATGAGTATTTTAAATAAAATATTATTAAATTTAATAAAGCTATAGATATATATAGTACATTAGTATACGAGCATTGTTTTAAAAAAATATTTTTTATACTTCATTATATTAGATAATTGGCTGAGCATTTTTGAGATTATATAGGAAGTTTGAAAGTCAATTTACATGCTATATTTAAGTATCTACATTATTCTACATATATAAAGTTTATTTACATTCTTTTCTTCTTTCCAGTAGTTCAAGGCTTCATCCGCTTTTTACATAAAGTTTGAAAAATTTGTTCTTCATCTTCATTGGCGGATTCAACCAACATTGATGGAGGGCCAAATTTTGAGGCCGAATGCCCAATTTGAGTATAACTTTAAAACAAGGGCGCTCACAGAGAGGGTGAGGAAGCAAATGTTTCCTCAAAAAACTAGGGGGAAGAAATTTTTATCTGGAGGAAGAAATGTTTCCTTGGAGGAAAATTTTTTTCCTGACCTCCAGGAAGGAAGGGAGCTGCTTCCAGCAGCCAAGGGGATGGGCGCCCCTGCTAAAAATTTGTTGTTCTCCTATCTCTATATTTCTTGTAAGTTTAAAAAACTAAATAAAAGAAAAACAAATTGATATTATTGTAGATGATTTCATTGTACGAGTATATAAACATAACTTATTATACGAAATAAAAGGGCAGACACACAACAGGTGCCCAAGAAACAAGCAAACAAAAAATTAATCCCATCGCAAAAATATGAAAACATACATATCTTCACTTTCAGGGTGTCTTCACTGAAGACAAGGGGGCGGGCTCCACAGCTCCGTTTAGATACGAGTATAACTATAATACTAAATAAACAATTCAATTCTATGTATTTTTAAATACATTTTTTATATTTGCTTGTGCCATTTACAGTTATAATTTTTTTGAATTATTGTCTACAAATTTTCGCTGTTAGGCCTCAATCAAAGTCTGGCACGGCACTCTTGTCTTAAGTGCTGCTAAAAGTATTTGTTTACTTTTACTATTGGGATGACTGGTGGTCGGTTTTTTGCCAGGGAAATGCTTCGTTGTTAGTCTATTTATTGGATCATATACATTTTCAATGTGGCGTCGTGCTCTTTTACCGATGGATTTGGGCGAGGTGCTATTTACGCAAAACTTGGCGATCTGCACGCATTAGTCACATTATACTTCATTATAGTTTGTTTTAGTTTAGTTTATATAGTAGAGTAGATTAATGATCATTCATTATTAGTCAGTCAGTCTCTAATAATAAGCTTAAGCACTCTATAAGCCTTTTAGCCTCTGATTACTGTCATAATTAGAACTAACATTGCACACATTAATATTTATTTATTTATGTTATATTTTTCTGTTAATTATAACACACATTTTTCATTTTAGTTCGAAATGTAACCAAACTAGTCCAAAGAAATTTTGGGCAATTGGTTCACGAAACTCACCCTCACATAATCAGTAAAGGCCAGGTTACTCCTGGATTAGGAAAAGAAGAATACTTGAACAGAAGATGTGAACTTATGAAGAGGATTCTGCAGAAATGCCACGGAAATCCAGTCATAGCTGTTGTTCCTTCAGCTGAGAAATTGTATATGGCACATGATGTGCCTTATTTTTTCAGGCAGAATTCAGATTTTCTCTACCTGTGTGGCTTTCAAGAACCCGATAGCGTCCTTTTAATGACTAACATCGACTGCTCAAGTAAAATAACATTTTATTTTTTATTGAAGCAAATTTTAGCCTTAGCTCATTCGCAGGTAATTTCAAGTCGGTTTTATTTGTGCCAAAAAGAGACAAACTGAAAGAACTTTGGGACGGACCGAGAACGGGATCCGAGAGAGCCGCAGAAATGACAGGTTGCGATGAATCACATGATATCGACGATCTCGAAGTTTTTATCAAGTCCTACTTTAGAAATGTCCGGTCTGTGGACTTGTTCTACGACGATACCAACCCGTTTAACAACACGATTCACAAGAAACAGATAAGCAGCATTTTGCAAGATCAGAGGGTCAGGAATCTAGCTTCGATTAAATCACTCATTCAAAATCTGAGAATAATTAAATCTGAGGCTGAGATAAGCTTAATGAAGCAGTCCTGTGAACTAGGTTCAAAATGTTTAGAAGAAGTTATGAAAGTTTCAAGGCCTGAGGTAACTGTTTGATTAAAATGGTTGTTTAATTTTTATCTTTGAAAGTTTTTATTGAACATCCTGTTCATAACTTTTTTCTTGTTGTATCACCACAACAATAGGTCGAGGAGGCACATCTGCATGCAAAAATGGACTTTGAATGTCGAATCAACGGGGCCGAAAGGCTTGCGTACCCCCCTGTTGTTGCTGGTGGGCATTTCATTAAATTTTTTAATGAAAATAAGTTTTATTTGTTACTTTATTATATCCGTAACTTTCAACAAAGAAAAGTTTTTTCTTAGGTGGAGACCGTGCAAACATAATACATTATATCAACAATGACCACGTTGTAAAAGATGGTGAAATGGTACTAATGGATGCCGGGTGCGAGTATCATGGCTACTGCAGTGATATTACCAGGACATGGCCAATAAATGGTTAGTTATTTCTTTCGAATGTTTAATATTTTATGTGATCACGACTTCTCATTTTCCTTACAACTTTTAATTTTTCCACAGGACGGTTTACTCCAGCTCAGAAAGAGTTGTACGAGACGTTATTGAAAGTACAACAAGATTGCATATCTATCTGTCAAGCAGATTATGTCACGCTCAACCAAATCTATCTTGTCATGCTGAAGCTTCTTGGCACGCGATTGCAAGATCTTAACATCATCGCTAAAAATATTTCTGATGCTGAACTCCAAAAGGTTCCTTTTTACACTTTTAAAGAATGCTTGGCTAAAAAAAATCTAGACAATTTATATCCATAAACTTGTATGTTTCAGGCTGCAAATAGCTTCTGCCCCCATCACATTGGGCACTACTTAGGTATGGATGTTCATGATGTGGATGAGATGAGCAGATCAATTAAACTTCAACAGGGAATGATCATTACCATCGAACCAGGTATTCATTCAATTCTTTGCTTGTTAAAGAGGCACTAGCACTAGATCGATTTTGTATTTTTATCCCAGGCATATACATATCAAAAGAGAGGACAGACGTGCCGGAAGAATTTAGAGGAATGGGTATCCGGATAGAAGATGACATTCTGGTGACAAACGGCATGCCTTATAACTTAACGCAAAATTGTCCCAAACTGGTCGAGGACATAGAACGAATTGTTGGCATGTTGCCAATGAAATAAATGTGTACTTCCCTCCCTTAATGAATAGTATTATTTTTATTTGAGTATCACTAATACGTAGATTATTTTCATTAAGACGACACATTATGGTTTCTAATTTGTAGACTTACAAGCATAATTATGAACCTGTCTACTTACCTTGTTAAACAAGAATAAATTTTTTTATAGTTTTATGGAATTATACACATTTGTACAAATAGCTGTCATTCTTCTTTTAATCCTCTCCCGGAGGAAGGGCGTCCTCTAATCGCTTGATGAACTTCAGTCGTATCTCCGTCTGGCTGTCCCCTTTCAACTGGTCTTGTACGACCCATGCGTTTACCTCTAATTGTACCTAAAAACAAACAAAAAAATGATTGTCATGATATCGGTGATTTAATAACATTAATAAAGATGGATCATTAATGACATTGCCGAAAATGTAAAGTCACCATTTCAAGAGCTCCCTTTAAGGCTCCACATATGATGTTCGAATAGCACAATTTTCCGTGTTCTTCCGGAAGTTCGACAAATTCCGTCAGGGGATTACTTTCAAGCAAGAGGGAAAATTCATCTCCTGATGCCGTCCAGTTTGTCACTACTGGCGTTATGCCGAGAAACATCTTAAAGCCGATCTTCGAAAAAAAAATTAATTTCATTGAGTTTATATTGAGCAAAGCTACTAGTAGGATTTTTAATTTTGCAATATTTAAACTTTGATTGGGTAAAATCCTTGTACATGACACTTTAAATTTTTCCTATTGATGGGTCAGGGGATTACCTTAGAAATAACATCTGCTGTGTCTCTGAAATCAGAACATCTTCCAACACCTGATCTGGCAAGAAAGTCCTCAATCAGTCTGATGCCTATGTTATAACCCCTGGAAATAATTGTGACATTTAAGCAAGAATAATTTTTTTTTATAGTTTCGTGGAATTATACACATTTGTACAAATAGCTGTATTTCTTCTCTTAATCTTCTTCCGGAGGAAGGGCGTTTTATCAGCTATTTAAGTACAAAATATTCCATAGTCGAAAAAGGTAGACTTACATTTTGTACAGCTGTTTGTTTACTTCATCATCTTCCTCATAATCATTCAGTAGCTGGGCAACCATAGAGCCGTATGTCAGGGCAAACAATTCATTGCTCTATAATAAAAAAATACATCATTTAAATGTCAATTTGTTTGATAGATAATCCTTTCAATACAGTAGTTTGCGTGTTTTGTCAGCACACAGCAGTATTTCGTGATTGTTCCATAAGCCTCTGCAAGTGATTGCTAATAAGCCTCTTCTAAAGGCTACTCTAAAGGTGGAGAATACATTCATAAATTATTTCCGGTGTTTTTAATTATTTTTTCGTTATCTTATATATAAAAATGAAATGTTTGTTTGTTTGTTCGGACATCAAATGTAAACGGCCGAACAGATTTAATTGAAATTTGGCATACTTATGTATCTTATTTAAGCGGTGGTTCCTGTAAAATTTTAAATAAATTGGTTTCTCCGTTGATGTTTTATGGACAAAAAACGTTTTGGTCAGCGGTAGTAAGTTATGTATATATATATATATATATATATGTATATATATATATATGTATATATATGTATATATATATATATATATATATATATATATATATATATATATATATATATATATATATATATATATATATATATATATATATATATATATATATATCTTTTTCCTATTGACTGAGTTCATGATTTATATTTTTCATTTTAACAATTCTATCTTATATATAAAAATGAAATGTTTGTTTGTTTGTTCGGACATAAAATGTAAACGGCCGAACAGATTTAATTGAAATTTGGCACACTTATGTATCTTATTCAAGCGGTGGTTCCTGTAAAATTTTAAATAAATTGGTTTCTCCGTTGATGTTTTATGGACAAAAAACGTTTTGGTCAGCGGTAGTAAGTTGGAGTAAATTTTTTTTCTACAAAATAAAATAAAATTAATTTATAGTTAAATTATACAAAATATTTTTTTTTTCTTGAGTTTTAAAGGTTTTAAATATAAATATTAAATTAAATAAATATGTGTGTTGTTTAGTGCCGCCCATAGATATCTATGGTGCCGCCGGATACCTTTGTTTTGATTTCATAGAGCTCATTGAGGCTCATTCTCTTCCGAACCTCCACGAGGGAGAAGTTGGCTGCGCAGCTGGATCCCCGAACCATAGTGCAAAAAAAAGTTCGTGCATTGGGGTTGTGCTATAGATCGTTGGAAAGGTATTTAAAAAGGAAATATAATGGTGTAAAAATAAATTTAATATTGCAAAAAATAAAAAAGTTATAGGCGAAAAACCGTCGCCGTCCCTATGTAAATGTATGGAGACGATTTTTCATACCCTGATCTATATTTTGCTTCATAACTTTTTTATTTGTTAGACTATTTTCCAAAAATTTGTTTCTATGTTTGGCTAATATATTTGTCTTTCTAATGCATTAAGCTAGAACCCCAATGCGGTCGAAAATATTAATCTACATGGCTCCAAACGCAAGTGAAAAATCGTCCCTATGTAAATGTATGGAGACCATATTGTAAAAGTTTCACTGATATATGAGGTGCATGAAATTTGAAAGAAATGAAAGCAAGTGCAGTATTTTTGTGTTTCAACAAAATCATGAACAAAGTTCTCAAGCCAGCCTATCAATCTGCTGCTGTTTTGTTCAATTTATAATTGCATCATTTGCTAAATAAAAGTGGTACTCTTCGATTGTTCCAAATTGATGATCTCAGAAAACTCTCGGAAAATTCATTAAGTTAATGCTTTGAAGGTTTTTAATATTATTATTACTTCATGTTTTATTTCAATCTGTGTTTTATATCACATTTTTCAAAGCCACGGGTCAACATTTATTAACATGCCACATGTAGCGTTATATGCTTTCTGTAGACATGACACTTAAAAACTAAGAACAACTCAAAAACTAAGACTAGCGATTTTACGAAAAGCAGCTGTTGAACAGTGTGTGATAAATCTATTGTAAGCATTTATAATCTTACAAGTATTTAAAATAAATATAACCTGTTGAGATATATGAGCGGATTTTAACATTATTGCAGCCGTTAACTAATAAATTCTTTTTTTTTCAGCTTCAGTTAATCATAATAAGCCTTTGCAGAAGATCACACTTGCAGAGTGGAACCAATACATTAAAGAACACTAATTAAAATTGAGGAAGTTCAGACGTAACTAAACGAGCAAACCAAACAACAAAGTGTTAACGAGAGAACAGATCAATTTTGATGACTGTGCACAGCATTCCGCTACAGCCCATCTAAGCCACATTGGGAAGGCTCTAAAATTTAATGGAGGAACAGAAGAGCGAAAAGAAGAGCAAGCTGGAGCGGTAAAGCGTAAAAGCAACCGGGATCGGGAAAAGTAAAAGAGACCGGGGACGGGAGAGCGACCGTGAGCAGAAATGCGACCAGGAGTGAGAAAGCGACATGGAACGGGAAAGCAAGCGGTTAAGGAAACGGGAGCCAGAGAGAAAACGATAAAAAGCCTTTAAAATCCCCGGGCAACGCCGGGTAACCCAGCTAGTAATAATTATATATTTATAATCACAATAATAATTCCAATTTAATGATCTAAGCAATTTATTAATTTTTGTAAAAAAAATTCTCTCGAAAAATTAACGAAATGCGCAAGAGAACCACAACAAAAACTATTAATAGTGCAGTCAAACAGAAACTGTTTATAGGGTAGTCAAAATAAAGTTATTTGCAAAAAAACGTAACAATCACAAGATAAAAATATAATCACGCAGTCAGAATAACATTATATACAGAAAAAATGACAGTTTATTTATGTCCGAGCAGTCTTTCAGAGAAAGATAAAACTGGATAGTTTTCAATTAAAGAAACAAAGAGTTTCAGCAAAGATGTTGCTACCTGGTTTGAGACTACGGAACTCAAATTCACTTAAATAATTAATTTATTTCTTTAAAAATATTTTATAGAAACTCGCACAAATAATTTCTTTTACATGTTATTTCACCTCACTTCACATTTTATTTAGTTAGTTTTTTGTTTATGAGATTTTTTTGCTACTACCTGATGGTTTTCTAGTGTTAACTTCTTTTTTAATTATAGTTTTAAGAAATTAATTGGTAATTTATTTCTCTTTCTAATTATATTAATTTTATAATAGAAAAATAATTAAAAACACCGAAAATAATTTATGATGCTATTCTCCACCTTTACCATACTTCTACTAACTACACTAACTAGTCTTTATTTATTAATTAATAATTTATTAGCCTTCAACTTCAAGGGGGTCTTTCAGCGTAAAATTTCGGTAATGTGTCATAACTAGCTCAGTTATTGTTTGATTTATAGCTCAAATTTTAAACTTAAAAAAGACTTACGACTTTCTTAGTTTCCAGTCCGCGGGGCGTTTGGCGTGACATCGCTGCTGATGATGAATAGTTTGTAAACAAAGTATTTTTATAGTTGCATTATAATGAAGTGTTGAGCTCATTATGTAAAACTATTTACTAATATTTTTAAAAGTTTTGTTTATCTTTGGGTCGAAAAAAATTAATTTTTGTTTATTTATTACTAGTGTAAGTCGTTTTTCATTAAATGTAAGATGACTATTTTAAAGAAGGTTGGTTTGATATCTTCCCAAGATATCTACAACGCTCTTCTAGCCATCTCACGTCAGCATCCGCAGCATTGTTATGATTCTCGGTGCTGCATCATTTTGTGTTAGTGTTCTCGTTGTTTCGTCTGAATTAATATACTTGTACTACAATTTTTCCTAGAAATGGTCAGCAGACATAAGGATTTGTATGGAAATAGTTAGCATTTGAGAGCCCCCTTGGGTTTTTAGTGAAGTCATTTGATTTGCAAGTCTGAAAAAATTAATTTTTTATTGGAAATTGGAAGATTGATTATAATCCTTCAAGAATTTAGAATGGATGATCATGAAAAGCAAGGGAATCATGTGTCAGATCGGCCAAATGAAGAGAATCTTGTGGTGGGAGAAGAAAGTAATTGGGAAGGAACAAACACCACATTTACTGGATCTACCAGTGAGGCTGGATTTTCATTTATATTGAAGCCCGAATCAAGACAGATAAAAAATTTTGGATCTCAGCTGAGTATTAACTGTTCTAAATACGCTGGCTGTGTACTTGTTGGTGTAGTTTCTCTGTTGTCATTTTTATCACCAATTGTTATGGTTGTTTTGCCAAAAACTGAGGTAGATGGTTGGAAAACTGATGACTGTTATTCAGAGTGTGAAGGAATTTTGATTGGTCTCAGTTTTAAACTGATTATTTTATTGGTCGGAAGCTGGGCCCTTTTTTGGAGAAAACCACAAGCTAATATGCCTCGTGTGTTTGCATTTCGTGCCGGTGTGCTTGCGCTTATTTTTGTTTTGTCTTCAACATTTTGTCTTTTCTATGGAGTGAAAATTATTGCTCTGAAAGAAACAAGCTACCAGAGTATCGTTGGATTTGCTGGAGCAATGGTTGATTGCTTATTGTTTGTACATTATTTGGCTGTCGTTCTTTTAGAAATCAGACATTTAAGAACAAGTTATATAGTGAAAGTTGTTAGATCTCCTGATGGACATTCGGCATGCTTTTCTGTTGGCCAGCTGTCGATTCAAAGACTGGCGGTGTGGTGTCTCGACAAGTACCACTGCGAGTTTGAAAGTTTCAATCCGTACCTGGACCGTATGATGCTCCATCGAACCAGATCGAGAGCCTCAAAGACGTCAGAGTTCAAGATCTACGACATCGATTCCGGAAACAAAGGAGACAGAAATGTTTCTCCCGGTCCGAGCAGATCTAGGGGAAGGGAATCGAGTCACAATGAAAGATTTTATCAGGAAGAAAGTTACGAGAGGAAAGTGAAAAAAAGAAGAGCAAAACTGGCCAGTGCTGCCGAAGAATCATTTGCCAATATCAGGCATTTGCAAGCTGATAAAGGTTCGTTTGAAAGTTATTTTGAGGTCTTAACTTACTAATTAATATTTCCAACAGAATAAATTATACAACATAAATATATATTATCAAAAAACATGTGAATGTATTTTTTGGATATGATCCTTTATATAGGAATAACAAGTAATGTATTATTTTTTTTGAACAAAGTATAAAATGAACTCTAGTCAAATTTGTAGTCCTCAAATAAAATTAAATATCTAATATTTTTCATCACTGCAATGTGGACATTGGTCTCATGCTAATGAAAAACAGGGCTAATATTTTGAAAATAAAAAAAGCATAATTTGTGGATGTTTTTAAAAACACCACAACTTTTCAAACAACAGCATTATGGGTCAAGACCATTACATTGGACGTGTTGAGTTGAATAAACCTTGTTATAATTAGGGGTGTTGAGAGATTTTCTGAGCACTTGGGGGAACATGTCATCTACTTTTTCTGTAAAATTTTATTCAGAGAACGGGATCCAGTTGAGCCCCCACGATGCGGCCCAAGCGATTTTTGCCGGCCTTGCAAACCCCCTGCAGAAGTATCTGAGAGTTACTCGTCAGCAGCCCAAATATTCTATCGACTCGATCGTTCAACACATCGCTCAGTGCTTCGTCTACAACCTGTCTGCAAAGGCGTTCGTCGAGAGGTATCTGACGCAGGGGAAAGTCATAGCGACCGAGGCCGATTCGCAAGACTGGGTCATCATCAGCAAGATGGGACTCAACAGGGGCATCAGAAACGGAACCGTCTTCTGTCTCAAGAAAGGAGACATTTCTCTGATGGTCAGCGTATCCTCTCTTCCGTATTACAACATCACGGAGGATGATACGCTACTCAGTTACAAATTCGTCGCCGAAAGGAGCAACGAAACGTCGGTTTGAAAAGTTCCAGGCAGACATATCTTCGGTGTCGTCTTCTCTTCGTTCTTCTCTTGGGTGCTTGTCGATTTTTAGCATCTACATATTTTAATTAATGCATTTTTAGCATCTGCATTTTTTAATTAATGCATTTAAATTGTATATTTCAATCAAAGAATCAGCGATCAGGTGATCATCAAGATCTTACGCGTCGTCTCTGTTTGTGTCATAATCCATCTCAGATTTTATCTTCCATTGTTTTGTTTATTTTCATATCTGGAACGATCTTTTATTTATTTCTTGTTTTGTTTTTATGTTTTTTTTTGTCTATGCAAATTATGGAAAGGATCAGAATCTATCGATGTGTGTGTGTGTCCGTCCGATGACGGAGTTCAAAGACGTTACTTCTCCATTGGACGGCTTGTAATGAATATTCATTTTTGATTGTGTCGTGCATATATTTTTGTGTTAGCCTAATTTTTTATATATATATAAAGAAAGCCTTATTTTGAATATTTTTGCTGAGTTTTATCAGAATTTTAACTATTTTTGATGTATTTAGTTCTTCTGAAGCGTTAATTTTTGACCAGCGTTTCCAGAGGGTTATTTTATTTAGAATTTCATAAATTAAATTATCTAGTTATTGTTAATACTGTATATCTAGTCTCTAAAATTAAGTCTGTTAAGGAGGGTAACATTCCAGGATTTTTTAAATGTTAAGCCTTAACAATTATCAAAGTATTTCTATGTTGTAAGTGACAACCGTTTGCTTTTGTGAGTATTTTTTTCTGTAGACTTTCAATATCCAAATAGTAATTTGTAATTTGTTTTTTTTTTAGAAAATAGTCTTTATGAATAATATGTTTGAAATATTTTACAGTTGTCTGATTTATGGAATAATAGTTTAGAAAAATCAAATTTGTATGGATATCGATTGTTGTATTTTTTGCAGAATTTCATGTATTTTCAGCTTAAATTTTGTTTTTATTAGATTTTTTATTTTTTCTAGTTCTGCTTGGTGTTAAATGAAGTTTTTTTTATCAAACTGTTGTAAGATTGTTCAAGTACATGCAGTAATACTGATTGCGTTTTGTCTACATATTTTCTCAGAAGGTCATCATAAGATGAGGTTTTTAAACGTGAATGGGCCATAATTCTCGTATACATATAATAATAATATAATAATAATAATAATAATAATAATAATAATAATAATAATAATAATAATAATAATAATAATAATAATAATGATAATAATAATAATAATAATAATGATAATGATAATAATAGTAATAGCAAATGCAGTGTGCAGAGAGAACTTTGAACTTGTTCTCTAACTTTTAATTAATACGACGAAACTCTCCAATCGAAAGCTTGCATGTTGAGTGCGTTGAATCTATGCCATGCTTGCGTTCATATATATATATTGGCTGCTATCAACCGCTGAGAGCCATTTAAATGCCGCTCGTCTAACAGTATCTGAACATACGATACAATTCGCTCCTCTAAGAAATACTTTCGATTTGTATGCTATCTGTTAGTAGTTTACTTGGTGGCGAAATGGAACTTGAAGCCCCGAGAGTGCTGTTAAACGGAATGAGTTCTTGCAGTGTTCTTGCAGTTGAACGTGGAATATCTCTCATCAAGTACACCAGTATTTCTGAGGTTAGAAACTTTCAGTTGGGTGGGGACATGATTAGTACATACCGGGAGGGAGGGAGGGGGAGAACTATTGACGCGCTTCAAAAGGGCGGCTGTGCACACAGAAAATCCGAAAGAAGTTATCTATAAAGAACTACAAACAATTATAACAAGTGGGAACATTGGAATGATTTCATAGACATGCTTAATAAAAACTCTGGGGAGGCTTATAGGTAACAGTAACATTATATGAGTTATCGGAGAAAAGAGAAACGGAAACCTTTTTTTTATAATAGTTTTTAGTTTTTTTTACACAAAAACGGGAGTCCACAGTTCTCTTTAAATATGCCACGGTGTGAAGGTGTAAATTACATAGAATTCAATGTTTTAAGCTTAATTTGCATAAAATTAGTTCTAGCTAACAATTCGAAAGAAACCTCCAAGGATATTTTACTTTTTTTTTAATCTTTTATTATTTTATAATATTTTAAAGAAAGCTCGAGGTTTATTCCGTCTCAACATTTATCAATAAAGTTCCATTATTTAAGGACAGATCAACATAATTTTCTTTTGAAGCTGCGATAATATTATTCTATTATTTGGGACAGATCAGTGCATCATTAATTTAATTTGAAGTTATTCTCTCAACAATGTAATTATGAATTACTACTGATACTGACTTGTGAACACTATTTATAAAGAATTAATTATTTTAAATTTTTTGAATACTATTAAACTTAATAAACTCTATAATTTATGATTTAAAAATTTTATGACTTAGAGGACAAAACATGGCGTCGTCATTACTTCTCAATCAGAAAATTGCGGCTTTGCTAATCTCGGCAATACGGTGAGCAAAAAAAAAAAAATTAATTGCAGTTCTCAAATAATACGATTTAATATATATTATGAATTATAAGCCTCCTTACAATTTCTACTTATACATTCATTCATTAGAACTGAACTTGTACATGTTTTTTTTTCAAGCAAGAATTTATATTTTATATTCCTACTTCGCTACTTCTGACCTCATAATATGGTCAAGCGGAACCGAACCCAAATGTTTTCTGTAAATGATTAACGTCAACTTTAGTTGAATGCTTTTACCGCCTAGGCTAAATGTAAATTTTAGGCATATAAAAATGTGTGTCGAATTCTAAACTTTTAGTTTCTATTCCTACTTGGAGGACAGGTTTCATTTTATGTATTGCGTCTTCATATGCATAAACGCTTTAAAAAACAAAAGATATATATATCAATTATTTGAATAATTAATTAATTAATTGTTTATAAATTGTCATGCAGTGTTTCATGAATAGCGTTCTGCAGTGCCTAAGACACACGAGGCCACTCTCGGAGTTCTGCAGAACTTGCGAGATAGACAACGACGCGATCGATAATTGGTATTTAAAGGGATCTTTATTTTCAGGTACGAAGCGATATATTATTATTTTTGATTTTTTTAAATTAAAAGTTTTATTAGAGCTGGTGACGAAGCGCTATGGTTTGCTTTGTTCGAAAAACACCATTATTTTAACATTAGAGTATCTAGGTATGAGTTAACTCCGCCTCGCTAATTGCGAGCCAGTCCCAAGCCTGGATAAAGGAGGAGGGACAGTTAAAAGGATCAAACTTTGAACCACGACAGGAAGAACTTATGTGTTTCCTACACACAGCCAATTCAGTCTTAAAACACTTGGTGTAAAGGACTATAAAAATATCATAAAACAAGTAAATTAAAAACGAATTTTTAAAACCAATGCTTTTATATGTAATTAAAACACAAATTTTGCAATCAATTTTTTATTATATTACTCTTTTATTTTATGTTAAAGTCGAAATATCTTAATTATATCAAAATATCGAAATTAATTAAAATTATCTAAATTTATTGACTTATTGTAAAACTAATAATTGAATATTGCATTGTCTTCTATTTTAAGCATGTATGCAAAATTTGAAAAAATCTATCATCAGGAAGTGACTCAAAAATTGATTGCAAGATTTGAAACAGACAGAGAAACAAACAGACAGACAGAGAAACAGAGACGACGAGTTAATAAAAGCATTGGTAATAATAATAAAAATATCATCAAAAAGCATCGAATTTAAATATCTCAACTATTTTCATGAAAATTTCGTACACGCTTGAGAATCGCGGTCAGTGAGTGTGGTTCGTGTTAACTTGGTAAAATAGTCTGCCAGTCGGTTAGCGTTTTGTGGTCAAGAAAACCCTCAAGAAAACCCTCAAGAAAACCCCCAAGAAAACCCTCAAGAAAACCCTCAAGAAACCCCTCGATAAAATCCTCAAGAAAATTGACTTATTGTAAAACTAATAATTGAATATTGCATTGTCTTCTATCTTGAGCATGTATGCAAAATTTGAAAAAAATCTATCATCAGGAAGTGACTCAAAAATTGATTGCAAGATTTGAAACAGAGAAACAGACAGAGAAACAGAGCCGACGAGTTAATAAAAGCATTGATAATGATAAAAAATAGGTATGAGTTACTATAGCCTACTTGCTAGAATTGTGAACATGAACTTATTATGTTAAGTTTTGTAAAGATTTCGGAACTATATACATGTAACGTTTACGATAAGCTGTGCATTAGAATATTTAAAAAAAAAATATTGTTATTATTGAAGAGAAACGAAGTTTAAAAGGGCTTTTAACTGTTTTTACCAATGCTTTTATTAACTCGTCGTCTCTGTTTCTCTGTCTGTTTCAAATCTTGCAATCAATTTTTGAGTCACTTCCTGATGATAGATTTTTTTCAAATTTTGCATACATGCTCACAATAGAAGACAATGCAATATTCAATTATTAGTTTTACAATAAGTCAATTAATTTAGTTATATTTAATTAATTTCGATATTTTGATATAATTAAGATATTTCGACTTTAATATAAAATAAAAGAGTAATATAAGAAAAAATTGATTGCAAAATTTGTGTTTTAATTACATATAAGAGCATTGGTTTTAAAAATTCGTTTTTAATTTACTTGTTTTTTATTCTTTTTCACGTTAAATGTATATTTTATAGCTATAGACGTTCGACGTTCGCTAAAATGTACAAAGCTGATGTTAGAGCCATAATAGTCTTTACCGGAAAGAATTCTTACTTCAGAAGCAGGACGTCCTTTGGGGGCAGCAGGGGACCATTGCTTCCCCTGACTTTTGAGTGAAACCTGACCTAGTTTTGGATCCCAAATGCCCTCGGAAGTGAAAAGTTGAAACTTTTGACGTTTGAGTGAGCCCATTCTACGGTGAGGTGGGCCCCCTATGACGGTGAAGTTGGCCCCTTGTGATGTTTTAGTGGCCCCAAGTAGTGTTTTATAAAAACAATCAAACATTGTTGGGAGAAGTACCTCCGACTACGCCCCACGGTTTTGAAGTATATCTATATATATAAAAGAACATGTCCTGACTGACTGACTGACTGACTGACTGACTGACTGATAATCAACGCCGAGCTCAAACGCCTCATCCTAGGAACGTGAAATTTGGAACTTATATTACTTTTATTGCGTAAGCATCCGCTAAGAAAGGATTTTTGAAAATTTTGCTCCTGAGGGGAAGAAACTGGAAAACAAACTTTTTTCTAAAACAATGTATATCTCGAAAACCAAAAATGACGAGATTTTGAAATTTGGTATATGGATTTTTCTTAAAAAATAAAAAGATACATGTTTCACCATTTTTTGAAAATTTGGTTTCCCGGACCTCAAATGTGGGTTGGAAAATTGGGTTATTTGGTTTTTAAAGTAGCTGCAACTCAAAAACTGTGAATGCTACAGGAGTAAAAATTAGTATTTAGTTTCTACTCCAAAATTAATGAAATACGTGTTTTAGCATTTTTTGAAAATTTGGTTTCCAGGACTTCAAATATGGGGTGGAAAACAGGGTTATTTATTTTTTAAAGTAACTGCTACTCAAAAACTGTAAATTTGGTTTCCAGGACCTTAAATTTGGGCTGGACAATAGGATTATTTGGTTTTTAAAATAACTGATACTCAAAAACTGTAAATGCTACAAAAGTAAAAATTAGTATTTAGTTTCTACTCTAAAAATAATGATATACGTGTTTCACTATTTATTTGAAAATTTGGTTTTCAGGACCTCAAATGTGGGGTGGAAAATTGGGTTACTTGGTTTTTAAAGTAACTGCAACTCAAAAACTGTAAATGCTACAAAAGTAAAAATTAGTATTTAGTTTCTACTCTAAAAATAAGGATATACGTGTTTCACCATTTTTTGAAGTTTTGGTTTTCAGGACCTCAAATGTGGGGTGGAAAAAAGGTTTCTTTGGTTTTTAAAGTAACTGCTACTCAAAAACTGTGAATGCTACAGATGTCAAAATTAGTATTTTGTATTTACTCAAAAAATAATGATATAAGTGTTTCAACATTTTTTAAAATTTGGTTTCCAGGACGTCAAATGTGGGGTGGAAATAAGGGTTATTTGATTTCAAAATAACTGCTACTCAAAAACTGTAAGTGCTACAAATGTAAAAATTAGTATTTTGAAGTTTTGTGCCGGTTAAAAGTAGCTAAGTCCAGTTTATCACCGGTTGGGCCAATCCGTTATTTTAGAGTCTTCACACGGGCCAGGCCAAACCTTAAATCAAAGTGGGACGGGCCGAGGTTTTTCACCAAGTATATAGATATTTTAGTGATTTTAGGGTCTTCAGTTGGGCCGGGCCAAACCTGAAGTCAAGGTGGGACAGGCCGAAGTTTTTCATCAAGTATATAGAACTTCTAGGCCTGTAAGAATGGGCCGGGTCTAATTCAGACGGGCTGTTCCGGGCCAGGAGTTTAGGTTTTTAAAACGGGCTGGGCTAAGTTGTTGACGGGCCGAGCCGAGACTTAAAAAATTGATCTCTACTAAGGATGCACCGTTCAAACTCTCTAATTTCATGCGAGCGAAGCCGCTACGGGCACTGCTAGTTGTAATATATTTTTTTAAATCTGTTAAATGAATACAAGATGGAAATTATACGGCAAAAATTGTGATCGCTTTGTTGTCTGACATCATCAATACCCCTGCCATTACCAAAGCATAAACTAATTAAGAAAAATTAACTTGTTAAACCTATTTGGTTTTTTTATATTTTTTTAATCCGAACACAACAGTTTTTTTTCAATAATATAAACAAGTGAATCAAAAAACAAAGTTTTTTAAAAACACACTTTTATATAATCAATTGTGTAGGCCAAATTCTGTTATACAAACAACGAGCATATCAGCATAGACAATAAATAGTTCGACGAAAATATCACAAATAATTGTTTAATTAAATTTTGTCCAATCGATCCGAAAATTTGATAGAATGCATTGTTGATCAGTTCGGAGATATGTTTAAATTTTTAAGTCTCTAGCTCATCGGGGAGTTAGTTTAAAATCGATTGCAATTTTGACTACAGATCGACAGACAGAGAAGTCAAATTAAGTAAAAGTGTGTAAAAATCTTTGATTAACTTAGAATTTAAATAATTTAAAAATATGTCGGTTCGGTGTACATGAGGTCCATTGATGAACTATTAACAAAACCTTAAAAAAATTGCTTCTAGTTACAGGGTCCCGACGGACTAACACCCGACCTAAATGTAAATTACTCTGTTTTGACAATTTATGTTCTCATAATATTTAAAATAGTAAACATAACAAAGTAATTGGATAATAATTAATTTAAAAAATGACAAAATGCGCAGTTTCTTGTTTGACCGAATAACCTTCGTCAGGTGATAGTTGAACATCAAGTGTTCTAGCAATATCTCAAGGCAATTCGTTGTAATAATAAATGATTATTTATGACTTGCACACATTGCCGTTTCCCAGCACTTGCACTGCATTCTGTAATGATGCAAAAAAAACAAATGAAATCAATTTCGCTATCTAATATCTGCCCCGCGCACCACACCAAAAGGATGAATGAATGAATGAATGAATGAATAAATGAATGAATGGATGGATGAATGGATGGATGGATGGATGGATGGATGGATGGATGGATGAATGAATGAATGAATGAATGAATGAATGAATGAATGAATGAATGAATGAATGAATGAATGAATGAATGAATGAATGAATGAATGAATGAATGAATGAATGAATGAATGAATGAATGAATGAATGAATGAATGAATGAATGAATGAATGAATGAATGAATGAATGAATGAATGAATGAATGAATGAATGAATGAATGAATGAATGAATGAATGAATGAATGAATGAATGAATGAATGAATGAATGAATGAATGAATGAATGAATGAATGAATGAATGAATGAATGAATGAATGAATGAATGAATGAATGAATGAATGAATGAATGAATGAATGAATGAATGAATGAATGAATGAATGAATGAATGAATGAATGAATGAATGAATGAATGAATGAATGAATGAATGAATGAATGAATGAATGAATGAATGAATGAATGAATGAATGAATGAATGAATGAATGAATGAATGAATGAATGAATGAATGAATGAATGAATGAATGAATGAATGAATGAATGAATGAATGA
This sequence comes from Erpobdella octoculata, assembly GCA_963978895.1. Classification (NCBI taxonomy): domain Eukaryota; kingdom Metazoa; phylum Annelida; class Clitellata; order Hirudinida; family Erpobdellidae; genus Erpobdella; species Erpobdella octoculata. Next base: position 46,907,442 of record OZ022238.1, on the reverse strand, counting down.
ATGAATGAATGAATGAATGAATGAATGAATGAATGAATGAATGAATGAATGAATGAATGAATGAATGAATGAATGAATGAATGAATGAATGAATGAATGAATGAATGAATGAATGAATGAATGAATGAATGAATGAATGAATGAATGAATGAATGAATGAATGAATGAATGAATGAATGAATGAATGAATGAATGAAAAAATGCATGTGTGGATGAATAGAAAGACAGACAAACGGACGTATGGATGGATAAACGGACGGACCAATGGACGGATATATAAATGAATGGATGGAAGACTGAAAAATCGAATTAGCATTAATAAAAAACCAAGTAAAAACGACAAAACAAAATGCTGGCTTTCATGTTTATTATTTGATTATAGAATTTAGACATTATCCAAACACGAAACCGGAACAGATAAGTTTAAATTACCAGCAACGTAAACAGACTCCTCCAGAATTATAGTTTAGAAAACTTAAAAGTTTTTTTTTTATGTCTTAGATTTTTATTTCTTATGTTTTATTGAACACGTTTTTTATCCGTAATTCCAGCTTACGTTAAACTAACGAAAATCGCCTCCAAAAGTTCGCAGCCCATTTTGCCGCTCGAATTCAGAAACCACGTGACAGCATCTTCCTTCCGGTTTTCTGATCAAAGGTATGAACAAGAAAACCGTAAAAATCTTCGTTTTTTAAAATTCTTTACCACTTTGTAATTCGTTTCTCTACTTAAAATTCTTAGTTTTACAATTTGTTTTCAGTTTGAATTGATTTTATTCTAAAATTCACTCAAATGTTGTCCAATTGATCTGAAAATTAATAGGATGTAAAGTCCGCAGCAACAAATAAACCCACCAACTTTCAATTTGATTGGATAACAAAAAGTTGGTTTTTTGAATGGTATAGGATCTCAAGGTATGACTCAAGCAATCAAGCAAGCAAACACGGTCAATCAATATAGAATAAAAAATATTTTATTATAAATTTTAAAAATTTAAAATTAAATATCGTTTAAAAAAAACCAAATATTGATGGTTTGTTTGTCTACATAAAATAAAATCTTATTTTTTTTATTTTTTTATTTTTACGGTTTTATTGATTTTATTTTATAATTCACTTATATTTTGTTCAATCAATTTAAAAATTTATTGAAATGTAAAATCCACAGCAACAAATAAACTCACTTAATTTCAACTTGATAAGATAACGGATAGTTGTTTTTTTTGAGTGGTTTAGGGTCCCAACGTATGCTCAAGCAAGCAAGCAATCACGGTCCAATTAATATAAAGGATTTAAAAATAGATTTGATTGTAACTCCGCCTTGCTTTTGCTAGCCAGTTCCAAGCCTGGAGAAAAGAGGAGCGAAAAGTTAATAGGATCAAATTATGATCCACGACATACTGCTTTAACAGTCTTAAAACACCTGGTGTAAAAAACTATAAACTATTATTTAAAAAAAAAAAAAGAATTTGATTGTATATTTTTAAATAAATTAAAACGTCGATCATATAACATGTGCAAGTGCGTGAACTATAAGCTATTTTTTGGTGTTAAAACATTTTTTCTTTTTTCAGTCCACATGATGCACACGAGTTTTTAATGTTCTTACTGGAAAGGATGCTGTCAGATCTGAAAAGTTCATCCACCAGCAAACCACTCATTCTGACCAGTTTTTACGGAAATAGATCGTAAGGACGAAATTTTGTTAAACAATATTTGCAACAAACAATCCAGTAATCGCTATGAATGTTTTCCACCACATGTCACAGGCGTGACCGTAGGGATTAGGGACCAGGGACCACGGGAGCAGGGGTGTTGGTACCACTCGACCCGCTTGATATTTAAAATATTAAACCTTTTTACGCATCAAATTTAAAAAAAAAACAGAAAATATGTAGGTTGTGAATTATATTTAGAAATCTGTAGATATTGAAAGCCGACGAGTTATTTCAAAAAAATTAAAAAGAGCAACAAAAATGTAATTGCCTAGCTATTTATATGATATAAATATCCATGAAAAAGCTATTACAATATTTTCCAAAAGTTCCAAACAAATTTAAAAATTATCTCGCGGCTGATTGGAAATTGAAATTAATAAATTATTTTTTGTTGTTGTTCAATCAAACAAAATGTCTTATTTGTGTTTTACAGCAATAATCAAATGGGTTAAACTAAATTACTTGCAGTAATTTAGTTTAATGGTTCGAGTCTTTAGTGAATCGGTTGCTTCCTCGTGGCCTTCGCCTACAAATAACCAAGTTTTACATGAATCATAAAATTAAATTATTTTTAAGAATTTGCAAATGAGTTTTAAAACTATTAAACTATATTGTCACAATGAAGTTTAACAATGATATTATGCTGTGAAAGAAACTAGGTTTGAATTATTTCGTTAAGCAAATATTTAAAATGATCCTAATCGGTTTTCCGCTTCAACTAGAAAACATTTAAACCTCATTGGGGTATAATAGCTGACCATAACAATTTAATAATCCTAGTTACGCCTATGACGAATGTGTCAGGACTACTTGTGCGAGCTGCGACAGCTAAGTGTAACGGCATTTTCTAAAAACCAGCTAACGACGGGTATACTCTGACATGACAAAAGATTTGCGCTGAAATGCCGAAGTGAATCAATTTAAAGGACTGACATTTTATTTTTGTAGAAAGACTTCAGAGCTGTGGAGTATATTTCACAAAGAGCCACAAGCTGAAATTATGGGTTAGTTGGTTCATATTTCTCTTTAAGCATTTCAACAATTATTATCACCGGTTATTTTATATATATATATATACTAGCAGTGCCCGTAGCGGCTTCGCTCGAATGAAATTTGAGAATTTGAACCATGAATACATAGTAGAGTACTGCACGGATCAATTTTTTAGGTCTCGGCTCGGCCCGTCGACAACTTGGCCCAACCCGTTTCAAAAACCGAAATTCCTGGCCCGGCACGGCCCGTCTAATATGGGCCCGGCCCGTTTTTACAGGCCTAGAAGTTCTATATACTTGATGAAAAACTTCGGCCCGTCCCACCTTGACTTCACGTTTAGCCTGAACACCCTAAAATCACTAAAATGTCTATATACTTGGTTAAAAATCTCGGCCCGTCCCACCTTGATTTAAGGTTTGGGCAGGGCCGTATGAACACCCTAAAATAACGGCTTGGCCCGTCCGTCCGGTGATAAACTGAACTCATTAACTTTTAACCGGCACAAAACCTCAAAATACTATTTTTCACATCTGTAGCACTTACAGTTTTTGAGTAGCAGTTATTTTAAAATCAAATAACCTTTTTTCCACCTCAAATTTGAGGTCCTGGAACTGGAAACCAAATTTTCAAAAAATGGTAAAACACGTATATCATTATTTCTGGAGTAGAAACCAAATACTAATTTTTACTCCTGTAGCATCTACTGTTTTCGAGTAGCAGTTACATTAAAAACCAAATAACCTTATTTTCCACCCCACATTTGAGGTCCTGAAAACCAAATTTTAAAAAAATGGTAAAACACGTATATCTTTATTTTTAGAATAGAAACTAAATACTAATTTTTACATCTGTGGTATTTACAGTTTTTGAGTAGCAGTTACTTTAAAAAACAAATAACCCTATTTTCCACCCCACATTTGAAGTCCTGGAAACCAAATTTTCAAAAAATGTTGAAACACGTATTTCATTATTTTTGGAGTAGAAACTAAATACTAATTTTCACTCCTGTAGCATTCACAGGTTTTGAGTAGAAGCTACTTTAAAAACCAAATAACCCAATTTTCCAACCCACATTTGAGATCCGGGAAACCGAATTTTCAAAAAATGGTGAAACACGTATCTTTTTATTTTTCAAAAAGAATCTATTTACCAAATTTCAAAATCTCCTCATTTTTGGTTTTCGAGATATACATTGTTTCAGAAAAAAGTTTGTTTTCCAGTTTTTTCCCCTCAGGAGCAAAATTTTCAAAAATCCTTTCTTAGCGGATGTTTACGCTATAAAAGTAATATAAGTTCCAAATTTCACGTTCCTATGATGAGGCGTTTGAGTTCGGCGTTGATTATCAGTCAGTCATCTGTCAGTCAGTCAGTCAGTCAGTCAGTCAGTCAGTCAGTCAGGACATGTTCTTTTATATATATAGATATATATATATATATATATATATATATATATATATATATATATATATATATATATATATATATATATATATATATATATATATATATATATATATATATATATATATATATATATATATATATATATATATATATATATATATATATATATATATATATATATATATATATATATATATATATATATATATATATATATATATATCCGTCATGCAGCACCGGGTGTGTGGAATTCACTCCCACTTGACTAAGGGCTGCTGAGTCGACGGAAAATTTTAAGAAAAAATTAAAAACTAATTATTTTAAATTATTTTCGGGGACTTTTGAAAGCCCTTTTCCTAATATTGGTGCTATATAAATACACGTATTATTTATTATAATTATTATATACTAGCGGGGTACCCGGCGTTGAGCGGGATTTTTATAGGTTTTTTCTAATATTTGTCTCACTCGCTCCCGTTTCCTTACCCGCTTGCTCTTACGCTCTCGGTCGCTTTCCCGTTCCCGGTAGTTTTCTCGCACTCGTTCGCTCTCCCGCTCCCGGTCGCTTTCCCGATCCGATCCCGGACGTATTCCCGCTCTTGGTCGCTTAACCTTTCCCGCTCGCTTTTTCGCTTTCAGTTACTTTTTTGTTTCCTCTTACTTTCCCGTTCCGCTCATTTTCTAATTCCCGCTCAGCTGCTTCGGAGGAGTTTGAAGTCAATTACTATGACAGGATATATATATATATATATATATACCTAGAGCTCTAAAACTTTCAGGAAAGCTTTATTCTGCATGACAATACATGAATTTAATGTCTCCGACATGAATTAGGCCTTAAATCAATTAATATTAATCAAATCAAATTAATTCCTAGAGACTAATAAAATTGTTTGACAACCGGCCACAAAGATCTGGTGATCGATATTTCGCATCTAAGTTCGAATTTGCAATAGCGTTTACTAATCTAAACATGTAATTTGTTTAGAGACAAATAAAAGCATTTTTACCAATGCTTTTATTAACTCGTCGGCTCTGTTTCTCTGTCTGTTTCTCTGTCTGTTTCAAATCTTGCAATCAATTTTTGAGTCACTTCCTGATGATAGATTTTTTTCAAATTTTGCATACATGCTCAAGATAGAAGACAATGCAATATTCAATTATTAGTTTTACAATAAGTCAATTAATTTAGTTAATTTTCTTGAGGATTTTATCGAGGGTTTTCTTGAGGGTTTTCTTGAGGGTTTTCTTGACCACAAAACGCTAACCGACTGGCAGACTATTTTACCAAGTTAACACGAACCACACTCACTGACCGCGATTCTCAAGCATGTACGAAATTTTCATGAAAAGAGTTGAGATATTTAAATTCGATGCTTTTTGATATTTTTATTATTATTACCAATGCTTTTATTAACTCGTCGTCTCTGTTTCTCTGTCTGTCTGTTTGTTTCTCTGTCTGTTTCAAATCTTGCAATCAATTTTTGAGTCACTTCCTGATGATAGATTTTTTCAAATTTTGCATACATGCTCAAAATAGAAGACAATGCAATATTCAATTATTAGTTTTACAATAAGTCAATTAATTTAGTTAATTTTAATTAATTTCGATATTTCGATATAATTAAGATATTTTGACTTTAACATAAAATAAAAGAGTAATATAAGAAAAAATTGATTGCAAAATTTGTGTTTTAATTACATATAAGAGCATTGGTTTTAAAAATTCGTTTTTAATTTACTTGTTTTAAAATTTATTTTTCATCTTTACTTGTTTATATATATATATATATATATATATATATATATATATATATATATATATATATATATATATATATATATATATATATATATATATATATATATATATATATACATACATATTTATATATATTAGTGTTTGTTTGAAATTCTATTTGTCTGTCTGTTTGTTCTTTGTTTTTCCAAAATAACTTTTAAAATATTTAAAAAAAAATATTCTAAATAGCCACCCTGTGGCGTGCCTAGGGTAAATGGCGCCTATGGCAAACACCGATCTTGCGCCTCTCTCCGACGATAGGTTACTTAAGTTTTACTTTCTAAAAAAATACTTTAGAATTGGGTAAAAAATCCCACAAGTTAAATCTATTAGCACTTTATTACAAATTTATCTTTTGCTTTATCCTACATGGATAAACAAACGAAACACCAATACGTGTTTTTTCCTACGCAGTTTTTAATACACATATTTATTTATATCTATATAAATATGTTTTTATTTTCATTTGCGTATTTATACGTTAGGTGCATTTTTTGCGCCCCCTTCAATTGGCGCCCATGGCACGTGCCATGCCTGCCATACCTTAGTTGCGCCTCTGTAGCCACCTCAGACCTACCAAATGTACACGAAAAATTTCATAAAAATCGGTTCAGCCGTTTCGTAGGAGTTTGAAGTCAAACACAATGACACGAGATTGTATATATATATATATATATATATTGATTAAAATAATTTTTTTGAAGAAAACTTCAGATTAAAATGTTTAGGAGAATGAAAAATAAAAAATAAATGGTTAATGCTTTATTTATTGAAATTAAATTTTGCAAATTTTATTGAAACAAAAATATGAAACAAGTAAAGATAAAAAAAAATAATTTAACAAAAATGGTTTTATTTTGCCTCTCTATCTGAGTCAACAAACTAAAACTTTTGAATCTTAAACAACCGTTACGCTCAATCTTGTACTTTTTATTTAATTTTTTATTATTTATTTTGTTTATTACAACAACACTAACGTATTATTTGTCCATTGTCTAAGGTTATCCACCAATATTTTTTGAAGTTCAAGCAACTCCTCCATAACATTTGAAATTTTGTTTAATTTTAATTCAACAAATTTTACGATATCCTCAGCCTCTGGAATTAAACGTTTATTTAGCTCATAATATTTTACATATGCAGCTATTAGATGAAGCTTCACTTTCAATTTATGACAATTTTCATAATTCGATTCTTTAACATTAGTTTCACTTGAGGAAGCAATTGAAACCCATCTTAATCCTGGTGCTAATAAATGTTTCCATATAACATCGTCTAAAAATAGATCAACAGACAAATTGATTATATGTAGAATCCAATTTTGACGGTTTCTAGAATTCAACATTGCATTTATAATATTTTTTAGCTCACTGTTTTTAGAGTCAATTTTAGATAAAGTACAGAGGAAATTGAAAAAATGATGAACATATGACTGATGTACATAATCACAATAATAAAGTCCTTTGAGTGTTAATTCAACAATAGTTGGAAGCTTGCTTTTTATTTTTGAATGATGTTTTTCTTCCTTCGCCAACCAGATCAGAGATGCACGAGATTCATCAAACACTTTTGGTTTCCAGAAACCATTTTTCAATGATGCTACAATCTCATCAATTGTGCAAAAACTGCTAACAACCTCAGAGTTTATGTTTGAAAATTTGTTTAAACTATTCTGAGAAAAAAAACGCAAACCTAAATATTTGAAACTTCTTGCGTGCGTCCACTTAACTTCTTCTTCAAACATAGCAAACCGATTACTTATATCTAAATGAACTAAATTAGGTAATTTGTCTATCATTTTGTAAATAAATTGTAAATTTTTGTTGTTAATCACTCTAAAGCAAATGTTTTCACTCATATCAAGCCACGTTAAATTAGAAAGACATGATATTGAGTCAACCAACTCTTTCAAAGACTCCCAAACTTTTGTATTTATAACCAATCTTTTAAGACTAACAAAACGAGAAAATTTGCTGATGGTGTTTTTCGCATGTCTACAAGGAAATATGACTAAAGTTTTTAAATTTTCAAAGGGAAACCTAATTTTAAGAACATCAATTAAATCCTTGCTGGTGTTGACATCACAAAGGCAATCACAACTCAGCGAAAGTCTAAGTAATTTGGGACAGAATAACTCAGCACTTTTGCTCATGTAAAATGTCGATAACCATACGTTAATAGAATTTAATTCTATATCTTCTAAGTTCATTGGAAAACAAAAGTTTTTGAAAAAAGAATTAAAATCAATTAATTTAAAAGAATATCTATTCCATATAAACGAAATACGAGTTAAATTTTCTCTATTCAAAATGATTTGCAAAGGTTGAATAAATTCGCAAGAGAGAGCCTCTTCAAATACAAATTCATAAAAGTTGTCAAATTTTAAAAGAAATGGTATCATATAGTGATAATCTATATATATTCCTGTGTTTCGAGCTCTAGTTATTATTTCTCCAAATATTTTTGAGGAAATATTTACGCAATTCTTTACCTTGAAAGGAAGACATTGAATCTTAGAAGATGGTTCGAGAAAGGTTTCCTTGAAGTTCAATAAAACGAAATCTTTGCATGAAAGTTTTAATGATAATAAATTAAGTAGACAACTCATTTTTAAAACTTTTTAAATAGTTTAATCTGTTATATTATTATAGAAAAAAAGTTGTAACTGATGTTGCTATCCAACAATTAATGAGCATTGATAATAATTTTAATGCAATTATATATATATATATATATATATATATATATATATATATATATATATATATATATATATATATATATATATATATATATATATATATATATATATATATATATATATATATATATATATATATATATATACTAGCTGACCCAGCAAACGTTGTTTTGCCTTATAAATTATTTTGGTTTTTTTATGAAAAGTTTAATGTACAAAATTATGACAATTTAAAAAAATCAATTTCGAAGAGCAACCGTGTGTACAATGCCCGTGGTTTTTAAAAGTTTTTCTATCGTTCTTCTCTCTTGCTCCCGTTTCCTTCCCCGCTTGCTCTCCCGTTTCCGTTTGTTCTCTCGTTCCCGCTTGCTCTCCTATTCCTCTTTACACTCCCGTTTCCGCTTGTTTTTTCGTTCAGCTTGTATAATGAGAAATAGATATACATATGAAGAAATATATAGATATAAGCTCTGGCGATCGATATTTTGCATCTAAGTCCGAGTTTGCAATAGCGTTTACTAATCTAAACATGTAATTTGCTTAGAGGCAAACAAAGCATTTTTTCAAAAATTTATTTTGTCTCTTTACTTGTTTATGTTGCACATTGCATCTGGGTTATTTTTAATATTCAGTGGCAGCTTAAGTGCTGAATGAGCTGTTCTGCCTCAATCCAATAAAGTTGCTGCAATGCCAGACGATGCAACGGCCAAAGCTATGCCATTATTTGATCGTATTTTGGCGAAAATTAGAGAAATGAGAAATGTTTTCCGAGTTCCACTTGGTGCATCCAAAAAAAAAAGAATCCACCTTGTCATTCCAAAACTGCCAGTATAATGCGGTCGTAAATGATTATTTGTTCACCAGTCATTAGTTGAACATAGCGAATAACAATCGCTGCCATTTCTACAAATACTCTTTTATAGGAAACAGTATATGACGTTTTAAAATCTTTATTTTTTCCAGCTGACTGACCAGTTTTAGGTTATATTAACCATCTTCAGGGCTTCATTTTAAACTTTATAATAATAAAACGGTATATATTAAAATCGAAAAGGACACTTTCTCAAACTTATAATAATAAAGTTAATTAAACAGCAGTTAGTTTGTTTTCAATTCATGCAGAGTTAGACTTAAAATCAATAAAATGACAAAAAAAGTGACTTAATAAAAACGTTATAATGTATAAAAGGTTAACGTATATCTTTTTTTAAATGATGACAATAACCTTGACTCTAGTAGAGCACTTAAATTTAGCACATTACAGACCTTCTGATTCACTTGCTTATATTTGTTTCTTCTATTTTTATTATATTTTTCTTATACCAATAATGGTTTTTATGATTTGTTAGATATTTTTGTCGGCCATCTGAGAAGTACTTTGAAATGTACAAAATGCAAGAAGGAGTCTCACACTCTGGAACGTTTCTTTGATCTTTCACTGCCGACGCCTGACAAAGTAAAGATATTATTATTATTATTATTATTATTATTATTATTATTATTATTATTATTATTATTATTATTATTATTATTATTATTATAAGAACACTGTAGTTTCAATTGGATTTTAGGAACCGTTTGAGTTTGTTTATAATAAACAAATTAATATGTTGAAAAAAATAAAAAATAAATGTTTGCAAACAATATCAAACAAAGTAATTCAATTTTTAAATTTGCGTTTTTATTATTATATATTTAAACAAGTTTTTGTTATAAATAAACACGCGGACTTGTGGAATCGCTCACTTTAATCTCAGTTTTGTGAAGAATTGCCGCTATAATAAGTGAAAATCTTCTGTACAAAATCTTATTATTCACTATTATAACAATATCTAAGTTATTATTAGTTATTTCAGCTATTATTTTCGAAGAAAAAAAATTGTTAAATTTTTCGAGTAGTTTGATGTTACTTCTGTGCCGACCTTAATCTCGAAACTGCAAAAAGCGTTTACGCCTATACTAAAACACTAAAATATACAAAATTAATTATTTTAAAGGATTAACAAAAACTTTATTATGTATATTAAATGAATATTTAAAAAAATTTTGAATACAATCGTTATATTCCAGTAATTTGATAGTAAAATGAAATGGCTAAAATGGTTCCGTAAATCCAATAATTTGAATTGCAGTTTTCTGCTATAAATGCTATTTTGAAAAAAAAACAAATTTACATAATTGTTTTGGTTCATTGATCAGTAGTACCTACATGAAAAACAAATGTTACTGTAAATAAAATAATCATTATTATAATGGTTCAAACAATTTAAAGCACGATGTTTACGATGCTTAAAATCCGCTTTACTTTTTTATAATAATTTTTAAAGAATTCTGTGTTTTGTCTGCTGGTTGTCATATTTTAAATATTTGATGGAAAAGTGCATTTGACTTTATAAAAGTTCTTAGTTTCACTTATATGACTAAGAAATGCTTATGTTCCAGTTTACGATTATCTAAACACTGGTTCATGGCTTTTAAATTTTATGATTTTCAATTTACAAAAATTTAATTTAAACAGTACCAATTTTTAAATTTTTTTCTATATAAACTTCATCGCCGGCCTTGCTTGCCAGTATGCAAAACTTAAAAGTGAAATTTAACTAACTTTCCGTTATCCAATTAAGCTGAAAATTTTAATATATATTATTTTTTTAAAATTTTCTGAAATTTTTGTTATACTTTTTAATTTAAAAAAAATTATCTAAGTTTTGAAAAAGCAATAATTCAATTGTTAATAAATTAATAAATAAATTTATAAAAAACTTTCATTAAAAAAGTTCTGCATTTAATGAAAAATCGCCGAATCATAATAAATGTATTAAGGAATTTGTGAAAAAACCTGGATTTTATGGCTAACTTGTTTGTTTTTGGAGAAATACATGGGTATGAGATCAGAGTTGTTATATTTTGCCAAACTGCACACTTTCCCAACATAATGACACTCAGTGGCGTAGCGAAGGGAGGCAGGAAGGGGCATCTGCTCTCGGGCGCCAGGCTTTGGAGCGCAAAAAAGCAAAAGAAAAGACAACAATTGTTTATACCTTGCCCCCGGGCGCCAGATACTCTCGCTACGCCACTGATGACACTACACGATCCGACCCAAATATATTTTAAATATGGTTGTTTTAATAACATGGATTTGTGATTTTTTAATTACAACTAATTAAACACAATTGAAATTAACTTATTATTGCATCAAATGTTTTTTAGGTGCTAGGTTAGCTGAGTTGGTAGAGTGTTATCCTCAAATGTGAGAGTTTCACGGTTCGACTCCCACTCACTGCCTAGTACCTCTTGTAAACGGAAATCTTAGTGGGTAAAATCGTTCTCTCCGTGGGGCATGAACAGCGCCTTTGAACTCCGGAAAAGGCGCTATATAAGCTATCAAAAACAACCCGATCTACCACGGGGGTTTAAAACGCTAGACTGGACGTGTAGACTATGGAGGGAAAATCACAAGGTTGACTATTTAGATTCATAAGTTTTAAATGATTTAGTTCGGGTTTCGAATTTTTTAAAAACCCGTTCTTTTTTATGAAATGTGCACCATGTAAAGATGTCACTCTATTAACCTTTTGGATTCTAAAACTTTATGGCATCAACTGTTCAGTAAAATGTTTTGTCTGCACCTATTCTAGATTCAGAATTTTAATTTTTCAAGCAATTCAATAATTAATAAAAAATTAAATGGCTAATTTTAAAACAATTTAAAACTATTGAGTGATAGAAAACAAAGCTAAAGCTAAGTCAGCTAAGATCGTGACTATGATGATGAGGTAATTAAATAAAATACTATGAAAACAAATTGAAAATAAATAAAGAAAATTTAATGATTGAATTACTAATCAACAGGATTTGATTGATATGTGATTTGAAATGAATAAAATTAGATGATTATAAAGTGTCTTAGACAATTTAATTGCAGCTTTATCTTGTGACGATGCTGCTCAAATCATAGAACTAGTATTCAAAGAATGAAGCAATTTGTGATCGATAAAATTTCTGGAGATAATTAAATATTATCATCAATAATTTTTGAATTGAGAAAGAGCATAAATTATAAAGACTTAGTTCAAAAACTCTTTGCTAGTGAAATAAGTCAGCAATATTTAAATCAAATTAGTTTTAAAAAATGTACAAAAGCTTTTATGGTGAGTTGAAACAAAATGCTCAAAAGCAACACATGAAGTTTAACACAAAGCTTACACACTAAAAAGGAAGCTGAAACTAACTTTTCAAAAGGCTTACACACTCAGACTAAGCTAAAAAATTTAAAAAAAAAAATAAAAAGAAGCTTATAAAAATGGATAAAAACAGCTTCACACTAAGCTTTACAAATATACTAAACGTTATATGTGAAGCTTAAAAAGTGTACAAAAACTAAAATTATATACGATGAATATACATTCATTTATAAGAAAAGGTTATAGGCATGTAGATGTGCTATAAATGTCATTTATGATATCCTTAAACAAAATAGCATTTGACTGTAGAGAATTAATTTCTGCAGCTTCGCTTGAATTAACCATATTCTTTGCAGTTTTCTTTCTTTTAAGATGATTTTGTGTTTTCTGAAAAAATGAATTAAAGCATTATACACAAAAGCTTACACTTGAACCTCAATTTTTGCTTATTGTTGTAATATTAATGTGTTTTGCATTGAAAATGATTTTGCACAAAAATAACTAAACATTTGATGCAGTTGAAAACTTCATAACATTATTTATTTATCAATTGAATTCTGGCCATAAAATATACATGAATAAATAAACTTATAAAAAGCCATTATAAATGCTATAATAAAGTGATTTCATCATGTTATCATGATGATGTACTGTAAATACTTTTCTTCTGATTTTTCATCATCCTATTAACATTATCATGAATTATGACTATTGAACATTCAATTGAGTTATTTTAAAGAAAGGTAAGTTTTACCTCACTGTCAGGATTTAAAAATAAGAGATCTGATTTTTCTGATATGTTGTCATCCTTGATAAAATGAATATCATAAGAATTAAAAAAAAATGTTTTTCTGAAGATAGCTTTTTGCCAAATATATCAAGTATCTCGATATCCTTTTTAACTTTTTTCACAATGGGGAAAATGTTAACTCAATATTAATAAAAAAAACCTAATCAATTTTATTAAAAAAAGAAAAGTATTAATGTGATATCCATAAATAGACTACTGACATTTATTTCAAGAGTTAAATTATACAAATTAGAATAACAAAGCTAAATAATCATACAAGCAAATTTTTCTTCACTTTTTTCTATTTTCTTCTTTTTGTCTATCATTAAAGAAGCTTCTCTCTTCTTTAGGTTTTTTTGAATAATTTCTTCAGAGAGTTCTGACTTATTTTCATCAATATCCAATTTTGTAATATGAATAATAAACTGAAAAATAAAAAATAGTTAATTCTGTGGTTATAATATATTTCCAATGCAAGATAAGATAGCTAAGCCTTGTTAACTATTAACTTAAACCACTAATTGACTATACTACTATACTATACTTTATACTAATACTATTTACTAGTATACACAAAAATAATTGATGCAATAAAACAAATTGAAAATTAACTAATAATAAATTATATTTGATTGAATTTTTAAAACACTGACGAATCAATTCATTGAATAATAACGCGGAACCCCTAAAGTTATAACTATTACCCAGCCGGCAGCCGGGCCAATAAGCGGTAAAAGTGCTGTTGTCCCGTCGGTTTTGCCAAAACGATTTATTCCTCTATTAATTAATAAAGATGTATATATTTTCTAAAGGTTTTAAACATATGTTTTGATATTTTTATAGATGTACATATATTCTAATGATTTTGTAATTTACTTTGGTTTTTATCAGTAGGTATTTTCTAAAGGTTTTTGGCAAATGTTTTGATTTTTATATAGATGTACATATATTCTAAAGATTTTTCACTTTGCTTTGATATTTTTTCAAGTAGACATACGGGACTGCCGCCGGCACAGTAGCAATTTTACCGATTGCAACCTGGACGAACCGCCGAGGCAATAGCTGGGACCGAACGTAATCACCAGATATCGTTCCCGATGTTTTTTTTAAACATGTTGAAAAAGCCCCTTCAACCTGCTGGGGACCCACTTAAAAAAATAGAATATTTCACAATGTTGAATTTGCCAGTTATTTGACGATAGAAATAATATGTGATGAAAGTGAATATTTATTTTCTATTGAGATAAATAAATCATATAATTTGTTTTTAAAATTATTTGTATTGCTTCCGCGCACTGTAAATAACCTTTTGTGCTATAATATAGTGCGCTCACTGCTAATAACGAATGCCTATTAGCAGTGCTTAGCCGCTCACTGTCAATAGCCAATCGCGTTATTTTACAGTGCGCGCACTGTCAATAGATTCTACGTTTTTTAAATCACAGCTATTTATAACAATAAAACTTAAACAAAAATTACTCTATTGAACAACTGACCTTATAAACTTTTCGAAACTTCAGCATCAAAACAAATCTACTTCGTTTAACAACCGAGAAAAACGCTATAATATGGCGAAATGCGCGGCCAAATGACTAGCCGAAAAGCATTATCGTTAATGGTTTCAGTTGCTTATTTCAAAAAATTGCTGTTTCAAACAGTAATTTGATTAATTAATAGATTATGTTTTATAAATTTATTAACATTAAAAAGAATAATTTATTTTACATTTCCTATATCAAGTAAATATACAACTTGTAATAAAAAGAGTTTTAAAATCCACTGAATTGTTTACGAAGCCTAAAATCCAATGGTTCCTAAAATCCGATTTCGGTTCCTTAAATCCACTAAAACGGTGCAACAAGTCCATATAAATATAAACAAAAAATTTACAGAACTGGACTTCTTGAACCGGTACGGTTCGTAAAGTCCATTTTCGCGGTTTGGCAAATCCACTTTTATTATTATTATTATTATTATTATTATTATTATTATTATTATTATTATTATTATTATTATTATTATTATTATTATTATTATTATTATTATTATTATTATTATTGTTATTATTAAAAAATATATTATTAATTTATTATTGGATGTTATTAATATTATTTTAATTATTTATTTGTTTAAAGTTTTTTACATTCTTAAGCTTTGTTTTCATGACAGAAGTTAAAAAGAAAACTAAAAAAAATTTAATATAATATTGTTTAAATCTTTCTTCTACTTTTTAGAGATTTTATAAAAGCGTGTTATTTAAGTTTTTTTTAGAAAATTTAAAATTTTTATTAAAACGCATTGTCATGGGGAGCAAATCTATATTCCAAGTTTTAGCTTGGATTGATGTCAGGAAGTTTGTTAATGTTAACTTCAAACGGATATGTGAAGTCAATAATAGCGTGCAAAAAAGTTGAACGTGAATGCCATGCATATATTCTGTTATTGACATTTCAGTCATTTGCTCAGTTACCGTTTTGAATCAGTTTTTTTTCAAATATGTGCGTTATATACTTCCACTTATCAAATTAAATTATGTGAGTGTCGCAATATGATGGTTTAAAGTATATGACTTTCAATATATCTATATTTAGCCGTAACAATACATATACATTTTTGCGAAATATGTAATAGTAATAAGTTAATAAGAAAAAACACACATGACCACGTGTACTTTTCGATAAGAGATCTTATATTAAGAAGTCTTTGGTGACAGTAACAATGTGATGACATGAAATATGTGATATAAACAACATGATGATCATAGGAAGAATGTGATACAACACTGACAGCTTGCATTTTCAACTTCACTTACGACGAAATATTGGACGGAGAAAACAAGCCAGTGAGTTGTTGTTGATTGACAAGTTTGTTTGTTTGCAATTGCAAGAAGCAGCAGCAGATGTTTTAAGTTATCTAACGTTTATGAATGTGACTTCAATCATCTGATCATCAACTGACATTTGATCACCAGAAACCTGACATTCAACCGTTTGACATCAAGTTAACTGATGACACCTTTTCAAAATAAATATAAGATTTTTTAAGCTTAAATCATAAAAATTGTTATTAATATAATGAAAATTTAGCCAATTTTTTAAAAATCTTCCAGACATGTGACCATTGCAAATCGAAACAGACGTTCCTGAAACGATACAAGATCGAGAAATTTCCTCAGATACTCATCTTACGTATCCTTGTCATCACACAATATATACGATCAATGGGTTGACATAACATGACAATTCAATTGACTTTTAGGCTTTTTGATTTGAATGTCATAAGTTCAGGCGTGACAGCTTGTCGCAAAACAGTTTAATTTATTACGCAGATGAACTTAACAACGTGTTATTAAAAAAAAACTTTTATTTCTTAACTATTTCTTTGATAAGATCTGAAAAGATTCAATGACAAATCAAAACAGAAGACGCTTGTTCGATTTCCACTCGTCAAATTGGACTTGACGAAATTTTCTGCTCGACCAGGTAGATGTCATGGCAAATTGTCCAAAAAAACTTTTAGTAACTGAATTTCATTCATTAATCAATCACTCGATTTATAACAGAAAATATTTCTGCACTAGATAGAGGTTTGCCAATCCCAATGACGGATGTTTTAACATTACGATGAACACATTTTGAATTAATTTAGATATTTTGTTATTTATTTATGTATTTTGTTTGTGTAATTATTTATTAAATAAATTAAATATTTAAAAAATTTATTTATATAATTATTTATTATATACGAGTATAAACTAATTTGCCATAGATAGCAAATCGTCGCGCAAAAACGTCTTACACAGACGTGGGCTATAATATTATACATTTGCGTTTCCGCAAAGTATGCTTTTTCATTTTCCTAGATTATCGTAACTAATGGATTTTCAAGATAGAATAATATTTTCTGGTGCTGTACACTGATTCAGGCGCAGCTGCCACGTACAATCTCTTCGCAGTAACCAATCACAGCGGCAGTATAGAAGGCGGTCACTACACAGCATTCGCTAGGAGCCTACACACCACAGGTACAGGTACATGGCACCTGTACAACGATTCCAGGTAGATATTTAAAATTTGTTTATTATTATTATTTTCATTATTATTATCACAAATATTTACATGCTTTTTTATAATGTTCTCAAAAGCATGGAGAGCAGTCAGAGAAATTAAATAATTAAAAACGAGTCAAAATTAAAAAAAAAACATAGTAATATAGTGTCGTTAGTAGTGTTCTTATGAACGAAATAGCATATTAGTTTATGCAATTTTTTTTGGAAAGTGTCCTAATTAAGTTTCTGCGTCATCTATCTTACTCAGAAAACAAGATCTGAACCCAGAGTCACTCTCAGCTGAGCTGACACGAGTTGAATTTAAAAAATGCTCAAAAATCATAAAAAAATACATTCAGACGAAAATACTTACATTAAGGTTATTTATTTTTAGAGTTACCCGCGTT
Organism: Erpobdella octoculata; assembly: GCA_963978895.1. NCBI lineage: Eukaryota > Metazoa > Annelida > Clitellata > Hirudinida > Erpobdellidae > Erpobdella > Erpobdella octoculata. The sequence goes on along the minus strand of OZ022238.1, from coordinate 46,889,397 downwards.
GAAGAGCATCACGTGATCACGCCCGATGCTTATATTCTCTTCTACGAACGCGTTCAAGGAATTATCAGCCAACGACTTTGAACAACTTTCGTTTCTGTCTGTCTCCCCTCTCCTCTCTCTCTCTCTCTCTCTCTCTCTCTCTCTCTCTCTCTCTCTCTCTCTCTCCCTTTCTCTCTCTCTCTCTCTCTCTCTCTCTCTCTCTCTCTCTCTCTCTCTCTCTCTCTCTCTCTCTCTCTCTCTCCCTTTCTCTCTCTCTCTCTCTCTCTCTCTCTCTCTCTCTCTCTCTCTCTCTCTCTCTCTCTCTCTCTCTCTCTCCCTCTCTCTTTCTTTATATATATATCTTGCTGTGTAATAGACGATACTTGAAGATTTATAATTTGATAACAGTCAGATGACATGTAATAAATTTCAAGAACTTATTAGCAGCTAAACTTTTTTAACTGCTTGACTGTTAAAAAATAGTTTGATATGCTGTAATAATTGATATAAAATGTTTTAGACAAACAGAACAAAATTAAAAAAAAAACGGTTGTTTTATATTTACAAATCGTATAATACATGCAAACATGAAAAATGCATGTTAATAAATACTGGAAAAACTAGTAGCTATTATTATTATTATTTACAAATGTAAATTTTTTCAACTTCCTGGCACACGAGACACTTGACATAACAACACCAGTAATGTTTACAATTGCATTTTCGCTCCACAGTTCGTTCGATCGTAGTGTGGCCTCGGCCGCAGCACATCATTTTGCAGTTTCCTGGTCCTGGTTTCTCGACCTGGCATTCTCTGACGGGAATTAAACATGAAATTTAATTTACAGTTTTTTTTCTGAAAATGTCAATTTTTTGTTTTATTATTTGTGGATTATAGAAAACAATAATTAAACAAGAAAAAAAACTATATCATCAAGACAAGACTGGTTAACAAAAACCAGTTTGTATCAAACCAAGAAACCTCTGAAAACAGTATGGGAATAATTTCTTATCTGGATACTGTCTGAGGTGTTTTTGCCCGGGGATATTGTTTAGCTAGGCTATGGGATACTGTCCAGCTAGGCTATAGGATACTGTCCAGCTAGGCTATAGGATACTGTCCAGCTAGGCTATAGAATACTGTCCAGCTAGGCTATAGGATACTGTCCAGGTGATATTATCTTAGATTAATGAGATACACGTCGGTATATTGATAATGTTTTTTCTCGAAAAAATTTCAAAGTGCGTTTCCACAGAAAAAAAATTAGTTGACCTTCTATCAACCAGAACCAGAACCTTTGCTTTTTTGGACCGACAAAATGTGAAAAGATTAGCTAGTTTATTACTCACAAATAGATTAAAACAAAAGTGTTGTCAGTTGGAGACTTTTTGAACGTTTGCGTATACATATAGCTCGTGATGAGCAGTCTTACATACAGCTCAGCAAAAATACCCTCAGACCTCATCAGAAAAAATCGGCCTTGTCCGATTCCTCCCTCGGTTAAAATAAATTTGAACTCAATGGCAGATGCTTAGTTTTTTTCCATTAGTTCATATTGCGGTTCGAATCTCACCGGCGTCACCAGCTCTTTGAACAGGAACGTCATTTTAGCAAAACCCTTGGGGAGAAGGGCAACTTGTTTTCAGGGTCCACCAATTTGTCATGAAAATCTTAAGTTTTTGAAACTTTTTCTTTAATTTTCCATTCCAGAGAGAATTACTTTTCAGGAAAAAAATCATAGCCTTCTCTTTATTTTCCACTTAAAAGGCCCACAAAAACATCTCAGGGGACCCATTACACCGTCATAGGGGCACGCATATTCATAAAAAGGGCTCACTCAAACCTCTGGTTTCAACTTAACACTTCTCAGGCCATTTTTGGGGCAAATTTCTATCTTTTTGGGCCCAAAACTACGCCAAGGGATCCACTCAAAAGTCAAGAGGGAAAATGTTTCCCCCTGCCCCGAACCCCCGAAATCGACGTCCTTGTCTCTTAAGCAAGGAGTTTACTTGCATTGCTCAGGTTCAGTTTCTTGCGGAGGTAACTCCTTCAATAATCTTAAAATAAAGAAGACAATCCTTTCAAACGTATAAAAATAGCTAGAATATCAAACTTTGCAATTTTTTGCAGGTGCTTCAATTATGCACGAATCAACGTCTAAATTATAAACAATAATGGTGTCAAAACTGCTCAAACATTTTTACTGGGAAATTCGTAACGACACAAGGACCACTTGTGAATTGAGAATGTTTCAACAACTGATCTTACCTGAATCTCGTTCCCAGAGAACCCAAATCTGGGTCAGGCGAACAGAAATCAGATGATATTGAGTCATACACGAGATCAGTTGAATGAATTTTTTTGAGATTCTTTATGACAGGAACCAATTTGAGATTTTTGTCTTTCTTTCTTTTGACCAGTTTTACTTGGATGGCTGCCGAAAATCTTGTCATCAACTGGTTGCCAAGTTGTGAAATATTTGCCGGAATCTTCCAGCAAGTCTGCAGAGTACAAGATCCAGAAGTACCATGGCATTTACAGGTTGTGTGCAGGCTGTTCTGAGCTACCTGCGTTTTGACCATAATAATAGCTTAATCGTACCAGCTGATTTATTATTATTATTATTATTATTATTATTATTATTATTATTATTATTATTATTATTATTATTATTATTATTATTATTATTATTATTATTATTATTATTATTATTATTATTATTATTATTATTATTATTATTATTATTATTATTATTATTATTATTATTATTATTATTATTATTATTATTATTATTATTATTATTATTATTATTATTATTATTATTATTATTATTATTATTATTATTATTATTATTATTATTATTATTATTATTATTATTATTATTATTATTATTATTTGATATTTGACAACTTATATAGCGCCGTTAGTATAAATACTTCAAAGATGCTTTACAAAATAATGCATTGAAGAATTAAATTTTTAAAAATACATTTAACAACCTTTCATAAAAAAAACAATTCACTTATTTGAATTTAAAAAATTAAAAACCGAACTACGTGAGCATTGAATGGACAGATAATCATAAAGTTACTAGCTGTTAGTTATTTCACTGTTTGTGACAATAAGTTTTTTATGGCATTATATATATTGCAAGATGACAGTCTTTCATAAGTTTTTGACGATCAACGAGAAACCCACGCACTCAAAACGGAGTTGAGAGTGTCACTGTCACTGACAAAATAATTTAATGATCTTTTTAGATATAAAATTTTCATATTTAGAAGAAAAATTACAAAAACTAAACTAAAAGAAATTTTTCTGATAATTACTCTAATTATTTGGTAACTGTTGAATCAGCTCTGAACTTTGAACTAGAAGAGAAATTCTTTCAAAGCTGTCGTCTTAGAAAAACGCAATGTACTTGTATTTGCTGTTATCTTTTCTAACGGTTGCAATTGGAAATTTTCTGGCTAATTAACGTGAGTTAAAAATGCATTTATAAATTCAGCACATTAAGCTTAATGTCTAAATTTACACGGCAACTTGATGACCATCGATGGTCCGACAAAAAAAACTTTATCTGCAGTAAGTTAATTTTTTTATAACAATCAGATACAAAATAGAACTTTTTCAAAAAAATTTGTATTAAAAAGTGATTTCAATAAAATAAATGATTACAAAGCGTCTATGTCAAAATGGCTAAAGCAAGCAAACACGGCGAAGTTGAAATAAAACGAGTATTAATTATAATTATTAATTGTTCAGTTCTGTTTTAAAAAACTGGTTATAAATATGGATGTTAAAAAAGCGCTTTCAAAACTTTGCCTTGCTTTTGCAAGCTAATCCTAAACCTGAATAAAGGAGGGACAGTTAAAAAGATCAAATATGATTTACGACAGGAAATAGGTACTACATACAGTTTCCTACATACAGTCATTTCAGTCTTAAAACACCTGGTGTAAAAGACTATAAACTATTATAAAAAAAACTTTTAAAGTTAAAAAAAAAACTCACAGCTCTTCCAACAGCATAGTTGTGAAGATTGATTTTCAGATTTACGAGGGAAGAATGTTTTTCAATGCCTCCACTTCCACTTTCGTTACCATTTGAAATGTTTTTCTTTAACGTTTTTTTAATGGACGAATCAGTGAAAGACTGACTGGAAGTTACTGCAAACTGAAGATCATCGTCGCATCCACTCCATACGAAATGATCAGACACTTGTTTCAGATCTTTATCAGTTCCACAGCGGCACTGAGAGAAAAGTCCAGAGCTGCAACCTTTGGCGATGTTTTGAACGAGAGCAGCAGAAGAGATAGAATGAACGAAGGCTTGCTCTTTTGTTCCTGTGCTTTGAATGGTAGTGATTAGGTAAAGAAAACATTTAAATTTTCGATATTTTCGTCCTGAGGTATCAGTTAAAAAAACTTTTAAAATGTCAAATTATTTTCGAGTCCATATATTTAAATTATATGCAAAACAAATAAAAAATATTTACAAACTAAATTAAAATTAAATTAGACTTATTTGTTTTTAAATAAAATAACCTAGCGTTAAATCGGGCAGAAAGTTTGGAGCAAGTTGCAACGACGAACAGTTCCATCTTCGTTGAGAGAAAAGCTTCTGACAAACTTCCAAAGTATCTTCTGAAGCTTTTGTGATGATTGGCATGAGACCCATATTGTGCTTGCACATTTTCGTCTGAGAATACGTTAAAATGTTTGAAAACCTGTGGCAAATCGTCGATGAATTCCACTGCGTTATTGAATTCCGAGATAAAGCACTAAAAATATTTGTTTCCGTTTATTATAATTATGAATATCTAAACAGCAAACAACTAATTATAAAGAAGCCTGTCCCCACTCACATCCATTCAATAGAACAGCAGAATTGAACCAGCAGTGATAACGCTAGTGCAGCTTTCCATGCAAACGTCGAAAGACATGGAAGCGTAGAATCTCTTGTAACTTTCTTCCAGCATTGATGTTTCAATAACGAAAACATATTAAAGTTTTTGATTAAAAAACAAATGCTCAATCCTACCCGAATACAGAATTAATTGTTTTGTCCCGGTTCGGACTAGAATGTACTAGATTGGTAAAAAAGTGAATAATCGTTTTTTCTGTTAACTATGGTTCTCCTATATGTACGTTTAAAGAGGTATTAATTATACTGCACTTAATATAAATACCCTTCGTGTTTGCCCCTTATCTGAACTGGGACTCTTCTGCTAGATTTACGACCGACGCCACTTCACAATTGAAACGGTTCATTGCTAGATTTGCTCCCGTTAAATATTTTTCTCCGATATGAGACATTTCTTTTTTAAATTCCATTGAATGTAAGAACGATGAATTAATTCAATCTATATTGCGTAAGCTTTTTTCTTGGCTCTATGTTGTCCAAACGGTATGAGAGAACGGTTTAAGAATGAAACAAAAGAAAAAATATATAAAAAGTATTTTTGTTTAAAAAAATGTGAAACGTTTTTATTTTAAATAGAATAATTTTATCGGTGATTTAAAATAAATTTGAATCGATTTCATTTTTAAACTTTCGATCAGAGGCGGTTGCCAGGCGACGGCGTGCAGGTACTGAAAGATCGGGTTTTAGTTTCAAGCAGAAACAACGGTAGCTGGTTATTAGATCGATAGTTCAAGATGCCGAACTTCACGATGACAGATACGATAACTGCTCTCGCACAAGTAAACATATTAATTAAAATAAACTACGTTAATGTGAAAATAAAAAGATAAAGATATTTATAATTTGTAATCTTTTTCAGGGGCCGGTGTTTGTAATAATTAGATTCCCGCTGACTAGATTTCAAGCTGCCAAAAACTCGCTTGCCAAAAACTTCTCGGTTCACAAAGTTTACATGGGTGCCGTGGCGGGACTAAGTAAAGACGTGAGTTGTTCGATTGTTAATTTTTCCTTAAATTCTTAGAACTTTTCAAAATTTGTATAACATCTTAACCCATAAAAATGATAAATTATACACCATACATATTTTTGCAACTGAAAGGTTCAAGTCATCGAAGGATCGTGGCCCTACAACAAAGGAATAGCTATTCTTTCATTTCAAAGTTACAAGGAGGCTGAGTTATGGAGGAATAGCGTACCAGAGATACGACAGCAGGATTGGTTAGATGGAGTCGATCTGGTAATCGTGCCCGTCCAGAAACTTCCAAGTAAGCGGGTTAGGGAGCTCCGCAAACATTTGAACAAGAAGTTCTAAAAAAATTTCACGAGAGGGTAAAAAATAAACACTAATGAAAATTATTTTAAAGGCTAGAGGTTGGGTGCTCTTTAAAATTTTTATAGTTTCATATACTGCAAATATTTTAGTTCTTTTGATGGTTTAGACATGTCATCACTTTTAAGTAATCTTTTCCAGATAACATCCAAAATGGTTAATCTAATGTAATAGAAAAAACCATGGCTAAACTATGGGATTTTATACATTGTGTGCTACAAAACGGAATATCATATCACGTAATATTTTTCATAATTAAAATGAAAAACCTTCATCAAAATTTATTTTCATCTTCTTTAAATCGTGAAACAAACATTTTTTTTTAGAGAGCGGAAGAAGGTTTGTTCAGATTTTAGAAGTGAGCTTTAAGAACTTAGACGAATTCATGAGAGAATATTCTGTACAAGCCAACAATCACATGGAATCTTTCAATGCTGACGGCAGTGTTGTCGCAACTGACAAAATCTTGAAGGCCAAAGGACAGTGGCAGCCGGAATTTCTGATCATCAACTTTTGGAAGAGTGTCGAAGACTTTGATGCTGCGTACAACTCAGGTAACTGGCCTAGCTCAAATTGTCTAATTGCGATGCTTTAATTTACATGATAGAATAAAATTTCTGTTCTAACATGTTAAAAATTATTTAAATGTTGATTTAAATTTTGGTTTTCAGTAGATTAGCTGGTTATTGCAGATTTAAAATAAAATAAAATAAAGCTTTCATGTTGAAGAAAATGGCTTCGAGTATTTTATTGAACGTTGTAACATTTTCAAAATCATAATTTATTCTGTATTAAATTAAAAATTTGCATATGTGAATTTGCGATATAACTACCGATGACCCAGAGACTCGTGGCCCACTGGACCACCCTTTAGAGGGGGGTGCTTGCTCGACGTCATCAGACTTAAAATATGTAACGACCCTCCAAGCCATGCTGCAGGCCGTATATATTA